>CM060900.1:69236521-69836521 GCA_030762935.1 Hymenopus coronatus | reverse complement strand
GTCCACACATAAACGCGCGCGCTTGCGCGCAGATCTTTTCTTAAAACTGTTTTTTTTTTTATTCAAGGGACCTCAAAGCATAAATGTCGACATAAAATTTTAGGGTGGAACACAATATCTTCTCTAGCTACTATATAAATAGTATGTGTAGAGAAAGTAATAAATAAACAAGAACTAATTATGGTAATTATAATAATAGTGCGTATTTTCACTGCCTCCTTAAAAATATCATGTTAAGGAAACTGGTAAATGAATTCACAGTTGAAAGGCACCGTGTTCACATGCTGCCCTGAATTTCAGTGATTAGAGTTCTATGTGGTGTAAACATGAGCTAATCACAACGTGAGCATTAAGGATGATATTATTGCGCTTAGTGCTTGATTTCAAATGGCCTCGACTGACTGCAGTATGCTACTAATTAAACGTGTAGCCAATATTACGTCAATGAATGCCCCATAGGAATCTCGTAATATCATAGCAGTTTGATGCTGTGCTCAGCGTGCTGTGCACTAATGTTGATTACATGGTAAAGTCTAATTACTTGGAGAGGAAAAGAAAATTGAGTCTTACGACGTTAAGCGGCGAGTAATATTTGTGTTTATACTGAATCAATACGTCTCAAATTTTATTGAGCAAAATTAAATCATTTAAACCATAATGTCTTTACCACATGCACAGTAGGTGGGGAAAGGATTACACTACCACAATTATTACAGAGGCAGGTGGCTCAGGTGTTTCGTCCTGGAATTTAGAAGGTCGTGATATCGATTCCCTCGGCCGACCTCTCTGACCCATGAGGTTTTTCGGGGCTTTTCTCGGGACACTACGCAAATGTTGGGGAGGTTTCTTCATTCCCCAGAACTTCCTGTCCTTTCATTTCATCTTCACTTCATCCAACCGGTCTTTTTCAGGTCTGTAAGTGTCGGCGAGGACTGCGGTGGTGATGCCCTTTCGCGGTGGTAACTGCGCTCTGGAAAAATAGCTCTCGGCGGGGGGATGGCATTAGTAGTCGTCTTTATACGTAGGAAGTTCGGTTAGACCTGGGGCCCGGGCTCATAGGGAACCCTGCGACAAGATGAACTGCTTAGTATATGTTAGAGATCCTCCACGGTGGATCTTCCCCCGTTTCGGCCGATCTTTGAAAATACTCCCATCTCATCCTATTCTCCTGGGGTCTGACGCACAATAAGTCAATGGCTGCAGTGTGGAATCCCCTCCGACATCACACACACACACACTCACACACACAAACACACACACACACAAGTATTCATTACTGAGATTGCTCCGGGAAAATATTGGTTAAGGTCTGATCAGAAAATGTTTAAACTAGAAATTTTAGACATCTAACACTTCCTTATATGCTTTAAATAAGTGTGTGACAAGCAATTATCTACAATGTGTGTTTAGATTCAAACTTTCTTTGATCACAATTAAGATCGCATTTGCATAAACCTTGCAAAGATTAAAACAGGCGTCACCAAATCGTTTGTTTTTATGGCAGAGCAAACATGCTTGCTAGTGCATGCATTGTGTAATCATGTGACAACAGGGATTGTCTCTCTTCCTTATACAGTGTATAGTGTTTCCGTTTATAAGGTTGGAAATAGAAAGCAATCCCATACGCAAGCCATCAACTACCACTTTATGCTTGCTTAGGAAGAATCTTTTTATTTATAGAAAGTGGCGGAGTAAGTGTTTAGTTTGCGACAAAGTTCTGCATTCATTCTCAGCGTCATCTTGCACCCCAAGCAAGTTAGTACGGCAGTTACCAAGGAACTGTTTCTTTCGAACTGTGATCGATGCCAATTAATTATCAAGTTGTCTGTATATTCACTGCCATAATTGTGAAGGTTTTTTGTTAAAAGTTACTTCTCATTCTGTTATTGATAATGCAAGTACAGTGATATTAACAAAATTAAGGAGCGTGTTGCTTTATTATGTTAATTCTATAATAATTTTATTTGTTTTGCAATTATTAGTTACAGCTGCCGATTATCACTAAACCTATGAAAAGATTCCGATAAATACTAATGCAAGAGATATAATAGAGCAGTTTTTATACCTTTCAGAAACCTAGAATAGGTGGACTAAATACAAATTGCATATTGCCACAGTAATGAAGGGATTAGTTTTTTTGCTTTCCGTGCAAGTAGGCGAATATTTGCTCTCTCTCTCTCTGTCTGTTTTACTCAAAGGGCAGTGGAACCAGTTGGTGACGCCTGGGCTAAAACAACAAGTGGGTATTGGACAGATGATTTCCTCAAAATAGTAAACAATTTTCATCTTGACAAAGCGTATTAGCAGTAAAAGTAGTAGTAATAATATTATTATTATTATTGGTTTGTGCTTGGTCATTAAAATCTGAGATCCCTACTATACATTAAAGTAATAAATGACAATGGGGTTTACTGCTGTCATTAAGATCGTCATTGAAATAAGTGCTGCTTGTTAAACTGTCTTGTGACTGTAATCAATTCAAGAAAACTGTAGGATGAAAGTAGTATTTTGTTAAAACACCCTGATATTAATTTACTGCCCTTCGTGTTCTAATTCTTCTGTAGCTTTTCTCATCAATTTTGAGCCCGAACTGAAACCAAGATTTTGTCTCACCTCTGCAACTTCAACGTTTTGTAATTTTCAGCCCACCAGAGAGCCAATAGTACTTAGGAATCAATTTTGTGTTTAATTAAATGGAACAATGCCTCTAGCCAACAATTGTTCAAGTAACGGGAGTCCATAATTGGTAGTCCCAAGAACGAACAGAAATCCTCGAAATGACAGATTTTGGAGAACCTTTTGTCTTATACTATAAAACAGACGGTTGTATTTACGCCTTCTATTATCCTTAAAATGTACAAACGAAATACCCGGTATACATATTATTTTCTAATTGTTTTATACAAGCCTAATTACAAAATGTCCACTTATATGTCAATCGACGTAATAAAATTGTATAAAATAGTACATTCAATCAAAAGTATTGTGGTATTGGAATTATCAAAGAAATGCCTCATACTCCACTTCATTCTAACAATCCAATTGCACTTCTTTGGGACATAATAGTGGGTCAACGATTTCTATATTTGTGGTAATAATAAGATTCTGAAAATGGATGAAAGAAGGAAACCAAATACTAAACACGCTCATATCATTTAACAATACACCGCAGTATCTGAAAGGCTAAAACTATGAGTACTAATGTCAGCAGCAGCTTGAGGTTAGTAACCTTGATCTACAAAGCTCTAATTTTCTTCAATTTATATAACTTGACAAAATGATTATAATGACTATTATTAGATATTATTATTATTTAAAATTAAAATTGTATATTATCAATAATATTGGTTGTAATAAATATTACTGATAACTATGAATATAGTATTTATAGTGGTTATTGTTATTATTTTGACGTCCCAAGAATGCCTGCATATGCATAAAATACATTAATAAAACAAATGGTTTATAATAAAATGCCTGGCTAACTAGGCTTGAAGATGGTGTTAGTAATACATATTATTGATATTAGGCAACATATCAGTAATATTAGTTTTTTTTTTTTTTTGTTTTTTTTTTTTTTTTTTTTTTGTTTAACATCAGTTATACAGTTACAAAAGTATTAATAGTCTTAAGTAATTAAATTTCATTGCAGTTTTAATACAGAATGGCACAAGAAAAACTGGCCCTGAGTACTAGACCATTATTACGACATATTATGAAGGTTTATTGAAGCACTAAGAAATACATATATTGTACAATACATATCTTGTGCTGCCCACTAGAATTTGGCCCAGGCCACCTTTTCAGTGTGCGGTCCAATTTAAGTTATACAAAAAAAGAACATATTACCGTAACTACAACTACTACTAAATGCTCATGAACTATAGTTCTTCTCTGTTAACAGTTCATTTCCATTTATTTTTTACTTTTTCTAAATATTGTCCCAATGTTTTACAGTTTTTATCTATAATTTTATTTATATCGGATTTCCTATTCATTTTGACCATATATTTCCTTTTCGCCATTTCTCGGTTTTCTTACAATCAAAATTTATACGTTGAGCATCTTCCTTTCCCCCACATAATGAACATCTGTAATATTAAACCATAGATATTTACCAGGAACTACTCAGTCCTTTGAAGAAGCTCGATATATATTTTGTCGGTCGAAGTACAAAAGGAATGGTGTACATCCGTTGATAATGTACTCTTAGATTATTATGGGGCGTAAAATGGCAAAGCGGTGTTTATTCAGTGCCATAAACAAAACGCTTTAACTTAATTTTCACAATATATTTATAACTGTAGTTCCCTAAACTATTTTGCACGAGTTTGTTTAATATGTCACGCTGTCTCGTATAACAGAAAAAATTAAAACTAATTTTGGACCTTTTTTGTAATGTTTATATCTAAATCTTATGTTATATTGCGACGAAGCCGGATTTCGCAACCATGTCCTTGAGCTCATACCAGAGCAAAATAGGTTGGAGAGAGGGTGTTTCGTTCCCGACTCAGAAAATTAACTGAGAAGAATGGCGAGAATTTTAGATCTGAATGCTCTTGCACGAGTCAAGAGGACCAAATTCGCCGCGGTATTTTTATGGTTGACGTGATATACTGGGTTTTCAGATTTATTCGGCCTTTAGCAACAGTGAGTTTAAATTCATAACGTCATTATTAGTTCAGCAAGCCCCTTGTCTCAAAGGGGTGCTGCGAAATTGAACCTGGAACTACATGCATCGCTGACTTCGTAAACAGGCTGATATCTGAGTGGTGCAGAACTGTTTCACCAGGACATTTTGTACGTTCTTTGCACGCGTGATGAAAGTGACCACTAATCACAGAATTGTTTGTTTTCTTAATTTATTCTGTGTAGGTCAGTTTTTGTTTACTGCGTTTATAGCAATGGTGAAGTTGTACCATTAAACCTCTCTAAGTTGCGAGTTTACGAGAGGCAAGCAAATGCCCCAAATGTCTATACTGAAAAGCTAAGATACAAGTCGCATTTCACTAAGGTGGCCTCGAAACTGTTAACATCCATCCCTTCTACTCACCATTCGCTAGTCCTGTGCGAGAGGCAATGCGTGATAAAATCGCTGCCTAGTAGTGACGTCATGCGCGGAGAAACGATTGGCGGCAAAGGCCGAATAAATCTGAAGACCCTATATAATACTGAGTGCTGTTACTTAATGAGCGATAAAGCCAGTCCTCCCGAAAAAGACAAGAGTAGTCCTGTGTTGGAAACTCTGCGAGTGATCGGAAGAGAAAATATGTTGCTTAGCGGGCAGTTCGTTACATCCTGCTGCGCAAAGAGAAGTGACTGCGTAAAACTGAACAAAGCCTTCGCTTATTAAAGTGGAAAATGTAATACTACATAATGTAAATAATGGTTTTCGTACTATAAATGAATTATATACTACGAATATCATAAAACAAGCCAGTTGATTTCTGGTTATTTTTAATTTGGAAAACAACTGGTGTAAATGTGAATAATAGGTTATTCTAAAGCTAAAATCCACATTAGTAAGCATATATCCACATATGGTTGAAAGTACACATAAACAAAGAAGCAGTAGGCCACTTAAGGTTTATAATTTCAGGTTTCCCGACATTGCTTATGCTCAGACGCTGAGATGTTCTTACAGATGAAACCGTTTACTTTGCTACTAAAATCTGCGCTACACAAGTGCTAGCGCAACGTACTCCAATGAAAGTAAATGTGTTATTCCCGGAGAAAATGACTGCAACCTTTTTATTCTTTTCTTGTATCGTAATTAAACGCGGATAGAGCTGCAACACAAAGGTTGGGGCGCTTCATTAGATATAAAATTACATAAGGATGCTGATACAAAATCGTACAATGGTGTTTTCGGATAGTGTAGTGTTTAGTAAGCTCACACTTAGCATGAGAGATAGGATCTTCACTATCCACCATAGAAATATAATTTTAATCTGCTGGGTGCTGAAAAACAACGTGTAGAACATTTTAAGAGTAGATAGCTCGTACGAAATTAAGCAATTTTAGAATTGCACATGTTTTTTACTGAGCTAGTAGCGCCAACTTTAAATTACCAAATTTAAGAGTCTCCAAATCCGATGTATGTTTGTGGCATGTCAGAGTAAACAAAACGCACTCTTGCATATTACTGTTATATGTCAGACAACTTAGTTCACGAGGTCAGAGTCTAATTCTCACCTTAAATGCTCTTAGCCACTCACGTTTTCGCTGTGTTCACTACTTAAATAGTACATATTATCACCTTAAGTGAATTAATTTATAGATTAAATGGGCGCGAAAATGTTTCATAGCTTCTGAAATATTGTAGTTCTGTAAAGAGAAATCTCTCATTTTTAAACATGTTGGTGTAAATCCCATATTAAATGTCTACGAGCACTATGAACTTTGGTTATATATGATAAAGAAATTGTTTGTTCAAACTTCACTGCAACCTTTGCTCAGCCTGTAACAATATATTTTGTACTTGGCACCGTAAACACGCCGGTCTGAATCAGTTTCTAGTTATGCAAACACAATCAGCCCTGAATGTAAAGCAGTAACTAACAATAATTTAGTCCAGCAGAAGAAGTGGTCTTGTGGAGTGTTAAGTGTTAAACGTTTCGTGATATACCATTTGGTTTCGTAAATTCTGGAGGGAGTTCGACACTGCAGCAACTTATGGACTAATTGTACGTCAGACCATTGGAGGATAGGTTGATATCAGATGTATTATCAACCGAAGACCGAAATTAGACCGCGGGATAGATCGGGCGCCTGACATAGTCCATGCAGTTCATCTCGACGCGGTGAGCGCAAGGGACCCGTTCTCTTTGTCTGATAGAACCCCCAATACGACTCCAATGGCACCCAACCGCCGTGAGCGGCATTTTCAAGGCGCATTCGTAACCATAGAAAGACGCCATAATCACAGTCTTCGCCGACACTTCCAGACATAAAGAGACTGTTTGGAATGAAATGGTGATGAAAGGAACGAGCAGGAAGTGGGGGAAAATGACGGAACCTCCAAAGCATTCGCCTAGTAACCGGAAAAACGAAAAATCACCTGGGTCAGAGAAGTTGGTTGCGGGAATCGAACACATGACCTCCCTAACGCTAGTCCCAGATAGAACGCCTGAGCCAGCTGGTTCGGTTGATATATCACTAATACCGGCATATGTTGAACTGGAGTGTATCCGTGATATGAGCGCGTTATGTTTAATAAGTATGCATTTTAAAGGTCTAGTACAAAATGTTAGGACAAGAACGTAGTACTTCCAACAAAAAGCCGAATATAATTTTCAAGTGATTTGTAGTGATTTAAGTTTCTTGTGCTTTGAGTTCTTAGAAAATATCTAATGTTGACGACGATGATAACATTGCGCTTAGATTTGCTGTTCTTGCGTTCACGGAATGCCAACAGAACGTGCATCTCTGTGCTGCCATCGGGTTAGCCAAGCCCATTGACTAAGTCGCATGAACAGGATAATAGTCACTGTCGGTAGCTGTGTCTGATGCTCAGTGCCGTGAAGCCTACAATAATGTTTTTCAAAAGGGAAAAATTAGATGCGTTATCGTGCTCTGCGTTGCCAGGTCGCTACCCCTACTCATTGCATATTTCCCTCTCACTCGCACACTGAGCATGCAAATCTACCTGGCGACATAATGTTTATTCATGTGTAATATGAAAGCTATTTGAGCTAAAAATCTGTGTTTTTTTACGGTTTTGCTACGAACGTTACTCCATATCTTCCTCGTGAATTATTTTTTGCAAAATTTGAATATTTTGTCTTAGCGCAAGTTGTATTTATGAGGGACAGCATCACTTAGAGCGTTACTCCCCAGTTAAGCGCGAATGCGGTATGTCAACAGAGCAGCACTCCGGTTTGCTGCCGGCCTGGTGGTGCTGAAGAACAACCGTCGTCCCATTTGAAAGTCACTGTAGAAGACAATTTAATAACGAACGCTCATTTTGTTCAGTAGAAAGCTTGCTGTACCAGCACTCATTAGTTGGGACAGCTCGTACACACCTCTTACACTTTATTTTGACTGGCAAATGAGAATGGTTAATCAACTCAGATTTCAATTATCTTCACTCAGAGCTGCTGTCATTATAGGGCATGTGCGAGCCCATGTCCTCACCTCAAAAATTTTAGTTTTGTACCCCGTTTCTGCTCCACAGCTTTCTGCATTTTACTTTTTCTGTATTCTGATTCTTAAATATGTTGAACATATTTGTAATCACCAGTAACCTGATTCAGATTCATAAGTGCTACTCTCTTCAGGTGCAGTTTTCTGAATTAAAACAACGCAGTGGCTACCATCAACATATCTAAAACCTTTGAGAGCCTTGTAGATGAAAACTAATTTTGTGGTCCTCTAACACTAATAAATATAATTAACATCAGGATTTGATGTCAATTAACGAGAAAATAATTTGTTAAACAGCAGCAAGTAACTACTTATATTTGCTCTTGGCATAGTCCTATTGGCGGCATTTCCTTGTGGAACATATTACCCGATAGATAATGTGTTAAATGCGTACTGATGTTAGGTTTTTAGACACATTTAAATTTAATCATTAGATCACACACATTCTCACTCACATTCATCTTCCAGACTCTGGGGAGAATAGAAAACAATCAGGGCTAAAGAAAAACCCCTCTACCCCTGCCTGGAGTTGAACCCGAGGCCCCATGATTGAGTTAAGGGGCCAACCTGTTTTGTTTTTACTGCATTTGATTTTGTTTGAAAAACAAAAACTACATCTCCCTATTCAAGTTACAGTAAAGCCTACAAAAGTTGCATGATAATCGTTCTATTTTTAAACATTATATATTAGCTCAAGTGCATGAAACAATCAACTGCAATGTTATTAGTGCAGAGAAAAACAGGCACAGAAGGATTTTAACTAGAGCAAATGCAAAGCTCGTAGGAACTTAAGGCGGGGCTACGAAAGTCCGTTTAACTAGTTTTGAGAAATTCAAAATTTTCAAAAAATTTTCCATGTAAAGGACATTTTGGGGTGGGGAGATTTTCTTGAAAATCTTCGTGTCGCATCATTGGAAGATAATAAACTTAAATATCAGGTTTGGTATTTAGCTGAGTTTTCGTTTTTGAACTCTGCTGTCCACAGACACAAACGGACCTTTTCTAAAATGTTTTATTTTTTATATTCATGAGGTTCAAAACATATATTTCCGGTGAAATCTCGGTATTGAATTTTTGGGTGCAATACAGCACTTTCTCTATACACTGTGTACATAGTGCGTGTAGGGAAAGTAAAAATATAGTTCGACTTAAGCATGTTCAAAAATGAAGGCCACGACAGAACTACGAGAGAGGGGCAGAAATAAGATTTATGTAAATACATGGTGCTGAATGTCACTTTTAACCTCCAGATCCACTGATATGAGAAGGGGCAAGATGACAACTACGGTGAGGTTTTTGCGGTTCCCTTAGGGTGACAATTTCCTAGTTTTGCAACAAAGAAAAATCTGATGTGTTCCATTAACACCACTTTCACTACATCTCTGCTACAAATTACAGTTAAAAATCTTATTCTTCTGTTTGCTTCATGCTAATCGAGAAATAAAGCAGAAATGGTCTTATCACTTGTTCCCGTTTAAGTAGAAGGGGAATAAGGAAGTAGCATAGGCTAAAGCGATAGTCAAAAGCTTGTTGCCATGTGATTGAAGTTCCCTTGTTTGTATGGACAGAATGTGACAAATTGCCGTATGAGCAAAGTATAAGCATTTCAAAGCTGAAAACAATAACAAGGACATCTCAAAACTGGCCAAGTGCACGAAAAGAATGTATATAGCATAAATTGTGTGTGTGTGTGTGTGTGTGTGTGTGTGTGTGTGTGTGTGTGTGTGTGTGTGTGTGTGTGCTAACGAAATCTACATTTTCTATGAAGTAAATTTTTGTCTATCTCTCACGGTTCACCAGCTATACAAAATTTCGCAAAATTCATCCAGAATAAAGATCCCTTTAGAGGCTATTATGAGAAAATTCAATATAGATTTTATTTGTCACGTAAATATATTTAATTTACGATATTTTAATCAAAATCGTTACAGCCATTTTTGAGAAAATAAATATTTTCGAAAATTTTCCATATAAAGGGTAGTTGGGAGTGGGGGGATCATCTTGAAAATATTCGTGTCGCATCCTTGGCAGATAGTGAACTTACATACCAAGTTTGGTATTTAACGAAATTTTCGTTTTTGAGCTATGCTGCCCACAGACACACACACATACACAGCGGCATTTTTCTAAAAACGCATTTTAGGAATTCAGGGGTCTCAAAAATATATTTCCGGTGAAATCTCATTATCGATTTTGGGTGCAATACAATACCTTCTCTACACACTATGTGCGTAGCATGTGTAGATAAACTAAAAAGGGCTATTGCTTACTTATGTTTCGTACATAAAATAACATACGTAATGGTTTGGGGGCGTCGCCGTGGCTGAGTGGTTAGACCGCTCGCCTCCCATCTAGGTGGCCCGGGTTCGATCCCAAGCGCCCGCGTGTGGGATTTGTGTTTCTCCTGTTCCCCACGCCTCTCGTTCCAACAATTGCTCCACCATCACTTTCCCACCATCCATTTCGTTTGTATTTCATATCATCCACTTCTTCCTGGTTACGGGCCGACCACACTGTGGTTTCGTGCGTTGTCTCCCCAGCAGGCTTCTAACCCCTAGGCATTCGCTTGTAGGTCCTAAGGGTTGTAGACCTAAGGGTAGGTTAAACGATTGTTTTGTTCTCTAAGTTTATTTTAATTACTGCTGTTCATTATTTTACAACTCGCTACTACGTATGGTGCAGAGACGGAGAGAGGAACAACTATTGTTGTCTCTGTCGCTGCCTTAATTGGCGTCTCGGGTAGCATTGTATTGAATAAACTCAGGTTCAGCCGGTCGCTAAAGAGTCTCGCTTTGGTGTTTCGTGGCGCAGGGGATCGTTTCACACGACCAGACTCCGGAACTGTATCAAAAACCACAGTTCACATAAGTTTTGCCTTACCTATAATAAATAGCCTTAGAGCGGTCAATAAGGAGAACTGTATATACGATTTAGAGTACATAGCTATCATGCAACACTACTCCAATATCAATATTCAATATTTAGCGATAGGATATGATGGATTAATTATCTAGCGTTATCCGATACCCAGGGTTGCATCTACTGCGTAAACACCTCTTCTCGGTAAAGCAATTATCGGATGCAATGTCTTTGAAGCAGCTATGTAAGTTTCTAGTTACATCATGATCAGCCCCGGACGTCACAAACAGCGACCGGAAACGGAAGTGCATTTACAGTTGACCCAGTTTCAAGCAGACGACGTACGAAACTTCGAGACTTATTTACAGTCAAGTGGAATTCCTCTTGTCAGGCTTCGAGATAGTAAAACCTATCTATGCGCGGTTGAGTAAAAGGGTTCTAAGTATCCGACACTGATGGGAAGACCATTGTAAATATTTTTAAAGTGTTTTACATACACATTATTTTGTTTACAGAACTTGAAATAGTCTAGCAAATAGAACATTATAGCAAGTTTGGTAAACAGATGTTAAAGGGATTGTACATAATTAAGGATGTTAACCTTTTCAAATACTACGAACTGGCAACTGAATGCAGCAGAGTAAGACTTCTCTCTGGTACTCAATCCGCGTTAATTTACAGGTTTTTAACTTACTTCAAATTTTAAAACGCTATAAATATTATAATGTATGAGATAGTCAAATACAAAAGAAGTCACATACTGGACAAAAAATAGTATTTTATAAAACATTGTGAAAATGTCCTCCGTTCTCTTTCTGCGACTCCACGCACAGCAATTTGCAGATTAATGTTTGAAAGCTTTGCGAGATAGCATCTTTCGGTTACTGTCGGGTTATTGAATATGTCAAGATATCTTGTTCTTTAAGATAATCTCACAACAAAAGTCAGTTAGATTGAGATCTGGAGATCGCAGAGGCCACTTTGTTGGAAAGGGCCTACTGATGACACGATCGCAAAAGATCTGGGTAATTAATTATTTTGCAGGGATGCAGATATACGGCGGAGCGCCATCTTCCATGAATGACGAAGTTTTGCAGCATACCATAGCAGCGATCACCATCCATTGTTGTCTTCTTCGAAGAGATAAGAGGCAATGGTGAATTGGGAATTGAAGCCACGCCGTAAAATAACTTCTAAACCTTGGAGACCTTTTTGAATTAAAATTTGAGGTAATTTTGTTGCTTTAGCGTAGTGTATTTCCTTCTATTTATAAACAACTAAATAAAAGACAATTTCTGGTAATGTTTATCTTGATCATCATGACGTATATAAACGAACAATATTTTGTAAGAATACTTTAGTTTGCAGAACAGCGAGAGAAAATCATGTGAACGCATCACACAAATTTTAATATCTATTATTACCTGGTGAGAGAAAAGAAGAATATCAGAAATGATGTAAATAGAATCTAGATGCATTATTATTCCACAAGGATTTAACCCTTTGCTTTTGAAACAGCGTGTTGAATTGGCAACATCCAAACAGTCGTTTGATCAGGTGGCAGTGTCTTTGTTCAAAAAACTGCCTCAGGCGGGAGCACCGTTATGTTTAATAACTTTAAGCACCAAATGTTTGAATGGCTGCTTCGTAAACCCTGTAATGATTTTAATTAAGATTTTGAATGCTGTATTGTCACAGAGTCTTAAACTCTTCTGGTGTCATATTAATAGGTGTCTTCCTTAAAAACACTGTTTATAATTTATGTATTCTTACAGCTCCAAAATCCATTATGATTTTAATTAGTTTTTGAATGTTTTGTTGGTGTGGTGTAACCTATCGTAACTTTTTTATGAGATATTAATTGGTGCCTTCATAAAATAGCTATTTTTATAGGTTATGCACTTTAAGTATAGGTTATCTGCTTAGCGTGGTGGTAGCGCAGCTGCTTACCAAGCGGGAGACCTGGGTTCGATCGCCAGTACCGGAGTGGGGATATTTCCCCCGCTGGGAGACCTGGACCGGGGTGCACTCAGCCTCGTAAGGTCCCTGGGGGGCCAATTGAGGAGCTACTTGATGGAGAAGTAGCGGATCCAGGTCATGAGGACCGCATTAACCGGCCGGGAGGGGCTCGAGGCGTTAAGTATATTGTAGTATTTTAATGACAGTTCAGCTCCATTATTAAAGTGCCAATAGAATTGCCGAGATTAGGCAATTTCAACCAATCGCGGTCATGTGACTGGAGCGATATTGTCGAAAAATCTTATCGCATCTGATGTTCATTTCTTTGAAATATTGTCACACCTGACGTTCGTATGTTTAATCTCCTGTCCTGGTTATTGGTAACAAGCTGGCAATCCAGGCAGCAAACCTTCAGTTTAAATAACTGTCAGTTCCACAATTGTACTTTCAATTAATTCAGTTACAATATTTATTTAAAGTTCCATCCAGTTCATAATTTGTTCACTTCAAAAAAGTAGTGCAATAACCTCAAATAAAATAACGTTTGTTTCTATGTCATGTATTAGTTATTAAAAGCTGAAATAAAATAATTGTTCCCTATTTTTATTGTTGCTATCGATATTTGTACATTAGGTGTAGACACGGTTAGTCATATCATAATTCATGAAGCAGCAAAGAAAGGGGAAACAAAAATCAATCAATAAACTTGGTCAATACTTCATCTACCATATTTTGTGAACTAATGTATTACAACATAACCTGATAAAATCTCTCTTCCTATATATTATAAATTATTAATAGTCTATTTCGCTGAATTTTCTTATCAAATAAAAGTCGTACTTTCATCTTTTAGAACAATTTCATGAAGATTTACATAATATCATATCTGATGTTTATGAATTTTGATAAATATTATAGTGAGTTGTCTATGCAAAAAAATCCAAAAATCCAAAATAGCACATTCTTACGTGTCCGCCATGTCTCTCATTTGAGGAGCGTGGCAGAGGTAATGCATAACGACACACGTTTATTGCAGGAATCCCAAATGATTACCGTTTTGGAACTATTAGCTCTGTCCATTCCTTCAGTTCAGTCATCTCAACCGATAGCCACATGTCTTGCAACCCAGTTCAATTATGGCTTGAACAATACATCAAACATAGCAGCGTTTATGTAATGCTTCCGGTTAGCTTCTTGACTGTTCATGGTTTCAATTAGAACTATTAAACTCCCTGAGTCATGTCGAGTTATCCGTTCCCTCCTCGTCATCAGACGATGACTTGATAGGGTTTCGAGTGATAACATCGATAACTAGTCCGTTACCCTGTTAGATCGTTAATTCACATACTGAATCTCAGTTGCTGGAAATCGAGCTGTGTTCTTGTGCAGTATTTGGGCGTAAACAACGAATCAAGACAGTTACATAGGTGACCAGAGACATCTAAAAGTCTGGTGTAAATTTATAATAGTCTTTCTGAAGATCGGTTGGCATTGCATGCTCGAACCAGAGTTTTCTGGCAGGACTGGGAAGCCTATTGAAGTCATGCGATAAATAGCTTTTTTCATATTTCAGCATCGTTCACCTATCTCACTCTTAAACCATAATTGTCATTCATTCACTGTTTCAGAGCACGATATTATGATGTAAATGTCATAAAAGTGAAAATCAACCATTTAATGTATTGTCTCCACGTAGAAAAACAGCTTAAAAACAAGATAATTTAATTCATAATGTCTTCACAGTAGGGAAGGGATACTTTGATTTAAAAGTAAAACCTGAGTTATTGTTTACCAGAATCAAAATCTTCAGCCTTGCTTTAAATTCCGCTGCAGCCATACATTTGAAGGTTTAAAAGGTAGAAACATACCGAAAAGTTCAATCGCACACTCAGGATTTTAAATACGGAGTTCATCTGGCTTCTTCGTTGGTAACTTTAACGTCTGTACACCAAGTGGTCTGGTATTACAACAACAACAACAATAATAATAATAATAATAATGCAACTTTTGTTTAAAAGTATTTATTGTGTTACAAAAGCTGTTATTTTTATTCTAGATGGATTTTGCTGAATTTTGCACAACTGGTAAACCGTAAGAGATAGCCCAACACTTACCACAAAAAAATATAGATCTTGTTAAAAGACATAGGTTATGTCATTTATTTTTATAGCTGATCGATTCTGAGATATTACTTTTTTTGGTCTCAGCTTTAAAATACTTATATTTTTCTTGAAAGGACCATACAAAGCGAACCGAAACTCAATTGTTTCACATACCGCCGAGAATTTAAGATTTGACCTTCGTTACGCTAATGTATTGCCTCGTTTCCCTTCTATTTAAAAGGAAGCAAGTGATAAGACCAATTATGTGAACTTCTGTCTCGATTAACATGATGTAGATAAAAGAACAACCTTTGGTAAGAATATTTTATATTTGGAACACTTAGAGAAAGTTATATGAATGGAACACATCAGATTTTTACTTTCTCTACACGTTCTATGTCTATAGTGTATAGAGAAGGTATTGTAATGCACCAAAAAATTGGATGTTGAGATTTCAACGGAAATATATGCTTTGAGGTCCGCTGAGTCCAAAAAAGAGCATTTTTAGGAAAAGGTCAGTGAGTGTCTGTATCCGTGGACAGCATAGCTCAAAAACTAAAAGACCGTTAAGTACCAAACTTGGGATTTAAGGTTGGTATCTTCCATGGATGCGACACAAGATTTTCCAGAAAATTCCCCCACTCCAAACTCCTTTAACATGGACATTTTTTTTGAAATTTTTTATTTTCTCAAAAATGGTTGTAACGATTTTGGTTAAAATACCGTATATTAAAGTTATTTGTATCACAAATAAATCGTATATCTTGAAATTTCTGAAAACAGGCTCTGAAGAGCACTTTACTGTGGTTGATTTTTGCAGAATTTTATACATTTGGTTAAACCATAAGAGGTAAAAAAAACTTTCTACACAAAAAATGTAGACATTGTTAAAACACACCATTTATGTCATGCATTTTTGTTGTAGAGTTGACCGTTTCCAAGATATTCTTTGTTGTTGGTTTCAATTTTAAAATATATACCTTTCTCAAACAGGCAGTGTCCGTTTTTCTTTTTTTCCACTCTTGACCAAGCAAAGAAGTAAATTTCAATGACAATCGCATAACGGTGACTTTTAAAACACTTGACTATCACTTTAGCATAGCGTATCCCTTGATGTACTTCTGCTTATAAGGAACTAAGTAATAAGAACATTCTGCTAATGCTTATTTCGATTAGCATGGTGTAGAAAGAAGAAGAATCTTTTGTAAGAAGAAAGTAGAACAGCTAGAGAAAGTCATGTGAGTGGTGCACAGATTTTTTTCCCTGTTCTATTTATATGTCGGCTTAAACATTTAGGGTCATATCGTAGGCTTCTTACCTGGAAAAATTGCTAATTAGTGTTCATTCGTTTACTGTTGATGTTAATCTGTTGAGAATTTTTCTTTTAGTTTTACACTCATTCACATTTTCATTGATACCTCTAAACTCAGGGGAAAATGGGGATAATCTTGGGCAAAGATAAATGACCATCTCTCCAGCCGGGAATCTTAACCATCTCCCCTTAATAGTAGGCCTCAGCTCTACCTATCGATTTGCATATTTTTAATTTCTCTAATTTGTATCTACATACAATTCCACCCAAAATTACGATGTCGAGATTTCTCCGGAAATATATATTTTAAGGTCTGCGGGCAGCATAGCTCAAAAACGAAAAAACCGTTAAATACCAAACTTGGTATTTGTGCTTACTATCTTTCAAGAAAACTTCTCTACTACAAACTACCCTTTACGTTGGAAAATTTTCGAAAATTTGGTTTCTCAAAAATGGTTTGCGATTTTGGTTAAAATGCCGTGTGTTAAAGATATTTACATCACAAATAAAATGTATATTTTGAATCTTCCAGGAACATTCTCTGGAAACCTCTTTATTCTGGATGAGTTTTGCAAAATGAAATGTAACGCTTAAACCGTAAATGCAGATGTCGTTAAAATACATAATTAATGTGGAAGAGTTTTTTCTTGTAGATTTGACCGTTTTCGAGATATTTCTTATTATTTGTTTCAGTTTTAACTACCCAACTTTTCTCAAACGGGTACTTGCAAAAAGAACTGAACTTCAATTATTTCACATAACGATGAGCTTTTAAAAGATTCGACTATCGTTTTAGCGTACTGTATTCCCTTCCACTTACAAGGAAACAAGTAATAAGACAATTTCTGATAATGTTTTTCTCGATTAGCATTAAGTATATAAAAGCATGATCTTTTTAGGAATAGCTTGTATATTTAACAGCTAGAGAATGTTATGTGAATGAAACACATAAAATGTTTATAGTTTCATTTTACGCCGCCTTCTTCTGCATAGTGCAATCGGCGGCATTTCCCTCTGGAACATATTGCCTATCGCCAATGGTGCTAACTCATGTACTCTCTCCTTAGGCTTCTATTTTCTCTTCAGTTTTAATTATTGTTATACCACATGCATTCACATTTGCAGACTCTGGAGATGATAGGGAATAATATGGGCTGGAGAAAAATCCCTACCCTCAGCCGGGAATCGAACCCGGAACGCCTCACACATCAGTCAGGAGCTGTAACGACAGTCTTTTTGAAGGTTTACTTTCTCTAGCACGTATGTACAACGTACATAAAGATAAGGTATTTTTTTAGTCCTTTAACCTGGTTGGTATTATCGTACGATGAACGAAATTGGTGAAATGATTCTCAAATGAGCTCCATGGAACTTAAAGTTACTCGAAATTCGTCTTCTCAGGATAAGGAAAAACTCCGAAAGAAACCTTATTCGGGTAACCCACCCTAAGCGAGATTCGAACTCGCGATCTTTTGAATGTGAGGCAGACAGCTACCAGAAGGTGTTGTATTCTACCTAAAAATGTTATACGAAGATTTCCCCGGAAAGACATGTTTTGAGACCCCATGAATCCAAAAAGAAACATTTTTAAAATAAGTATCATCTGCGTGCCTATGGACATAATAGCTGAGAAAATAAAAGTCCGTTAAATCCCAAACTTAGTATTTAAGTTCAGGATCTTTCAAGGATGCGACACGAATATTTTTAAGAAAACCCCTCAACCCCCAACTACCGTTTGCATGGAACATTTTTCGAAAAGTTTGAATTACTCAAAAATGGCTTTAGCGATTTTGATTTAAACACCATGTGTGTAAGATATTTTTTATGACAAACGAAATATACATTTTGAATTTTCTGGGAATAGCCTCTGAAGACCTCTTCATTCTGATTTACTTTTGTGGAACTGGTAAGCCATAAGAGATATAAAAGAGCGTACTACACAAATATATAGATCTCGTTTATGTCCTGTACAATTTCTGTAGAGTTAACCGTTTCCAAGATAGTCCTTGTTATTGGTTTCAATTATAAACTACAAACTTTTCTCAAACAGAAAGTCGTCTTTCGTTTCATACCTCTTTTGTTTTACTCCTAACCTCGCAAACAGAACCGATTTGCAATAGTATTTAAAAGCTTTGACTATCGCTTTAGCCTAGTGTATTCCCTTTAATTCCATTCTGCTTACAAAGAAGCAAGTACAAGAACTGCCGGTGTTTATGTAGATTAGCATGGTTTATGCAATCTTTGTAAGAATAGTTTGCTTGCAGAAGAAGTAGAGAAAGTCATGTGAATGGAACACATCAGCTTTTATTTTTGTAGTTCCATTATATCTCGCGTTTAACTGAATTGTCCTATCGGCGGCATTTCACTTTGGAACATATTGACTATCGGCAATGATGTTAACTCGAGTGCTAACGTCCTTGGGTTTCTATTTATCTTTATTTTGAATCATTAGATCACACACATTCATATTTGCATATACTGGGGAAGATAGGGAATAATCTGGGCTAGAGAAAAAGACCTACCCCAGCCGAGAATCGAACCCGGAACCCCTCTTACAGACGACAGATGCTCTAACGACTGGGCTATGGGGCCAGTCCGTTTGAATTGTTTAATACCGGGTCATTCTTTCAAAGTCCTTTCGATGTTCAGTTTTTTATCGCAATTGGAAAACAAATGAGCTTTAAGGTAAATAGTGTCCAGATTTTGAACGTTTTGATTACCGCTGTTCTCTTTTAACTAATGGGAAATGTGTTGTGCTCTGTCTATTTTTTCAAAGGTTTATCTCGATTAAACTGAAGAAGATAGAAATATAAACTTTGGCAACTAGAAGGCTTAAGGCTTTAGTTACTTTAAGAAGCGTTTAAGGGGTTGTATATTATATATATCACCATACTTCCCAGTGTTATTCTCTTAATTTTAATAAATACAGATTTTTTGTATGATTTTAACACAACCGAGTACATTTGGGTTATGAAAGCTCAGAAAATGACAAGCTACCCTTATACTGAACCCTATTTTTAACCACTAAAACAAGAATAAGCATTCTTTGGGGTATCTGTATCATACCTTTTAGGGTTATACTAGATAACACAACGAAAATCCTAAGCTAGCTTATAACTCTAAATCACTACCCCTACCATACTTTCAACTACTTATGTATATATCTGCACTGTGTAGACCATATGGTCAAAATATTGCAAAATTGTACAGTAGACTAGTTAAAAATCATAGGTTAGGCAAACATTTAAAAAAAAAAAAAAAAAAAAAACAACACATCCTTATTTTGAATTATATAGTATTCTAGAACGTTATCATTGCTTTACTTCAGCCCCTTATAGATAAAACTATACTATGTGGTAAACTGGCACAAATGTACGCATTTGCAGATTAGGACCTGGAAAAAACTTTAGGATACCATACAATTTCAAAATGCTACCCATACTTGTAATTTTCATCCCCTTTTGTACAAGCTGCTACTACCCATAATCTGGAAAAAACTTTGAGAACTAACGCTTTGCATAAAAACAGACGTTACTGAGCCGGGTGGCTCAGGCGTTTCGTCTGGGAATGGCATTTGGGAGGTCGTAGGAGCGATTCCCGCAGCCAACCTCTCTGACTCATGGGTTTTCCGGGGGTTTCCCCGGTTCACTAGGCAAATGCTGAGGAGGTCTCTTCACTCCCCCTGAACTTCCTGTTCCTTCATTTCATCTATCCAGTCTCTTTCATGATTATAAGTGTCGGCGAGGACTGCGGTGGAGCCGCTCTTCCATGGTGGTTACTGCGCTCTGGAAATACAGCTTTTGGCTGCAGGATGGCTTTGAAAGTCTCCTGTACACCCAGGGAGTTCGGTCAGACCTGGGGCGCGGGCTCCTACTATTCCCCAAGTCAAGATGAAGAACTGCTTGAAAACTGTTACCGAACCTCTACAGTGGCTTTCCCCCCACCGTCAGGTTCAGCCTCCCGTGGTAATTACACTCATCTCATTCTCTTCCTGGGATCTGACGTACAATAAGCTAACGGCTATATTGTGGAATCTCCTCCAGAAACACACACAAGCAGAATTTGCAAACTACTTTCGAATTCAATATTGCTACTAACCTTATTTTGAAACCAGCACTAAGAGAATGTACCAATGCAATGCCGGATAGCAGCTGGAACTATATAACTTCGTTTTTGCCCGTTATTTTACTTGGCTTAGAAACCTGCCTCTAAATGGTCTTAACCTTTCTAAGCTATTTTATCCCTGATAACGCACTCTTGTGACATATCATTGCCTGCACAAACATATCGCAGTGTAAGCCTTTGATTCCCACACAGTTAAACCCAGCCTTCCTGACCGAGAAGAGTTCGCCCTCGGCGGTTCAAGACTGGTCAGATACAGTTTTCCGTCCTTCATTTTACTCCGGACTCTTCCCGTAACTTTTTGTGTTTAAACTTATGAAAGGAATTGTGAGGTGATGAAATTCTAACTTTTGATGAACGGAAGGCGCAGAAACGTTCATTGCTATCTATGTGTTATATTCATTCTTTCACGTTAGCCGTGAAGCAGATTATTTCACACTAGTGAACTCAGGCCCTTTCGTTCGTGGCTTTCATTCGGAAGGTCGTGGCGATTCCCGTTTCTGGCCTACCTGGCCCATGGATTTTTTCGGGTATTCCCCAGGTGAGGTTAATTTCATCCCTCGAATTTTCCGGCCCACCATTTCCTTTTCGCATCATGTCTTTCAGAGTTGAAGGACCTGTCGACAGAGTTTGACTTGTTGCGGCTGAATGGTGATTTGTGCATTGTATAAGGTTATCATGGCGTCGTCGTCGGGACTCGCCTTCCGGTTTCAGGGCTCCCTTTAGAGACTCTCCGGGAGGCTCGAAGGCCTAGGGCGGCGTCGGAAGCACTTTAACTTTAACCGATAGGGACTCCATCCATTTTTGAGCCCATCATCATCCGGATCTGGTCACCCTTCGGGTCCTTTCCCTCATCCCTCCCTCCCTGAGGTCAGGTAAATTGTAAACATCCACAAGGGTCTAAGTCCGGTGCTCTGCCCCAGAGTCTTGGCAGTCCCGAGCGTGACTAATCCTAAACCAGATATTAAAATATAATCATAACAGCCTATAAGACTTGCAATAATGCCCTTAGAGTATTCTTTCCCAAATTTATCAAATCACTGTGGTACACTGTTTTAAAAGCTGGTCAGTGTGAAACATTTGAAATTCGGTTCTTTTTGCACCCAGATGTAAAATAAAATAGACATGAAACAAGCGATAACTTCCCGTTTGAGAAAAACGTAAACAGTTTAAAATCGTAACCAATAACAAAGAATGTCTCAGAAACTGTTAATTCTACAAAAAATTGTAAATGACAAATTATGTCTTTCAACGAGATGTTTACTTTTGTTTAGTAAGTTTTTCTTTATTTCTTAATGCAGTTTACCAATGATGAGGTCTTTAGAGGCTATTCCCAGAAAATTGGAGACACATATTCCATTTTAATCCAAATCGTTAAGAGACATTTTTGAGAAAAACAAAATTCTCTAAGGAAAGGGTAGCTTGGGGTGGGAGGATTTTTTTTTTTAAAATCTCTGTGTCGCAATCTTGGAATATACTAAACTTAAATAGTAAGTTTTGGTGTTTAACGGACTTTTCGTTTTAGCTATACTGCCCACAGACACACACTGACTTCTTTCGAAAAATATATGTAATTCAGGGGTCCTCAAAGCATGCATTTTGGCGAAATCTCGGTATAGAATTTTTTAATGAAATACAGCACCTTTTCTACTTAATAGCTCGTATGTCCATTGTACACAGTACTCGGTAGAGAAAGTAAAAATTAACTACATCTATGGCATATTACCTCTTCGCTATATGAAATCTTGGTTCTATGTTATCGTTAGCACGGTTTTGTGCACAGATACTTGTAGCCAAGGTGCGACCAAAGTTCATCAGCGCCTGTTATTCCATTATGCAGATGATCGTTGAACGGAAGACAGACTTGTCTCTTGTGAGCTATATACCTCTTTTAAATACACTATTATGTGTAGCTGTATCAGCTGCAGCACTGCTTCGGTACCCAGTGTGAAATAATTGAGGTTCGGCTCGCTTTGCGAAAGATGGCTTCCCATTTGAGAAAAGTTTAAAGTTTAAAGTTCAAACCACTAACAAGGAATATCTCGAAAACGGTCAACCCTACAAGAAAAACTTATATAACATAAATTGTGTGTTTTAACAAGATCTATATTTTTGATTAATTAAGTTTGTCTATCTCTTGCTGTTTAACAGTTATATAAAATTATGCAAAATGCATCCGGAATAAAGCTGTCTTTAGAGACTAGTTCAAGAAAATTAAAAAAAAAAAAATATATGTTATTTGTCATTTAAATAGTTTTAATTCATGGTATTTTACTCAAACTCGTTAAGAGCCATTTTTGGGAAAAACAAAATTCTCAATTGTTTTTCCATGTACAGGGTAGTTTGTGGTACGGGGATTTTCCCGAAAATATGTGTGTCGTATCCTTTGAATATATTAAAAGTAAACACCAAGTTTGGTATTTCAAGGTCTTTTCGTTTTTGAGCTATGCTGTCCACAGACACACACACATGGACCTTTTACTAAAACTTTTATTTTGGGCTCAGGGGACTTAAAAATATATTCAAAATCTTCTCGGGCTTCTAGCCAGGTAAAAACTTGGCTTGACACCAACGTTTCGAAGAAGTGCATCTTCCTCGTCTTCAGGTCACCCAAGTTTTTACCTGGCTAGAAGCCCGAGAAGATTTTGAATTAACACGTCGCCAGGAAAGCTTCAGTTCTTATATTAAAAATATATGTTTCCGGTGAAATCTCGACTTCGAATTTACGGGAAGAACACAGTACCTTCTCTAGCTAATATGTACATTATATGTACATAAGTGGTAGAGAAAATAATAGTGCATGGTACGCATGTTCAGAGAAAGTATGTTTTGTTTATTTAGTTGTTTATTCTGCACGCTACACTCGTTTTGCAATTATTCCTACTAGGGAACATCCCACTTCTGACCTTGATTCATAAATAACTATTTGACGTACGAGTCACAAGAACATAAGCTGTAGTATGCAGACATTTTCAGGCAAATGCTTACCTTCATTTTACCAATAGTCCACAAATCCGTAACTTCACTTGCAGACAATAGAAGAATTTAAGGTTACATACATTCGAATGCTTTTTGAAGGAAGCTAAGAAATCACGTTAAGAAAATTGGTTATTTTATTTCTGGTAGACTCTGGTCGTCTCCTTAGCGCGGTGGTAGCGTGGCTGCTTACCAAGTGGGAGACCTGGGTACGATTCTTGGTACCGGCGTGGGGAACTTTACCCGCTCGGGGACCTTAACCAGCCGGACTCGAGGCTCTGATCACGTCTCACCCTCCAACACTGCACCCTATTCATGACGCCTTCGGGTCGAGATGAGGGATGCAGCGGCCGGGCGGTAGGTCAAGGTCCCTTGTTGACTGTTGTGCCGTGGAGTTACGTTTACACTCTGTTCAGCAACAAACGTGTAGATAACTTTAAATAGGGTAAAGCATTCAATTCTTCTTGTTACTAAAATAGGATTAAGAGATCCTCCATATATAGCTCACATTGAAGAAATAATTAAGAACTGTCTCACTTTCTTGTTTCCTTTTGATCAAATTTTAGATGCTATAAGTTAAGCCATTTTTATGTTAATTTTCTAAAAAAAACCTTCGTAATTCAAATATTTTGAGGCACTGACATGCTTTTCTAGTCAGAAATGCTTCACGTGTGAATCTTCCAGAATATTAGGTTGCGAAAGCCTAAAAATACCAGGGCTCTCAAACATTTAGAGGCAGTTTTATGAACGGATAGCAGGGATGTGAGAGAGACTGTGCTATAAAGCCAGGTGGACCAGACCAAACCCTCCAATCTCCGGTTGTAAAACCTGTGCCTTGTTGGCCACACTTATCAAGGAGCTAGAATGTTAGAATATAAACCGTAGTCACTTGCTCTCTCCCCATTTTAAGACGAGACTGCGGCATAAAGTCTCAGTTATGACTGTACCTTCTCTATACTGCCGGCAACAACTTGCAAAAGAGGAACGACTTTGCAAAAGTCTGATTTAGAAGCTTATAAGACAAGTTTCTCTTTCCAAATCGTTTATAAGATTCTGAGGATTAAAATGGAACATGACAAAAACATTGAAACGGTAAACTTTTAAGGCTATGATTATAAAAAGTTAGTTATACCATAGAACCTCATACGTTACAAACGTTAAATTAACCACAGACATGACATGAACGTCCGTCCGTTCATCCTACCATTTCTGTGGTTCCTATTTTAAGATTACACTCAGTAATCCACCTATAGGAGGACAATCTATCAGAAATTATATTCGAGAGTCATCCATAAAGTGACAGACGATTTGGAATAACTAAACAGTAACGTAGGTTATCAACACAAAACTGTTTACAAAGTTACCTTACTCTATTTTTTAACCTAGTCGTCATTGCCCTCAAGGTATTTATTGCCACGTGGTACCGGTTTTTCAATGTAGATGTTATAATATTCCTCCGCTAAAGATACGAGCCAAGATTTCACTGTCACTTGGAGGTCTTCATCGGTTGGGAAATCTTTTCTATCCAAAAAGTCTAAAGTGAAACACCGGTTTCTCTTAATTCTTTTATCAACATTTGTTTTCAGCTCCTCCATAACTATTGATGAACTGCTACTCCCGTCTTTGTCGTACTTACTGGTTCTTCCTTGATTACTCGTAAATTATGCGTCATTTCCTCAGTGAAGATTCGTTCATTGCATTATCACGATATCCTTGCGTTATTTGCCTATAAAATTCGATTGGCCGAACATTTTGTGCATTCAAAAAAGAATAAGTTCTTTGGCGGTAGAAAAGTATAACATCAGCATTGAAAAAACAAGTACAACATGACAATAAATGTACTGACAGCATGGAGATGATGTTGAGAAATAGAGTAAGATACTGTAAGTTTGTAAAGAAGGTGAGACGTGGGCAGCGCCACGAACCTCCCCGGCCGGTTAATGACTTGGAGCCGCTACTTCTCCATCAAGTAGCTCCTTAATTGGCCCCCAGGGGTCTCATGAGGCTGAGTGCACCCCGGTCCAGGTCTTCCAGCGGGGGAAAGTCCACACGCCGGTACTGGAAATCGAACCCAGGTCTCCCACTTGGCAAGCAGCAACGCTACCACCGCTCTAAGAAGTCGACCTTAATTTAAGAATGCAATAAGTTAAAAACATAAATAATAGGCAGAAGAGACTAGAGTAGTTAATATAAATTATTTCTTTCACACCAGTCGTGAGTAGGCCAAGGTTCCTTGTGAACTGTCGTGCCATGGAGTTAGTTATTCTTATATTAAGTAATACGTAGCTTGAGTAATAATCTTATATATTTCTGAAGGACAATTAACTGTTGCGTTCACATTTATACGTTATTTCGCCTACCTGCGTATAACTTATGTTAAACTGTAATAAATGTGGTTGATTGCATAAGCACGGAGGGGACACGGCTTAGATCCTAGCTCGAATTTGTATTTATGCCTCACAGGGGCACCCCCCGGAGGAACAGGTGACATGAGAAAAAACATGGGGCGGCCGGAACCAGGAGCGATGGGACAGCAACGGCAGGATCACTAGAGGTACCAGTTAGAGGAACACTTCAGCCTGACAGGCAGACCAGAGACCCCGCCCCTTTCCGGGTCCAACTCCCCCTGTAGCCAGACGGAGTCGGGGTACGGTGAGAGTTACACTGAACATCCATTTTTTCTAACGTGCCACGCCGAGGTCCATTGCCAAAACTTCCAACCTTGAAGAGAGACAAACGGGGCAGAGGATGAATGAAATTTTATTGGAAGCGAAAGGAGGTAAGTAAGAAACAGAAGTGGTGCTTCTAATTGCCTCTAAGTTTGTTTGTTTTATCGGTAAAGTTAATTTTTGTAACGTACTGAGACGCACTTTTAATGAAGACACTGCCCTCTCGCTACTGTTGTCTGTCTGAGACGCTGGTTCTTCCTCGACTTCTGTCGTCGTGTGGAGTAAATTTGACTAATCAGGGGTGATATAGGTGAATAAAAATAAAAATAGCGCTGTCTGATTTTTCTATTCGTAGACTTCAAGATGTTTTATGTTTTTAATATCCGATGACAAATGTTAACGATGTTAAAAGTAAGAAATTCACAAAAGCATACATATCACCTAAAATAGCGCGGTTTCAGAGCTAAATCAGCTTGGATTTAACACAAATGTTACATCGCAGAGTGTGCTGCAATCCAAATCCCATCTTCTTATACACCTAAAGATGACAAGAACTTGGAGCCTATTCTATTATTGGCTATATTTTCGCGCCAACATTGCCGTCATAGCGTCATACGCTCCTGCATTTGTGCTGTATTGGCTGCTATCACACACGTGACATGGAAATTATAGAAAATGCCCAGTTTAATAAAGTTTAGGGAATGTTTCTGGCCTTGCAGTGACTTTGTTGCACGCAAACCAATATAATGACCGAGCCATAAACTCCGGCCTTTGCTTATTGAACTTTCCTGTTTTCATCAGGAATCCACATTTTTAGCTCAGCAAATCTTGCCTTGCTTTCTGTCTAACAAATATATTCAACAAATCTGCATCGGGCTATTTACATTAAAATATTAATAATAACACATTAATATTATATACACACAAATAAGATGTCAGTCGTAAGTGCATAATACACAAACAGTAAAAAATAAATTACCTACACAGGATTACAATTATAAAAAGCACACAACAGAAATGTCTCATAAGATACATTATTAAAAGAATCATATTAATAATGTGAATTTGAACTTAGCTTATATTAATTGTTCAAAAACTCTTGTGGATTACGAAAGCCATGTGTTTATAAGTATTGTGAGACCATCAGATCTTGACACCTTCATAATCTCTCGCCTCATCCCTTTATCCCCGTATAGCCTTCGCCACAGTGCCCAAATTCTTCGCCGGCTATAACTTTAAACTTCAGTGTTTGGAAAGGACCTAATGTTTAAGAGTTAAAAAGTGAAAGATATAAAAATCATTACCCACAGTTCGATAATCATGCGTACTAATTTAAAAACTCCTCTTAACTACTATATACCTGCTATAATAAGAACCCTTTCGACACCAAGCTAAAATGCTATGCTACTGCTAAAATTGCCAGCCCTAAGTAAGGTGAAAGGCTTCCACTCTCAATTTTGAAGCTGTTTGTTCAAATCTTTTGTATTGGCTCTTGATATATCATTTTGCAAGTCCACATACTTTTAGAATGATATTGTCATCAACGCTAGTGATCTATTGATCTCACTATGACTATTGCTTACCAGCATTTTTTATAGTGTTTGATGGTTTTTACTACAGAGCACCGCAATCGATGACACCGATGATACACGAAATGAAGCTGAAGCACCGGTGGAACGTGATGACAAGGGAAACTGGAGAACCCGGAGAAAATCCTCCCCTACGCCGCTTTGTCCACCACAGATCCCACATGCGGTCGCTTGGGATCACTCAAGGCCGCCTAGGTATGGGGCGAGTGATCTAACCACTCGGCCACGGCGCGGCCGCTTTCCAGTAATGCTGCCTCAAGTTCTTCCTCTGCCAATGGCTTCTTGTTCCAGTGTACCAAACTGTGATGCATGTAAGCAAAAACTGCAAGATATCACTATAAAGTTACGTTAAAGCAAACAGCCCCAGCAAAACTAACTATTCTGTTTTCGGCGCGCTAACGTGACAAACTCGTAATCGGCTTACCCTCCCCCTAGGACTTACAAGCGGGTACCTAGGGTCAGAAGCTTTTTGGTGAGCCAAAGGCACGTACCAAGAATAAAGGACCTGCCCGTGGCCAGGCATGAGCGTGAGGAAGTGGATGATATGAAATGGACGCGGAAAAAAAAACACCCGGGCGACGTTTCATCCACCACAAATCCCATATGCGGGAGCTTGGGATCGAACTCAGGCCGCTTAGGTGGGAGCCGAGTGGTGTAACCTACGGGACAAACTCACAAAGAAAAATCTGATTTGTTCCATTCACATGACATTCGCTACTTGTACTGCAAGCAAACTGTTCTTACAAAATCTTAATATTTTATATCCTAATCTACATAAACATCACCAGAAATAGGCTTACTACTTAGTTCCTTATAAGAAGAAGGGAAATGAGGGAATACACTGAAAGCTGTCGCTATGCATTTGTCATTGAAATTTGGTTCTCTTTCCGTGTCCAGACCTAAAACAAAATAGATATCAAACGTACGAGGACTTCCCGTTTGAGAAAAATTAGTATATCAGGGAATATCTCGAAAATGGTTAGTTCTACAAAAAAAACTGTATAAATTGTGTGTTTTAAAATGATCTACCTTTTTGTACAGTAACCTTTTGTCTATCTCTTGGGGTTCCAGTTATGCAAAAGTCATTCACAATGAGCAGGACTACAGGGGCTATTCCCAAGAAAATCAGGATATACATTATGTTTGTCATATAAATATTTCTATACAAAATGTTTTCCATGGTCAGGGTAGTTGGGGTTAAGAGATTTTCCTGAAAAGCTTCGTGTCGTTTCCATTGTGGATACTGAATTTAAATTTCAAGCTTGGTATTTGATGGACTTTTCGTTTTGAGTTACGCTGTTTTCACACATATACACACACGGAACGTTTTTGAAAATGCTTTTTTTTTTATTCAGAAATCCTCTAAATGTGTTTATCCGGTGAAATTCTGTTATCAAATATTTGGTGGAATACTGTGACAGTGCCGTCTTCTGCAGTGATTCTCACTTTCGCCTTGATATGAGATTCGTCGAAGTTGGAGACCTTTGGATGCGTAAACAACATTGACAGAGCGGAGCGACGTTACAGAAATCTTCGGAACTTGAGGCTCTTCGCGCGAGAACGTACTTCTTCCCGAGCTTCGAGATGCTTCTGGAAGCTTCGGTTTCCACAACTTTTCACACAGTTTTGTGGCATCATTTTGCAGCTATAAAAGCAGGAAGAATTGTTAGACGTGGTGTCGTGTTGTGATTTGTACTTAGTGTGAGAGACTGTAGTGTTAGCGGACAGTGGTGCGCGAGCCATGAACTGTCTACGAATTGAAACGTCGAGCGAATTATTTGCAGCAGTGAATTTAAGACTTTGTTTGTAAACAATTTTGAGTCAATAAAGGCATTTCTACAATACAATACCTTCCCTATCTACTATGTACATTGTATATATGTGCTACAGAAATTACAAATGAAATAAACAGGAAATATTGTATCAACACGCAGCTTAAACATCGTAGAATGCTGTAGGAGAGCATTCATGGCATCTGTAAATTATTCGAACGTAAATCTAATATCCACTGATCGGATCAGCTCTTGGCAATTTACGCTCGCAAATTGCATCGGCCCGCATCGGATCTTGACACCCAAAGTGATAAACGAGCAAACATTCAATATCTATAATATGCAGTATTCGTTCTTGTCGCATGAGTTTAAACTTTGAAGCACTTTTCGTAAAAATGCAATACGTATTTATAAGACATTTATATTGTTTTGAAGAGTAGCCTAGAACTTCAATTTAGATTCGCTTAATGAGATACAGAAGGTACTGTATTATTATTCTAGGAAAGTTGCAAGTTCTTAAAGTTTAGCTGTCATTTTCTGTTTATTTTTGTTCTGTTTATTATGTTCCTGTGAAATGTCTTAATCTCATTTTCATAATAATCTGCAGAAGTAAATGACAAATACAATATTTAATCTAAGAAAAGACTATATCTTCAAAGCCAAATATCGTTATTCTTTTTTGTACTCATTTTAGGTCGCAGAATTCATGTTTTATAGCGACCACAAAAGGTCTTATACTCTTATGTACATGCAGCATACAATGACAAATTAAAACATTAATAGTAAATCATTGTTTTAGAGTGTTTAATGCTCGCTTTTACTACTTGTGGCACCGCAGGCGATGACACTAGTGATATATGGAATAAAGGTAGAGCACGAATGGAATGCCATGGCGTCGGAAACTGGAGAACCCGAAAAAACCCACTCCTGCGTCACTTTATCCTCCACAAATCTCACATGCGGTCGCTTGAGATCGAACTCAGACCGTCTAGGTGAGAGGTCTAGCCATTCGGCCACGCAATGGTCCAAATACATTGTGCACAGAGGAATACAATATACACTAAATACTCATTGGTAAGCTAACGGTAGTTCATGTAGGAATAATATTCCAATATTGAGAATTATGTTACATATACAATTATATAGATTGATTTAAGGTATGCATTTTGTGTCAAAGTGTTAATGAAATGTTATGTTGTTTTCCGATATAATTGTATTTCGCACACAGGAATACAATATGTTTAACTGTAAGAGGTCTTATACACAAATCACAATATAGTGATGCTTCTTTTGGCAGTAAATAAGAAGGTGTTAGCTTTGTGTGGCCTATTCTTAATCTTAGAATTTTAGGTTGATCTTTTTTGTGAAATTTGTTGTAGAGAATACTCTGGCTGTTTATTATCCTTGTGTTATGTTGTTAGCTGGAGGAAATGTCGTTCCAATGTTTTATCCTTGTTGCTTTGAATTTGGTGATTATAATCGGTCAGTTAATAGAAATCAGTAAACTCATATAAGCAATTACTTAACAAGGAAAGGTAAGATTGATCAGTATAAATAATTACTGATTTTAATTGAATAACAGTTTACTTTTGCTGATAAGTAATGCCTTGGAAATGTTTGTGTAAATATTGTATAGACTTATTTGGGTTTGACTAATCTATATGTATGAATGTGTGGTGTAGTTGTGAATGCAAGTGTGTGTGTGTGTGTGTGTGTGTGTGTGTGTGTGTGTGATATCAGTGGTCTTTATTTTATGGTTCTGTTATCGTAGCGCGCGAGCGTGTGTATGTGTGTATGTTTCCAATGTTGTTAAGATATATAAAATATATATGTAGGTAATATTTTAAACTCAAGTACTTTTCGACAGCATGTACCGTCACGTGACCCATGCGACTGAGTGACGCAAATATTGTATTATTGTAAACTTAATAAAATACTAATACTAATATTTTTGCCTCAATTCTATTTGCCACGAAGTTTTGCACACCGTGGAATGATGAACACCAATATTTCCTTCAGCTGGTTCAACTAATTAGCGTAAAAAAAGCTAATTTTATGATGTGAACTTAGTGCCCCACCCATTATTTCATCCATGCCGCCTAGAAAATAGTTTGTTAAAAAGTTTACATTTTCACTTTCAAACCTCAGAAGCTTCTTTGAATCACTGGGACTAATATCCCTTCTCTTATTGTAGCTCTTTACCTGCTGTATGGGTAAAAACTTAAAAATATTTCAGCAAGTACCTAACTCAATAAGTAATCACTGAATGTTATTCACACAAACTGTAAGTATTTGCTGGAAAAACTAGTAATTACTGAACGAGTAAAAGTAATAATTTATGAGCAATCAGTAACGCCTGAAGTGTAAGTAATGACTTATGGTTTATTCAATTTGCTATCAGTATTGACTTAAAATAATGTAAGTAAAAGTGTTTACTGACTTTTATTCAACTTTCCCAAGGCCTCGGTGAGAAGTAGGGATGTGAAAGGTAAAAGCTAGGTCTTTTGCTACAGTTTTGGCTTCCTGGTCAGCTTCCTCATTACCAGTTATATCCCTGTGTGAGGGTATCAGTATCAAGATAATTTCCTTAACCTGATAGTATTTATTTGTATATCTTGAATCAATTTACTGTAGTCCATTGGTTATACATTGCCTTTGGAGAACTCAAGGAATCAGAAAATATGCAAAAATGGTTGTTATCTGAATTATGCATCTGTAGCAGGGCATGTTTAATTGTGTAAAACTCACAGGAAAATACTGAGAAATAATTTGAAAGTTTAAAGGATGAAATCATCTTGGTAGATACTATAGCACAGCCACGCCCATCTACATTTCTGAGCGATCAGTATAAATTGCAGTGTTTTGAGTGTTTACTTATCGAATCATGAAATAAGCAGTTAAATTGAACTGAGTTACTGTTACACTTTTATTGTGGTTAGCTACTTCTGGTATTATGCGTGTTTTAAACAGGGTCCGGAGTGGAGAGCTGTGGATTCCCTTAGTTATAGTTAATGGGATATTAAACTTTTATTTCTTTACAATATTTGGTAACTCTGCGGGAGGTGGTGTCTGATCTTTTCTGGATGCTGTGCATTTACAAATCCGTTGTACGTACCTTCTAACCCTTTTCTCTGTGAATTTAAAGAAGCAGACGTGTAGAGGTATAACTTAGTGATACAGGTAGCACAGATATTTCTTACCGTAAATGTTTAAAAAACTGCGTCAAATTTCGGAAATATTTTCCCTAATCAATACTTCTGGTGAATACGTCCACCTAATTGCGTTGTTGAATACAAAGCATACCTTACAAAATAATTTTACTCTTAAGATATTCATACGATTTTCGAATAAAACCATTTATCATTTAGAGATATAAGAACCGTTATAGGTGGCGCCTTGGCTGATTGGTTAGACCACTCATCTCCCACCTAGAAGGCCCTCGTCCGATCCCAAGCGCCCGCATGTGGGACTTGTGGTGGCTGAAGCGGGGTCTGGGCTGGTTTTCTCTGCGTCCACCGGTTTCCCCAGCCAATTGCTCCACCATCACCTTTTTTATCATCCATTTCGCTTTCATATCATATCATCCACTTCCTCATGTTCATGCGTGGCTATGGACTTACCACTCGTTCCAGGTTCTTCATTCCTAAGTTACGTGTCGTTGGCTCACTGACAGGCTTCTGACTCCGAGGCAACCACTTGTAAGTCCTAAGAGGGAGTCAGTCCTAAATACGGCTAAGCTGACTACGAAAAGAGAAGCATTATTGGGTTACAATAAAAATATGAGACTTCAGGCACAAATAATATTGGTTTTGTATTGTTCTCATACCGGTGTTCAACAGTCTTCATCTAATGAGACCAAATGAAGCAGTAGTAACTGATTAGTATCATTTTTACACATTCATTAAAACATGCATTGTTCAACATCAACTTAGCAGTATTGTTTACTAAACAGCAACCAATGATTCATTAAGGATAAATTAAGGCAGTCATTGAATTTTTCATTCAAACGTAAACTACCAATTTCTGAATATAATGGTCGTCTCCTTAGCGCGGTGGTAGTGTAGCTGTTTACCAAGTGGGAAATTTGGGTTCGATTCCCAGTACCGGCGTAGGTATTTTTCCCCGCTGGGAGACCTGGCTCGGAGTGCACCCAGCCTCGAGTGGTCCTGGGGGGGGGGCAATTGAGGAGCTGCTTCATGGAGAAGTAGCGGATCCAGGTCATGAGGACCGCATTAACCGGCAGGAGGGGTCAAGGCCCTGACGAAATCTCCAATACTGCACCCCATCCATGACGTCTTCATGGACCGAGATGGGGGACGCAGCGACCCGGCGGTAGGCCAAGGTTTCTTGTTAGCTGTCGTGTCATGGAGTTATTATATATTTAATTGGTGCCTATTTGAATCAAAATAACCTTACGAACTGCAAATAAAATAAATGGAGGGAAATGCAGAAAAATATAAAGGAGAATAACTGCTTTTCACTGGATAATGCAACCAATCGACATTTAGGCGGTCCGGAGGCACTAATTGTAAGTAATCCCCGTGATTTAGGAGTAATATACTAGCCTCTGTTCCTAAGGTCAAGGGTTCAACCTCGGCGTAGGGCACTGGATTTTTAAGGGCCATAGGTCAGAGTTAGTTATCCCCAGAAACCCTCCCGGGAGTTCCCGAATGCGATTCACATATGTTCCCGATACGCCACATCCCTCGGTTTGCTAATGGTTAGCTAACTTGAAACTACCAATATAGGTGCCTGTACATATATGATTTTTTTTATAATCCTTATGTATATAATAGGGTCGGCTAAGTCCTGGGTCTCTCGATGAAAACAGCATTTAAAAATGCCATATTTCTCAACATAATCGCCAAATATCGGTGTTCTAATTTAATTAAACCATCTGTGTAGTGCGATTTATCAAGATCCTCAAAATAGCTGTTTATCGCATCAATGACCTCCTCGTTGCTGTGAAATCATCGTCCTCCAAGAAACATTTTTGGTTGGAACAGGTGGCAGTCACTGAGTTGTAGATCTGGCGAATTAGGTGGATGTTCAAGCAATTCGAACTTTAATTCGCACATTTTTCCCATTGCAATGAATGAACGATGGGCCGGAGCACGTTACAGTAAGCTTGCATAGTAGTTACCAGTGATACTTTTACCCTTTTCTAAGTAATCAATAAAAATAATTCCCTGTGCATCCCAGAAAACACTCTCCATAACCTTGTTAGTGACAAAATTGACTGCCTTTTTTGCAGTTGGTTCACCTAGCGCAATCCAATGTTTTGACTGTGATTTTTCTTTCTGGAGTGTAGTGATGTATCCAAGCTTCATCCATGGTAAAAAGTCGTCACAAAAATGCACTTGGGATATTTACGGTGCCCCACGTTCTTACCAGAAACAGTTTTTCTTTGCAACTTTTGATCAGGTGTCAACAAACGCGGCACCCATCTTGCACAGACCTCGTAAAAGCCCAAAATATTACTTAAAATATTACCTGCACGTTCTTTTGATATGTTTATAGCGTCCGCTATTTCAAACAACTTTAATCTGCGGCCTTACAGTACTAAACGATGAATTTTTTCAATGATCTCTGGAGTTGTCACTTCTACACGGCGTTCAGAGCGAGGCTCATCACTAGTGCTTGTATGTTTCATTCTAAACTCTGCAACCCACCTTTTCATCATTGAATATGAACGGACAGAGCCTTTCAATGTACTGTCCATTTCCTCCTTGATTTCTTCTTTCAAATGGAAGTATTTAATCACTGCTCGTTTTTCCAAATGCTCCATTTTCGTGAAAACTCTAAAGTTGTCTTGTTTAAAATACTGTCATTCGAAAACTAAAGAAGCAATTGACCAGTAACTATGGATACAAGTTAGTCTAGAGTTAAAGTATACGATGCTACCATCTAACTAGCATAGTGGCGCCATATCTGTGTGAGGCACGGGACTTATCAGCCAACCCTCGTACGTACAGAGCAGCTCTCTTAGCACCATTTCTCGTTGGTCTCCAACAAGAAGTTGGTGCCCGCCGCGGTAGCGTAGAGGTTGCGTGTTTGCCTCACATTCAAGAGATTGCGAGTACGAATCTCTCGGCGAGTTAGCCGGACAAGATTTTTTCGGGGTTTTCCTTTAACCTGAGAAGAGGTATTTCGACTAACTCTAAGCTCCATGGGCCCCGAGATCATTTGAGCATCACTTCACCGATTTCATTCATCGTGCGATATGACCAACTAGGTTAAAGAGCATTAAATTAAGCGGAAAACATATTCCAGCAGCATACTAGCTAGAGCTCGGTTTTGGGTACCGAAGCACACACACTTACGAACACACAGAGCAGTCAACGGTATTAAGAGAGGGTAGTGGGAGGGGTTTGTAGCGTAAACATGCACACGTTGAGGTAATATCTGTTCCAGAAGTAGCTCAGTACGTGTATTGGCATTATATGCATCGTTCTAATTCATAAAGTAACACAATAAAACAATTATTTCCTAAAGACAATGAACATAAATCAACCAAACACTCTCAAAATTCATCACATGCGTACCGCAGAGACACCTCAGGTCGCCTTACGAACTAGCAGGAACATGCTCCGGTAGCTCAATTTTCATAGTAAAAGTGTCGCTTTGTCCCAGCACAAACCAAATATTATAAAAGTGATGGCAGGTTGTCCAAATCAGTAATATCACCACACAGCACACTGATTTGTATTCTGCGCGCCTTCAGTTGTTGCTTGGTGCACTTTTAAATTTTCCTCATACATATGAGGAAAGCTCTTTTCCCAATTGCAGCAGGACTGTCAAAAATGTCTATGCTAGATCCTGAAGATACCTTCTCAGTTAAAGGTGTTACGGAAATGCAATGCATACTCTCCTATCGGTTTCCCAACTCTTACCGCTTTCAACAGTGCTTTAATACATAAAGGTTATAAAACAAAATTGATGTCCAAATTGAAAACCGGAAGAGAAAAACTAGACTTTCAAATTCAATTGACAATAGTCATATTCTCACTCACATTTGCATTTTTAAGGCCAACACTGCATACCGGATGAATGGCATCTTGCGTGCGAGTGCGAGAATCAGGACTGCGATAGATATGGAACTTTGTCCGTTCACATTTATTTTTTTGAATTCATACAAATTGTTTTAAAAATTAATCCTACCCATCCGGCTGCGGTAATATAATTTTATGATGCCAGCAATTCTCCAAGATTTTTCAGTGCTTTGGAAATGGGATGGAAAACAACACTGCTGAGCAAAACTTCTGCATCTGAATTAACAATGCAACTAACTGAATTTTATTTTATTCCATCCAGGAATTGCATTTATTTAACTTAGTATATTCTGGAACAAGCGCTGAATTTTGCTTAGTTACATTGAAAATGTTTCTAATACACGTGCGCTGGAACCAGCACTAAAGTTGGGTTAGTTATACATATTTCTAATAGATATACAACGGTGATTGATATTATATAGAGCATTACGGCATGACTATTTTGGTGCAATAAATTATACCTTGCAATCATAGGGGTTTTCCATATTTGATTTTTCATAACTTTAACAAATACTACCGTTCCCTTCACCACACATGTTCGTATTTTTCACAAAAGTAAATACCCTTATTCTGTTGGGAGCGCGCGAAGGGAGTTCTTGCATGGAGGGTATGAGAATAACATCTGTCATATTATGCTCCTTTGCTGTTCAGAACTAATGACGTCCATCCGCCTACCTCAGCAATCATTGTAAACTAATGGGCAAATATTATAAATGCGATTTCAATACATCTGTACAAATAGAGCTAGTATTGTTTCAGTTAAGTAGCGTAGCAGAAGTAAGAACGATTCCAGTGTTGAGTACTCTACTCACAAACGTAACCTTAATTAGCAACGATGCGTACATCTGATTAGGAGAGCTGAAGTCGTTGAAACGCGATACCAGTAAATAACAAAGGAGTCGGAAAATGGCTCGAATCGCTTTGAGTACTATTCTTCTTTTCTTTTTAACGAAACTGCGTTATTTATATAACTTGTGCAACATATAACATTTCACAGTTTAATGAAACCTCTTTCTGATAAAATAAAAGTTTATAGTACCAAATTGCAAGGCTTTTTATTTCGCATAGAGTTGTAATATTGCTATTCTCTTACATTCAAACGCTGCAATACTGTTACAATTTTACAACTCAATGATTTATAAAATATTAATTACAAATGCTGCAAATAAATCAGGGAAATTTGCCAACCTCAACTGTCAATAATTCCAATCAAAATTAATTACATTTTCTTTTAATATCCACATTCAACGGCATTTGTATAAATCTCGAATTCTATTACCATGTTAAAGAAATATTTCGGTCATGCGTTTTTAATGTTTACATTAGCCCACAGTGGATCTAAGGAAACATTATATCTTCATGTTCGAAAGTCTCGCTCGACAAGAAGGAAATTCAAATGTTTCAGGCACAACACACGAAAATAGTTCTGTACCTGAGAGCCATTGTGTTGTAAGTCACATTTTATTGATGTTACAGGAGAAGTAAAAAACCACAAAATTAATAAAACAGAATTGTTTTCAAGGTCTATTTTTTTGTTTATTGCTTCTAAAGTTATTATCATGATGCATTTTACCTTATTCTATCAAGTCGTGTACTATAACAACAATTTTGTTTAGCAAGATACAAAATTAAATAAATATTAATATGAAAATTGTACTTAAGATTTTATGGTTCTAAGCTTTAAACATATTTAAGGGGTTTAAGGTGACCAAACATAATACATTGAATAAAAAACTCAATAATATTGCATAATATTAGCACATGCATATTATTAATATTATTGAACCAATTATGCCAGTATGAAGTAAGTGAAGCTGAAATCGTTTGTTCCTTCGAATATCACTATGTGAAATTTATCTTCATCAAAAGCTGTTTTATAATATACTATGTTCTCTTTTCGCAATTGAAGGTGAACGATTTTAGAAAATTGAACGTCTTCACAAGTTAAGTCCCTTTTCGGGCTTACAAATGAGGAGTTGATATTGCCAATAAACCTGCTGAAGTTTTTTAGATCCTCCTACTCCAAACTCAGAGCATTAATGTTTTTCCCCACTTTGTTTGACAAGTTCTATCCAATTGTTATAAGTGAAAATGTTCTGCGTATTTAATTTCTTTTTCTTCCTCTCTATTAGGCTATGAATACAATCAACCTCCATGTGTGAGTGACCTTTAAGCAAAATTTATGATTTATCTGTTTCAGATTTTCTCCTATAGCCAACAACATGATTTCGATTCTGACAACAGTTGTCTGACCAAACTGTCAAAGTTTCCACTTTCTTTTCAATTACTTCCTCTGCTGCCCATTTAAAAAAATCATGAGGTCATTTTATTTCCATCCGGATCTCCTGTGCTTTCATCATACATCTAGCAGAAAGAGATCTTAGAAACTGTATTGTATAATTTAACGTCCACAGCTGCCTCAAATAAAAACTCTGAGAATTAGTGAGCAATGATGTTAGAAGACAACCAGTTGGTTACTGCATGGTGCAGATTGTGTGATTGCGGGAACTTTGTTGTTTTCTTATTTTTTCCTCTTCATTTTTATTGGAATTAGTAAGAAAACATGTAGATGTGTCACCTTTTAAGATGTCACACAGTTGGTCGCTGCTACGAAGTTTGGGATTTTCAAGTATTTGTAATGACGCAGGGTCATAATTAGCAGTGTTATAATTTTCATTACAGTAATTTTTTATCATTCACCTCCCCTGAGGTCTGAGAAATATTCAGTTCTTCATTTAGTACTGGCAGAGCGTTATTTAGAATATCTGTAAAATACAGTAATAGAATTTGGTAAAGTGAACAAATGAGCTTAAAAGAAATACATTCAATACCGATTAAAATGTTGGGGCTATTATATTCTCCTTCATAATCTTTACCTAATGACTCATTAATTAAATGTGATATTTCCAGCTGCTGACTTTCTGGAACATCATTATGGAGTCCTAAAATTGAAAAACCCCAAAGAAATAAGAAATAAAAATGATTAGGCTTCAAGTACTGAGAACATAGTTTATTATAGGCAATTGAATGTTTAATGTATGTTAAATTATAGTCTTACCTTCCTGAAGTTCCTCGTTAGTGGTGAGTGTATTTTCAATAGTAGCGTTAACTATTTCTAGTGTCACTTTGTGCATTAGAGTTAATCAGCTCTAAAATAAAAATTTCAAAGTACAAACAGCAGTTTAATTGTTTTATTTGTATACACATATTTAGATTGTAGCTTAAATATAATATTGTTAATGTCACGAATTATTTCTAAGTCTTAATTGATTTATACATGAATCCGAAGTGACGATAGAATTTATCTGTAGCATTTGGAAATCAAGAGTGGTATTTCCTAGGACTGTTTTACAAAAGTATTTAATAAAGTGAAGTGATTCATGAAAAGCATATTTATGCTCTGACAGCATGAGGATGTTAAAGAAGGTGAAGGGGTAAAGAGATTTCGATAAACATCAGAGTGAAACCGTTATAAATAATAATTTGCTTACCTTTTAATAGAGCAACTTCAACAAGCTTCTTTCCTCTGCTAACCATGTCACACTATTAAATATGTAACCACATGAATATTATTGTTGATTTCATAGTCAATAAAAGAAGATAAGCGTTCTTGCCAAGGTTCACTGATGTAGGCATTGAAGGAACCAAACTATCTTATCTGGACTAACAATTATCATAGAAACGCTGATGTTAGAACCAGCAAATCTTAAGTCCTTTTCAGATACTTGGGCATTAAAGAGTGAAGGGACTTACAATCATGTGGTCCTCAATATCTCACCTTCTATCAAAAATCCAAAATATATGATTGTATGCCTCTAAAGAGAATTGTTTTATCGATAATAATGCCAAAATCTCGATTTTCCATTTTTTGCACTTATGATAGTATGGCTCTCAGGTACAGAATTATTTTAGAAGTTTTGAGTGAGCTCAGCATGATTGAATTCCTTGTATAGTAAACTATGCAGTAATGCAACACAAATACAATACCATGTGAGAATAGGACTCATAGTATTCATAGCACATGATTAATACTTTACATAGCATAGACAAGAAATTAATAACATAAAAGACATTAACGGTTAAAAAAGCATTAAAGTACCGGACGCCAGCGAATAAAGTATTTAACCGTATATTAAACACAGCACAACGAAGTTGTAATCAGCTGAACGTCTAGACTAGCGCCTTTAACCTGATTCTCCATTCCTGATAATAATCAGGTCAGAAAATAAGCATGCGGGACACGAGATTCGAACCCGAGACACACGACACTGTCAAAGTCTATTGATACGACGCAACGACCTCTCCTATTCTTCAGTTGGTAACGGTATGCTCTATTCGTTTGATAGTATGAGCCAATTTGTCCCTAACTTGGCAACAAATGTCATTGCAAGGTGGAAAGTTCGTAGCACCCTTAGGAATGGTTTAGATATTTTACTTTTGTTTCCAGGTATTTCTTTAGATTTATTTAGGGGATGAAAGCAGAAGATTATCTATAGCAAATATGAGTATCGTAGTGTTCAGTGCGAGCTAAAAGTATTTTTAGTTCTGTTTATTGATGACAGAAGAAATAACTAAAATGATTGTTATTTACTAGTGTCGCGTTTCAACGACTTCAGCTCTCCTAATCAGATGTACGCATCGTTGCTAATTAAGGTTACGTTTGTAAGTAGAGTACTCAACACTGGAATCGTTCTTACTTCTGCTACACTACATAAACGAAACACAATACCAGCTCTATTTCTACAGATGTATTGAAATCGCATTTATAATATTTGCCCGTTAGTTTTCAATGATTGCTGAGGTAGGCAGATGGGCGCCATTAGCTCTGAATAGCAAAGGAGCATAGTATGATAGAAGTTATTCTCATACCCTCTATGCGAGAACATCCTTTGCGCGCTCCCAACAGAACATTGGTATTTACTTTTGTGAAAAGTATTCTGACGCTAGTTGTCACATGCTTTGGAGTGCCTGTCATCTGCTGGTGATTTGCAGTACTTTGTGCTGCCATCTAGCTACAAGTCTTACCGAAAAGAAAAAATTACCTGTGGAATGCAGTGGCGGACGAAATGCCAGTTAGCACCATATGATATCGTATGGACCCACGATACAAATGCATCCGACTGTACAACCGGTCCCAGCTCTCGCCAAAGTGCTTAGCTTTGCTGCTCCGAGGCGCAGGGTTGGAGTCCCGCCTTGAACAGGGGTGTTTGTGTTCTTCTAAATGTGTGTATATATGTATATGTGGGTGTGTAAAACGTAAAACCAATAGAAAACAAGTAAACAATGTAGGGAAAACAAAAAGAGGAAAAAAGAAGAAAAAACGAGCCCAGGCAGTAGGCAATTCAAGATAGTGCAACACGTGTTGAAACGGGATGAAGAGAGATCATTTCGTCATAGTTATACTCTATGGGCACCGAGCCTCAATTCGACAATTTTGTGACCCCGGACCGAGCTCTACATAACACAAATAATATCAGTTGTACATCAGTGTTACTTATGGTAATATATTCGACCTCTCGTCAATTACTTCTAAAGTTTTCACATCGTCACCAAGGGGATGTCTTCCATGAAATTCTGTGGCATCAAAACCATCAAAAAATTTTCTTACTTATTAAATAATTAGTATTGCCGTTTTCCTGACTTTCGTTTTCAAACAATTTCAGATGTAATAACTGTGCATAAAGCGTTTCGCCATTTTGTGCTAAAGGGTTTTAGTGGATCAGAAGAATTTACTGAATGAAATTTATATCAGCAACTTAATGTGTTTTACTGTGTCGTCAGGGTTACAGATGATTCGTGGGCTATAAAAATGATTTACTAAACCAGTAAATATACTAATGAATCATTAATAGCTTACTGAAGTTCAGAACCAGTCTAATATTCAGACAGTTGTCACTTGAAGCTTTTAGAGTGGATCAAGAAAATATTAATGTATCTAAAGCCACCGTTTGGAGATATACAGGAATTATTTCCTGTCACGGCAAGATTGTAGTCGCTTCTCAGTATGGCAAACCTGTAATGCGCAGCTACATTATCCAGGTGGAGATCAAGGTGTGCGAATTACAGCTAGACGTACTTTTCTCCAAACTACGGGTCTGGTGAGAAAAAATTGCGCAGATAAGAGTGTTTTATTATATTTGTATATACCGGGCGGAAGGAATCTTACATTCCTTATAATATGTGCTTCATATAAGCATTAAAAACAAAAAAGTCAAATAGCATTTTTTCTTTGATTTCGAAAAAATAAATGGTTTTTGTCACAAATTGTAAAATGCATAGAATAAGTATTTATGAAATTAATTTCGGTAGGAATTATGGGAGATCTTGCAGGGTTTCGAAATAATTAATCACTTAAAATAATTAAAGGAATATTCCGAGCAGCTTTTTCAGACGCGAAGTAACTCGGCAAACTTGCGTTGAGGTTGGTCAGAGATCTGAATCGGCTTCTGGATGTAAACATGTCGGTCGCTTGCAAATACGATGCAGGGTGGGGTAATGAGAAAGAGTGCAACTGGCAATCTGATTGGCCTATATTGCTGTGACACCAGTAGTGAAGGTGTTTATGTACTGAACTACAAGCGACACCCACACAAACTGTAGAGTTGCTAGCTTGTCTGTCTCTTATTTTCGAAAGAAAAGGAAATTGTTAAAAAAAAGCGTGAGATACAAAATGTGTTCCAAATACCGAGATCTATCACTAGTTTAAATTAATGTCATGACTTGCCTTCCACTCGGTATACAAATTTATTACTAAAAATTCGTATGATTGTAGCACATCAGAGTTTATTCCCAGTAGCTAAAGAACAAAAGCAAACACTAGGGCAACATGGGGAAAAAGGGCACTCCCCTTCTCCAGCTGTCTGTTTCAATGTGCTTCGCATCGCCTCATTCACTGGCGGATAGGGCTACAAACTCGCGACGCCAGTTTCGTGAATAGTGACAGTGAATATTTTGCGACTTATAAAAACAAAAACACCTGTTGTTTAATATGCAGTGTTCAAGCCTCACATATACAATGCTTCCATATCAAACGCCCCTATAATAACAACCATAAAGTGGACTTGGTGATCTTACAGATATTTATTTACGATTATGAAAAGACATCTTCTTAATACTATGACTATGCCCTGCGGGCATAATCGCCAAACATGTGTGTGCGGCTTGCTTTGTAAGTCATAACTGATTGAAGGCATCCACTGTTACACACGTGCATTAGTGAGCACCTGTGCCACGGTAAGTTCTTTTGACGCCGTACCTGTGATTGGTACCCCTGTGCGGTACTCCACATGCGACGGCTTCTGGAAATTTTCAGTCACGTAAATAACAGGTACAAAAATGGAAACAAATCCTTCCTCGGGGATCAGTTTTCACTGGGAATACTTCGCGAGCAACAGTAAGTCAGTTCGACGGACATATCGTAGCGAGCGTACGAACGTTGAAAAGAGACTATAACGCAGAAATGGTACAAAAGACAGTTATTTGTGAGTAAATAGTAATAAGTGTTTTGGAAAAATAAATAGGTGTTTGTTGAAGTAAAAAGTTTTTGTTACAATGTTTTAAAAATATGAAAAGTCCAGCTACGTAGCTCAGTATTTCTATCAAGAAATAGTTATAAACTTTGAGATTATAAAATTTGCCTAACCACAGCAGGTGACTGTAATAATTTTATATGAAGCATATGCAGCAAAGAAATTATTACTGGCATGCAGAGTAGACAACAAAGCCACCACTGCTCTCGGTGTTAGCAAAACAAGCACGTTACTCCTCGTCACTAGTCAACAGAAGGTATTGTAATATACCCAAAAATTCCATACCGAGGTTTCACCAGTAATACGTGCTTTTGGTCCCCCTGAATCTAAAAAAAGCATTTTTGGAAAAAGGTCCTTGTGTGTGTGTCTGTCTGTATGTCTTTGGACAGCATAGCTCAAAAACAAAAAGACCGTTAAAACCAAACTTGGTATTTAGCTTTGGTATCTTCCAAGGATGCGATACGAAGATTCTAAAAAAAAAATCCCCCCCCACAAACTACCCGCTACATGGAAAAATTTTCGAAAATTTTGATTTTTTTGAAAATGGCTCTAACGATTTTGATTAAAATCACGTATATTAAAACTGTTTAGATTCCAAATAAAGCGTATATCTTGAATTTTCTCGGAATAGTCTCTGAAGACTATGGATGAATTTTGCCGAATTCTGCTTAACTGCTAAAGCGTAAGAGATGAAACAAAAAACTTACTACATCAAAAATGTAGATCTCGTAAAAACACACAATTTATGTCCTTTTACGTTTTTTTTTTTTTTTTTTTTTTTTCCTTTTGGTGTATTCCTTGTTATTGGTTTCAATTGTGAAGTACTTAATACGAGTAGTGCATTCCCTTAGTTCCCTCTTATAAGGAACTAAGTAATAAGAACATTCTGCTAATGTTTATCTCGATTAGCATCCTGTTGAAAGAAGAATTATCTTTTATAACTAGAGAAAGTCATATGAGTGTAACGCATCAGATTAGGACATACGCCTATTTGACGCTAGATGGCGTTCATAAGTAGTGCATATTGTCGAGCACAGATGTCAGTACAGTTATCTAAATAAAATCCTTTAAAAAGTTTTGTTTTAATGCGTACCAATAACAATAAAGAAGGTTCCGAAATTTGCCAATGAGTTTCACAAAGATTATTATAAGATTAATTAATGTCAGTTTATAAAAATTACTAATTAATAGCAATATAAATAGAGTGGGAATCCGTGTTAGTAGACATATATGTTTGGTTATTACCAGAGGCAAAGTTCTGCGTTGACAATTATTTTTAAAATTACCTTTAAGAACTTTAATTAGTGTGTTTTATGTTGAATATTTTCATACATGTTCATTAATGTCGTGCTAATTTTTGTACGGAATTAATGAGTAAGGACATGACTGAAATTAAAGTTGATAGGTAACTAATAATTATTTATGCAACGATACTGTAATGGAAGTTATTGGAATACGAGCGAGAGGTAATATTTCTAATGACCATTATATGAGTGATGCATACATAGTTTTTCTACGACATGTAGATTACAATAAATATTTAATATCTGAATATCCTACATATGATAGATGAACTCGGCAGACCACTATGCGTATTGCACACTTGCGTCGATAACAAATTAAATTCAACTGCGTCCGTGGTCGAGTGGCTAGCGAGCTAACTTCTCACCCCGAAGGTCCCGGGTTCGATTCCCGGCTGGGGCGGGTAATTTTTCTTTAGCCAGAATTATTCCCTATGCCCCACAAAGTCTGAAGTATGTATGTGAGAGTGAATGTGTGTGTGTGTTTGAGGAAAATAATACGATTTAAACCCAATGTAAAGAACCTACAAACAACGAGTTGTTTCAAGTGCAAAGCCCCCGATATGACCTTAGATGGTAAAGGGGGCTATACAGGCTGTTTCAAAAATACGGGGCATAATTTCAGGTATGTATTTCCCACATGTAGATAGTCAAATTAGTTCATTATAACATGTGTCCGCAAATGCTTCATTTCCGAGTTATGGCCTTCACAATATTGAAATTCACTGGAACGTTTTTCTTTCCGCAGGTTGTTGTCATTACAGAAGATGTTCAAAATCTCCACCTCCTGCTTGAATACACACCTCACATCGATGTCTCATTGACCTGCGAACACGATCCCAAACTCCAGGAGTATGTCCTCACAACTTGCCACAATTCGATTCCGAAGGGATTCCAAATCCGGCACCGGAGACGAATAAACCAATGATTTTAAATGGCCCCACAAGTAGAAATCGAGAGGGTTCAGATCAGGTGAGCGTGGAGATCAAGCAATTGGGCCACCTCTACCTATCCATCGATCAGGAAACCTTCGATCCAAGTACCGGCGAGCCGTAAGACTGAAGTGTGCAGGAGCGCCATGATGCAAGAAGTGAATGTGTTGATGATTGATCAGTGGAGTGTCTTCGAAAACGTCAGGTATGGTGTTTTCCAGGAAGTTTGTGTACGCCTGCCCCGTAAGTCTGTTTACAAGTACATGGGGTCCAACTAATCGATCACCAATGATACGGCCCACATGTTGAGAGAGAACCGCACCTGGTGATGAGATACAACAGTTGCACGTGGGTTTTCATGCGACCATACATGCTGATTGTGGAAATTTGTTATGCCATCTCTTGTGAACTGTGCTTCATCTGTAAATAATACGACGGCAGAAAAGTTCGGATTTACACCACACTGCTGCAAGAACCACTGACAGAACCTAACTCGTGCAGGGTAATCTGCTGGTGACAGGGCCTGTACACGTTGCAAATGATAAGGATACAATTGATACTCGTTCAACAGTCTCCAGACAGACGTATGAGGAACATTGACTTGCAACGCTAACCGTCGTGTGCTGATAGAAGGAGTCCTGTCCACAGCCTCCAGAATCTCCTCCCCTGCACTTCTGGAGTTGTAGATCTTGGTCGTCCCCTTCCCAAACCAGGAGAGGTGAATGTTCCATACTCGCACAGACGGGAATGGAGACGTACAAATGTCTTCCGATCTGGACATTGTCGCTGTGGGTACCTCTCCTGGTACAAACGACGAGCCAGCGCAGCATTGCCGTCCGCCTTACCGTAGATGAAGTGTATCTCTGCCAGCTCTTGATTTGAATATATGTCGCACAGTCTTAACGCCTAAAGAACAATGAATGTAACCTTCCTCAGAATGAACTATCAGAGCGCCCTCCTAATGTCTCCTTTGACAGCAAAGACCTGCGGAAAGAAAAACGTTCCAGTGAATTCCAATGTTGTGAAGGCCATAACTCGGAAATGAAGCATTTCCGGACATGAACTGTTTTGATTGTCTACAGGTGGGACTTTCAATGTTGTAAAGGCCATAACTCGGAAATGAAGCATTTCCGGACACATGTTATAATGAACTATTTTGATTGTCTTCATGTGGGAAATACATACCTGAAATTATGCCCCGTATTTTTGAAACACCCTGTATAAATGAAACAATTTAAAAAAAAAATGAAATTCGATTCACGGTGATAGCTGATTTGCAAGATGGAGACATTTTGGCCTAGTGATAATGATATGGAATTTAGTTCCACGCCTCCTGATATAACAGAGGAAACGAGTAATGTTGTTAACAATATACTTCTACAGAAATCAAAAAAGGTCTACGAAAAGTTAAATGATAAATTCATGGCATGAAGAATAACAAAAAATGTAACCTCAATCTCGGAAAATTTCCTCATAATTTACTTTGAAGAAATGTCGAAAACACTAAAGCTGTCCCAACCTTGTGGACAAATTATTTAGTATTGAAAACTACTCTAAATGTGAAACATGGAATTGATATATCCCAATATAAGAAGTTCCACTCCCTGTTAAAACAGAAATCGATAGGGTGCATTGGGAATAAAGCGAAAATATTTTCCACAGATGAAATTACAACCTTCATTGATGAAGCACCTGACGATACATACCTACTGATAAAGTTATGTAAAAGGTATGTCTCGTAAAAATAAATATTTTGGTTTGAAGTAGAGCTAGCGCGCATGCCCTGGGTGAGCGATTTCTTCGTCTCTGAGATGCCAATGTCATGACCTACTTTGCTTTGCTTACGTAATATTATGAGTTTAGATTCAGGAAATAATTATATATTCTTATAATTCTTATATATAATATTTTTGGAGGTTATTGTACGCGTAAGATGTTTCTGTAATTTATGTAGATTAGCAGGCAGTGAACAGCCATTAGTAGGGCAGCGCGCGAGCATGAAAATCAATATCGAAATGAACGGTAAATGAGCACATTTTAGTATATTAGTATAAAAAGTAATATTAATGTTAAAACCCGAATGTTAATTATTTCTAAATTCAAAATGAAATGATCTTCAAATTCAAAACATGTTGTTTCAAATCAATATACTGAATAGAATCAAATATTATATATTCACACCTCACCAAAGTGCAACACGCAACAGATTTTGAAGCCTTCGTTTTTCATAGTTGTCCTTCGGTCAACAACTAAGTTATATGAAAAGATAAATGCTGTCAGCATTTGATACCGCTAGAGAAAGACATTCAAGGACACACAGTAAACGTGGCAAGATTCCGCTTTTGTTTTCAACGCCAACAGTGCTGGTATTACATCTAACTTGTTTGTGTTACCATCACAGTTCAGCTGTTCAAAATTGCACAAAGTTCTTTGTTACAAAGAAGTAAATCAGAATTAACACAACTAATTTCAAATGCATATAGTTGGTTAAGTGCTTCCATTGCACTATTTAATCACCAATACTTGATTTAGTAAGTAGCCTTGAAGTCCCATACTAATGATCTTTTACTATATCAGCAGTTTCTTTTGCCATAATGGAGTCCAATTTAAAAGAATCGTATGTGTTCCATTCATATGACTTTCTCTACTTCTGTGTAACAAATTATTATTAATAAGCTTATTCTTCTATTTACTTCATGCTAATCGAGAACAAATTAGCAGAAATAGTCTTATTACTTGCTTCCTTGTAAGTAGAAGCGATATATGGGAGTATGATAGATTAAAGTGAAGTCAAAAGCTGGTTACTAGGTGACTGACGTTCCTTTGTTTGTATAGACACGAGTTGACAAATTCCTGTATGTGAAAAGTACAAGTTTTTTAAACTTGAAACCAAAAACAAGGAATATCTCAAAAACGATCAACTCCTCGAAATAAAATTAAATAACATAAAGTGTATGTTTTAATGTGCTCTACATGTTTTGTGTGGTAAGTTTTTGTCTATTTCTTACGGTTTAGCAGTTATGCAAAATTTCGTAAAATTCATCCAGAATAAAGTAGTCTTCAGAGGCTCTTCCCAGAAAATTCAAGATATACATATTATTTGTCAGGTTAATATCTTTAATATACGATATTTTAATCAAAATCGTTAGAGCCATTTTTAAGAAAATCAAAATTTTCGAAAAAGTTCCATGTAAAGGGTAGTTGGGGGTGGGGGATTTTCTTGAAAATCTTCGTGTCGCATCCTTGGAAGATACCAACCTTAAATAGCAAGTTTGGTATTTAACGGTCTTTTCGTTTTAGATATGCTGTCCACAGACACACACACTCACACACAGGCACACACACAGACCTTTTACCAAAAATGCTTTTCTTGGATTCAGGGGGACCCAAAACATGTATTTCCGGTGAAATTTCGGTATCGAATTTTGGGTGCATTACAATACCTTCTCTATACACTATGTATATAGTACGTGTAGAGAAAGTACAAATCGTATGTGTTCCAGTACATGACTTTTTCTACATCTCTGTAACAAATTATTGTTAATAAGCTTATTCTTCTATCTACTTCATGCTATTCGAGATAAGCATTAGCAGAAGTGGCCTTATTACTTAGATCCTAATAAGTAGATGAGAAATAAGGTAATACATGAGGCTAAACTGACAGTCAAATGTTTCAAGTGTGGTTGCTATGGAACAGAAATCCGTTGCTTTGCATGGCTAGGAGTTCCCATATGAGAAAAGTTTAACAAGGAATATCTCGAAAACGGTCAACTGCACACAAAAGATGTATATAACGTAAATTGTGTTTTAAAGAGATCTACATTTTTGTGTGGTAAGTTCCTGTCAAAATTCAGAAAAAAATCATGCAAAATCAATAGGTCTTCAGAGGCTATTCCCAGAAAATTCAAGATGTACATTTTATTTGTCATGTAAAATCGTTGGAGTCATTTTTGAGAAAATCAAAATTTGTTTAAATTTTGCCATGTAAAGGGTAATTTGGGGAGGGGGGGACTTTCTTGAAAATCTTCGTGTCGTATCCTTGGAAGACACCAAACTTACATACTAAGTGTGGTACTTAACGATATTTTAGTTTTTTAGCTATGCTGTCCACTGACGCACATTCAGAAACACAAACACAGACAGACCTTTTTCGAAAACTGCCTTTTTTGGACTCAGGAAACCACAAAACATAGGTTTATTGCCGTTGAAGTCTCGGTATCGAATTTTTGGGTGCAATACAAGACCTTCTCTATACACTATATACATAGTACGTGTAGAGAAAGTAAAAAGTCAAAAAGTAGCGAACATTTAAATTGTCTTGTCCCCTATTGTATCTCTTATATTGGAATCCATAGGTTCTGAAATTGCACTTACTCTGCTTCCAAAAGACCACTCATCAAGGTGAGCTACTGGCTATGCTTTTGATTTAAATTGCAATACTGGATCTGTTATAACCCCTCTGTTTTCAGAAACAACACTTTTTCTTGCTTGGTACCTCATTTTAGTATTTTGTAAGCATTTTAACTCCTAGCTCTTTTGCATTGAAGTTCTGAATATATTTCACAACTTGTAGCTGCCCAATTAAGACGCAGGTGTTTAAGATTTATTATTGTAACTTAAATACATGCACATTTTATATGGAAAACAGACATTTCTAATTCATCTCTAAGAAAATATATAATTCAAAACTATGAAAAATTCTAAGAAATTGTGGAATAAAATAAGTCTTTACACAATTTCAAAATTATTTCAAATGCATGCAATACACTTGGATTTTTTAATTCAACAGGTTTCTCATTTATTGTTAAAAAATCGCTTGCCTATATAACCATAGGCCGTATAAATATAAACAAGAATTGCTAATATTATTTTAACCTATTGTGTGGGGTTAATAGTAAATGCACGATTACTAGTAGACTACGATTCTTATGAAACTATTTATAATATCCCTGTATACTGCTTCTATGCGTTATTTTAAAGAGTTTGTTACATAGTCAACAAGTCACATTTTCCTCATGATCACAACAGAAGAATTTTGCTTCCCAATCAGCCTGAAATGCGGGTGTACGACTGTTCACTGACGTTGAAATGTTGACAACGGTAGACGTTCCGCCACTAGTAATCGAACCACGGTTCGCTTGCAAAAGGGGGTGGAAGTAAACGGAAGTGACGTGAGTTCAGACACCGGATGAAATCCTAACCACAGGATTGTCCACGTCTGAACCACACTTAGGGTTAATTTATGGAAGCTCTAATAGTCCTAGTAAAACAGCCAGTAGCCCCTAAATTACTCTCCAGTATAGCAGGTCGTCTCACGGTAAATTTTAGGGTAACTAAGATCGCAGGAGTTTTATAATTCAGTAAAAGACGTTCCTCGCTTATGGTCACATTAGCCCGGTTATAGAGTTGATTCAGGCTTCCGTTGTATGAGCAGATTTATCTAATGTATTTGAATTGCACAACCAGAATATTCAAGATCATTGTCTCTGTTATGAAAATATCTTAAACATGTGGCATTTTAATAAAAACCGTTATAGCAATTTCTGAGAAAATCAAAATTTTCGAAAAACGTTCCATGTAAAGTGTGGTTTGAGTTTGGGGAATTTTTTGAAATTCTTGTGTGGCATCCTTGGAAGATGCTGAGATTATATGCCAAGTTTGATATTTAACGGACCATTCATTTTTGAGTTATGCCGCCCACAAAGAGACACAAGCACGTGGAGCTTCTTCTAATTTATTTGGATTCGGGGGTCCTCAAAACGTGCATTTACGGTAAAATCTCAGTATAACCTTCTCTACATATATACATTATATAATACATATGCGGTAACTGGCTACAAGTTATCTATGTTACTGGATAATAACAATTAGTATAAGTGAAAGTTGTTTTACATTTATACATATACATTTCTTACCGAAATTTATTTGCTTACTTTTATTTGTTGTTTTTTTTTCCTTTCTTTTTTTTTTTTTTTTTGGATTCATTTATTTTAGTTATTAATATAAGTTATTTCTGTAAAATAATGATGTATGAAAAAAATGTAAAGCGGTAAATATATTATAAATGGATGCCAGGATGATGTATTACAGATTTGATTTGATTTTTTGTACATACGTGGTCGAGAAAATAAAAAGGAATATAGTAACATTGTTGTAGGAAAATTGTGAAACGTTTAAAACATTCATCGAAAACGTTATGTTAGGTTATGTTTTAGATTTGGAGTTATTACTCTGTGTGGGGATCCTTTCAACAACAGGCTCACTAGACCACCCCTAGATACAACTAGAAAATATGGTAGACTCGCCCAAAGGCACAATGCATCCGTCTGGTACGTAACCAAGTAACCGATTGCAGGCATGAAAGGGTTTCCGATTGATTGTACGTTTTCATGAAGATAGATGTTGAATAGCCTCGGTATATTCAATACAGCAAACGCCATTATTTGCTGCAGCCTTTTGAAGAAGGTAAACATATAACATTTCAAATACTATGAAATATATAAGCAAATGCACGTCCAGTACAGGCAAAGGGCAATAACAGGGGCTGAATAATTTCTAATTTGGTAATATTAATTAATTATTTGTTAATATAAGGAGAACACTAAATACCATTGAAGTTTTTTTTTATTTATGTTCGGTCTTTAACTGCTGTGGTTCTCAGCGTCCCAATCTATACTGGGCGTGAAAGACGCTTAATTTTGCTCAGAGGCCTCTCTATAGGGTTGAGGTTCTTTTACGTGCCGTAAGTCTACGACACGGGACCAACGGCTTTACTTCCCTTCCGAAGGAAGCCATGCTAAGGATTTTTACGCCCGAAAAAATCATCGTCCTCCGCCGGGTTTCAACCCGCGACCTTGGGTATAGGAAGTAAGCACGGTAACCATTACACCACGGAAGGCGATACAAAATACCATCTTTGAAGGAAAGAAAATTATAGAAGTTTTTATAGTAGCTATAAATTTAATTTTTTGATAGTGTTTGACGCTCACTTTTACTACAAATGGTACCGTAGCCGATGACACTGATGATACATGGTATGAAGATGGAGCACCGGTGGAATGCGATGGTGGGGGAAACCGGAGAACCCGGAGAGACAACCACCCTTGCATCGCTTTTTCCACCACAAATCCCACTTGCGGTCACTTGGGATCCAACTCAGGCCATCTACGTGAAAGTCAAGAGGTTTCAGAATTTGAGTCGTAATATTATTATTAAAAATCTTATATATTCCGTTCACATGAAATTTTCTACCTATTCCGTAACAAATTATTCTTATAAAAGTTAATTCTTTTATATACATCATGCTAATCCAGATAAACATTACCAGAAATTGTCGTATTATTTGCTTCCTTGTAAGTGAAAGGGAAATAAGAAAATACACTACTCTGAAGCGACAGTCAGTTTCGCTATGTGATTGACATTACAATTAAGTTCTCTTTCTATGGCTAGGAGTAAAAAAAAAAGAGATATGAAACGAATGAATGGTTCCCGTCTGAGAAAACTTGAAGTGTTTTTAATCTTAAACCAATAAGGAAACGGTTAGTTCTACAAAGAAAAATTATACAAAACTATGCATAACATGAATTGTGTGATTTTAATAAGATCTACATTTTGGTGGAATAAGTTTTTGTCTATCTCTTACGGTTTAGCAGTTATTTAAAAATCATTCAAAACTGAAGAGAACAGGACTCTGCCATAGAATTTTGGATATAAGCTTTACTTGTCATGAAAATATCTTTAATATACGAAATTTTAACCCAAATCGTTAGAAATTTCAAATTTTCGAAAAATGTTCCATGTAACGAGTAGTTTGCTGTGACGGGATTTTCCTGGAAATCTCCATCCTTGGAAAATATTTAACTTAAACATCAAGTTTGGTATTACAGCGACTCTTCGTTTTGAGCTATCCTGCCCGCACGCACACACATGGACCTTTTTCTAAAAATGCTCCTTTTTGGATTCAGGTGTCCTAAAAATATATATTTACGGTGAAATCTCGGTATCCAATTTTTGGGTGGAAAAGAATATTTTCTCTACCTACTATGTACATTGTATACTCAAAGACGTTAAAAATACGCCTGGAAATACATATCGTAAGACACAGTCTTTTAGCTGACTCCGCCGATGCTTTTCACCTGTCTGCTATGCTCTTAAAAGTGTATTGGACAGGCCACGTTACCGAAGGGAAGGAGATGGACGTGCAATGTAACTTGCAACAAATCAAGTTATCAGTCGTGAACTAGTGTTCCCTTAACTTTCTGGTTGGACAATAATCCAGCCCTCTCACCGGGTGATACAAAATTGGGTTAATCTTTTCTCTGCGTTTCACACTGAAGTTCTAATGCCAAGGTGATTCGCGCACGTGGTGGACAAAATTAACACGCTGCTTATACTGTTCTGGAGCGTCGAGCGGTGATGAGGGATGAAATGGGCTAATTGCCCAATCGGATTTGCCTTTTCTAACTCGCGTGGTAAGTTGTATCAGAATGGCACCAATGAAAATCGTCGTAAGACCCGAGACCCCGTCAAACAGTCACATGTTCAGCAAAATCACAGCACCAGGCGTATTTTTGTTTTCTTTGAGTGTACATAAGTGCTATAGAAAGTAAAAAAAAAAAAAAAAAAAAAATATGCTTCAACCTTAAGGGACAATATGCAGTTATTTGGGATATATGCGTAACTATCTAAGGCATTCATTATTTCGTGCCATTAGTTGCCTTTCTACTCTCGCGGTGTTCGCAAGTTCCTTATAGTATGGTATAAATATTAAATTATTATTTTTAGCTGCGAACATATCATCGTGCGCAGAAATGTCTTTTGTATCACATTGCATTATTTTTGGAGCCTTTTAAATTTCCTTTCGTTTGTAGTCGGCTTACCCTCTCCATATTTAGGACTGACACCCTGCTAAGACTTACAAGCGGAGCCTAGAGGTCAGAAGCCTGTCGGGGAACCAGCGCAACGAAACCACAGAATGGGGCATCTTGAACGAGTGGTCGGCTTGTAGCCAAGCTTTTAAGTTTCCGTGAAATCAAATTTCTAAACAAAACCTGTTTTTCGTAAAATTCCGATGTTTGCTGGTTCTGTGCTTGTCATGCACTAACTAATAACTAAAAGTCAGAACGCAACGATACATTTTTCTGATACATATCTCGTTTGAATTCTACATACCTAATAAGATGAGCGTTGTGGCTTTCTAAATCAAAGATTTACGGAAAATTCTATTTCTATGCAGTAGAAAAGTCAGGCAAGGAGAAACTTCTTTGTTACTGAGACAAAATGTTGACAAGGGTTACAGAAAGTTTTTAAAATAAGCGGGATTCCTGCAATTTCTAGCGCTTATTGTCTATAACAACAATTCATTCGGCTCACAGTGGCCAGGCAGCAAGCAGATAGCGTACTGCAGTAACATTTAATATACGTTTGTAAGGAAGGAATTATAGCATGTGGAATACTGTGAAGTGCTGATATAGGTTATTCATTTGGTATTTTACATAAATATTTAGCGTTAGGAAAGAGACGAAAAGTTTGTCAACTAAGAAGAAACGCAAAATAATAAATGCGTTCGATTATTCAAGTAAAATGAGTGTTAGTAAGGGAATAAATAAAACAGCTAAAGCTACCAGGTGTTTAGAAATAGTAGTATATGGGATAAAATATAAAGGAATCACAGTACCGGTAAGGATGCAATTACATAGAAAGCGAAAGGTGAGGGAAACAAAAACGCGATAGTTAAAGCAATATAATGGAATAGCGCAAATTCAATGCACTATATATGTAATTGGTTCCTAGAGTTATATTCTTGTCCCATAAAACTCCGATCAGCATGGATATTACTGTTCTGCCATTTTTAATTCTACATTTAATGTCCTCTTCTTGACCACTGTTTGAATTTATCTTCACTCCTAAGTACATATACTCTTCACTTCTTTTGATGCATCCCATGTCGTCTTCTAAAACAAAATATTTTTCTTCATCTCCAAATGACAAATAGGTTGTTTTCTTTAAATTAATTTTTAATCCCCATATATTATATTCTTCAATTAGCTATAACTATTTGGTCATCTGCGTAACTTAGAGTATACATTGCAGAATTGTATATGTAAATTCCCATATATCTCCATTTAGTTTTAGAATTTTGTAATGCTTGTTTTATAAATATGTTGAAAAGGATTGGTGATAAACAACTCTTACGTTAACATTTTTAACATATAAAATTTATAATTACATTTTCTGTAAATAACCCCTGAAATCCTCTTCATTCTGGATGACTTTCGCATATCTGGTAAACCGTGCGAGATAGACAAAAGCTTACTACGCAAAAAAATGTAGATCTCGTTAAATCACACAATTTACAACACATACTTTTTTATAGTTAACCGTTTCCCAGATAGTCCTTGTTATTGTTTTCCCTTTAGTTTATTTAAACTGTTCTCAAACGGAAGGCCATTTTTCGTTACAGCTCTCTTTTGTTTTAACCCTGACCGTGTAGAGCCAAAACGAATTTCAGTTGTTTCACAGAGCAACCGGATTTTTAAAAGTTTTGACTGTCTTTAGCCTAGTGTATTACCTTATTTTCTACTATTTGTAAGGAACTAATGCAACCATTTTTACTAATGCTTATCTCAATTACCGCGATGTAGATAAAAGAAAAATACTATGTAAAAATAGTTTGTACAGCAAATCACGTGAATGGAACACACCATTTTATTATTATCGTCCTAAAATTTGGTTTTGCTATTTTCAATAATTTCTGAGATAACTAGTCATTTGACCCTAAAATGTAATTCACATTGGAAGATTATCAAAGCTAAAATGCAGAAAACCGACTTGCATATAGTTACAAGAAGCATACCTCGCAGCTTTAACATATAGATGCTTTAATATTTATTAGTGGTGCCAATTTATAGGAAAACTTCTTCTAAAAGGTGGGCTGAAGCTAAATCCTTTACTCCAAAGTGCACAGGAGTTATGATTTTTACTGAAAAAAAAATTACAGCTGTAGTGTTATTTGTTTACTTTGTATACTATTTATTTATACAAAGTAAAGGAAGTATTCTATTCTATCCTAAAATACGGTACCCGGATTTCATCGAAAAACAGGTTTTGAGACAACATGAATAAAAACGGCGTTTTTAGAAAAAGAAACTTGTGAGTATATGCTTTGAACAACGTAATACAAAAACAATAAATGGTACTCAGGTTCAGCAACTTCCAAAGATGCGATTTGAAGATTTGCAAGAGAATTGCCTACAACAATATATGGAAAAGTTTTAGTTATTTCGTATTTTCCCAGAAATTGTTGTAACGATTTTGATTAAAATAAAATGTGTAAGATATCCGAATGCCAAATATATATATATATATATATATATATATATATATATATATATATATATATAGAGAGAGAGAGAGAGAGAGAGATAGAGTTTTATATGAATAACCTGAAAGTTTCTATATTTTCAATGGCCTTTTATAAATGGTAAACCTTAAGTTATGGACACCGTTTTATTACACACAAATGTACATATCGTCAAACATGCACATTATATGTAAAAAAATAGAGTTAACCATTTCCGCGATATTCCTTGTTATCGGTTTGAATTTGAAAATATTTGTACTTTTCCCAAATGGGTAGTCGCTATTTGTTTATTTTTCCCGTGAGTATGGAACGAATGGAAATTCAAAGCCATCACAAACGACATGTTCTTTGAAATCCTGACTATAGCTTTGCCTATCGTGTTCTTCTTATACCTAAAACGTAATATGCTAATTTTATTTGAAAGATTATCTGGATTAACAAGAAATACAATAGTGATATCATTATTATTATTATTATTATTATTATTATTATTATTATTATTATTATTATTATTACTATTATTATTATTAGGTTGTCTCCTTAGCGCGATGGTAGCGCAGCTGTTTACCAAGCAGGAGACCTCGGTTCGATCCCCAGTACCGGCGTGGGGATTTTTCCCCCGCTGGGAGATCTGGCCCGGGGTGTACTCAGCCTCATGAGGTCCCTGGGGGTGGCCCAATTGAGGAGCTACTTGATGAAAAAGTAACGGCACCAGGTCATGAGGACCGCATTAACCCCCGGCCGGTTAATGCGGATAATGCCATTAACCACGTTTCACCCTCCAAAACTGCACCCCATCCATGACGTCTGTAGTGGACCGAGATGGGGACGCAGCGGCCGGGCGGTAAGCCAAGGTTCCCCGTGAGCCTTCGTGCCATGGAGTTGTTATTATTATTATTATTATTATTATTATTAAGCATTCATAAGATTAGTTTATAAAGGATTGAGTGGAGAAGTCAAGTGAATGGAACACATCAATTTTTTAAAATTCTATTTCTTCTTCTTCACTTCATGGCATAGGCAATCAAACCCCTGTTACGCCTTCAAAGCCTTCCTGGGTCTGCCCACCAATCCTTTAAGAAAATATGACATTTACTTGTTTAAGTACTCTGGTATTCTGGCATTCTTTCAACATGTTCTTTCCACTTTTGTATCAAATCTTTTAACCTTTCATAACTCTTCTGTTATACTTTCATTTGTTGTTAGTTCTCTCGTACATCTCCTTAAACTTCTTAAGAATTTCATTTGTGAAGCCTGTATTTTACGCTGTTGCTTTTTAGTTAATGACCAAGTCATTATTGCATTTAAAATATAAATATTTTGCATACAATATATACAAAGAGTAACAATGTAATTTTGGGGCAATTTTTGCTCTCAAAGTAATGTCCACTCTCTCTTTTCTTTTTTGTTCGTTTGTATGTTACATTTGATTGCCCCCTTTAACATCTTTGGTTATCTCAGCGACTTTATGTTTGAAAAAATTGCTCATGCCAGTGGAGTTCACTCGTTGGATTAATTTTGGGCTGTTTTTAAATTCACACATATTCAAGCTCTTTCATGCTTCTAGAGAGGGAATAATCCTGGCTAAACAAAAAGTCGCACCCTCCACCGGGAATTAAGCCCACAACCTCCGAAATTTGAGGTTAGCATGCTAATTAGCAAACCATAGATGTAGTTTCTCTTTTTGTAGCTTTTTATTTTGCTGACGTGCATAACCTTCCAAAACGTCAATCTGTGTTTCTTCAGCTGATGTTATAAGCCATTTTCCCAGCTTTGCTTTATGCCGCTTTGCTTTTACGGGATACCTCAGTAGCTTTTCCTATCACTAACTGAAAAAATCAACAGAAGGTTTTCACTTTCACAGAAAAAGAGAAAATCAAAAGGCGAAAACAGCATTCAGCGTTTGATTTGCAGAGAGCGCAGCGTTCACGCAGAGCACCGTGATTGGTTCCTCAAAGCTTTTCCCCGAACCACTACATTCAGCATCAAACCGTTGTAGCGTTTAAATTAATCTTTAAACGTCTTTGTTTTATGTTATATTTTTACATTCAACAGCTACCTACGCTCCAAGGTCTAAAAGAGGAAGTGTGTTTATAGCGACGCTAATTAATCGTTTTGATTATATCGTAGTGTATAGGATTTTGTTCTTCCTAGGAATTCTATAGCACACGGCCTCATGAAGTTCCCGAGCACCTGTTGAAGAACTACTAGATTGAACAACATTTAGTTTGAGCGACTCCCGTGTCCGGAAAGCCTTCAGGGATCTTCGGTATAAAAAAGTCCCTACACGCCTGGCTGCGCAGACGTCTGGAACGGTCAAGAATTGACGAAAGACGTTCAAGGTCGCGCGCAATACATTGGACGTAATGGGAAAACAATGAAACTTAAAATAGCTATAGTTACGTCATAAGGATACCTGAGGTAGAAGTAATACCGACAGCACGTTCTTTATAATCGTCAGCCTCTATGCTCAGGGGTTAGACCCTGAATGCTCTGTTGGGAGATGAATAAAATCATTTCATTGACTAGATGAAATTTCATCCCACAACTAACCATCGAACCAGAAATGATATATTTTCATTTAAAGTATTTTACATAACAGAATTTAAGTATCACAGAGAGCTTAATTCAACTTTAATTCTGATTTTCGCAGTTTCTTCTCAGAGATTCTATGTATACTTTCTGCTTTTTACTTTAATGCACAAAGTTGTCAACAAGAATTATAAAGAGGGCTTGTTAAGAGCGTTTCTGCAGTAAATTGGTTAAAACGTTGAATTAAAAATGCAAAATATGCTGGGTTTGATTCTAGGCTCATGAAGCAACTTTTATTTCATTATCATTATTCACCACCCTCAAGATCCTGGAAATATGAATGCGATACTGAATTCGAGAAGTAAAGTTTTAATGTATACTTCAAAAATTTAAGCAGTTGCTATAGAAGGTAAAAGTAGTAATACGACGGCATTACCTAGGGCGGTATGTATATAAAAACATACAAATAAAATGCTTTAGCAGATAAACGAACGCCAACCTGGATTTTCAGAAACCATATATACGTATAAATATAAAATAAATGTTAAGTTAGGTACCTCTTCAGTAAATTATATTCAATACGCTAAGTTAACATTTTCTATCAGTATTTGTGGTATATTTGTGTTAGATAAAATAGGTATATTAATATGATGTGCACCACAGTAGAATATGAACTTTGCTTCAAGAAATCATCCATAAATAAATCTAAAGTTAGAATCTATTACAACTTAATTTTTCTTATATTCCAACACTTTTGCAAAATTCCTTTTAGTACCCTGCGGGGTTATGTTTCAATCTAAAATTACAGATTTGAAAAATTAAATTAATCGGTATTTCGGGTAATTTTTTTAATTTAGGACAAATTATAATGTTTAATTTAATATTTTAGCACTGCCTTCTAATGCTAATGAAAATATACAAGATAGTTGTAAAAATGGAATTAGCGTTCTCATTACCTCCTTTGGCAGATGAGAAGGGAAACTGATATCGAAGTAACTGCGTCAGGTTTGGCATCACCTTGTCTTTATTCTCATGGAAACAATTTTTGCCAAATGCATTGAGTATAATCTGTGATATTTCGATGGCATAAATCTGTCACGTCTCAGAGTAGCTAACCATTTACTCAGTAATTCCGATTTATGTATTGGAAACCTTAAAAAGTATAATTCGCTTAGTGACCAAGGAAACCCACAAGAGTAAATCGGAATGAATTTGGTAACAAAGTTCGCAAATGTTACAATTTATTCTTTCCGTTGGAAAGTGATCTCGGAATAATTTTTCCGTCGGTTGGTACAGTTATATGCACCATATTCATTATTAAACCTTAATATCTTTAAAACATCTCACGCTTTAAGCGTGTTGAACATACGACAGAAAGCACGTTCTTGGCCTCCAGAGGCACCTGCGCGAAAGGTTTCGATTAACAACAGCAACACTAGCGCTAGCGGCGCGTCTAGGTAATATAATTCTAAGCTCTTTGGTATTAAAATCTGACTGCTCTCATGCACCTCGTGCATGCTTGCATATACAGATCTGGTTGCTCTTCGAGTCTCCTCCCTCATCCCTCCCTAACAGGCTTCAAGTAATTCGTAAATGACCACAATGAGCTACATGCGACGCTCAGGCCCAGATACGGGGGGCCTCATCCGCCATAATCCTAAACCTAATTAAAATGTATTTATAAAATCTCCCAACTCAGTCTACATGGAAATATTTTCATGTCTTCCATTCACACGACTCTCCCTACCCGTTCGGCCAACAAACTATTCTTACAAAAGGAATTTTATCTACATAATGCTAATCGAAATCAGCATTAGCACAAATAGTCTGACTACTTGATTCCTTGTAAGCAGAAGGGAAATATTACTAAAAAATTAGTCATATATTTTCAAGTTTGTGGCTATGTGAACAGTTGAAGTTCGGTTAGCTTTGCAAGGTCAGCAGTAAACAAAAGCGAGATGTAAGGAAAGGTAACCCCTTTTGAGAAAAGCTACGTAAATTAAACTTGAAAGCAATAACAAGAAATATCTTGAAAACTGTCAACTCTACAACACATATTACACAAAGAGTGTGTTTTGATATCTACTTTTTGTGTATTAATGTTTTGTTTATTTCATACGATTTACTAGTTATGCAAAATTCAGCAAAGTTCATCCAGAACGAACAGGTCTTCAGAAGCTATTCGTATAAAATTCATGATATACATTTTATTTGCGATGTAAATATTTATCTATAATATACGTTATTTTAATCAAAACCGTTAGAGCAATGTTTGATAAAACATTCCTTTTCCCATTTAGAGGGTAGTTTTAGGTGGTCGAATTTTTTTGAAAACCTTCGTGTCGCATTCTTGGAAGATAAACTTAAATACCAAATGTGGTACACAACGGTTTTCTAGTTTTTTGTGCTATGCTGTCCACACATACACGGACTTTTTTTTCTAAAAATTGTTTTTGAACATATGGGACCGCAAAACACGCTTCCGATGAAATCTCGGTAACGAATTTTTGGCTGGAACACAATGCTTTCTCTATACACTAGAGAAAGTAATAATTATTCTAAAATTTTTGATCAAAATAATTCATAACTAATTGCAATATTAACTATTACAAATATAATGTATATCGAGAACTTTCTTGGAATAGCCTGTGCATTTCTTTTCATTTGGAAGGAATGCCGTAACGAGTTTCTCCATCTATTCTGCAACAAACTATTCTTACAAAAGTTTATTCTTCTCTCTACTTCATCCTAATGAATATAAACATTAGCAGAAGTGGTTTTACCACTTTGTATCTCGTAAGTAGAAGGGAAAGAAGGGAATACACTAGGCAAAAGCAATTATCAAATATTTTCAAAGCTGGTCGCTATGTGATGCAATTGACATTCCCTTTTGTTAGTATGACCAATATGAAAAATTGAATAAAGACCTCCATTTCAGAAAAACTTATCGGAAATGATTAGCTCAACCAAAAAGATAATAATAACTATGTCACGTAAGCTTTGTGTTTTAGCCAGGTCTACTTTTTTTGTATAGCGATTTTTTTTCTACCACTTTCGGTTTACCAGTTATGCAAAAGAAATGAAGACGACTTCAGGATATACATTTTATTTCCCATGTAAGTATACTTAATATAATGTATTTCAATCAAAATTGTAACAACCATTTTTAAGAAAATCTAACATTTCAGAAAATTTTCAGTGTAAAGGGTAGTTCTTAAAAATCTTCGTGTCGCATCCATGGAGGACACTGAACTTAAATACGAAGTTTGATATTTAACCGACCTTTCGTTTTCTTTAGTTAAGCAGACCACACACACAAACACACACACCTTTCACTCACACACTCTAACACACACACACACACACACACACACACACACACACACACACACACACACAGAAACCCATCTTCAGTGGTAATACGTTTTTGTCTATTTCATATGGTGTATTCTTTTACAGGATGACATACAATTCACAGGCTCAAAAGGAAGCTCCAGATATAGATTTTATTCGTTTCTCTAGCATGTATGTAGAATGTACATATTAGATAGAGAAGGTATTATATTCCACCCAAAATTTCGATACCGAGATTTCACCAGAATTTCATGTTTTCAGGACCACTGAATCCAGGAAAAGCATGTTTAGAAAAGGTCAGGGTTTCTGTCGTCCGTGTGTGTTTACACAGTACACACGCACGCACGCGCGCACACACACAAACACCACACACTCACCAAACGTTTGCTAGAAATGATTCTTTTTTATTTATATGCATCAAAGTTTATATTTCAAGTTGGTAGTGCATAAAAAAATTAAAATTTATGCACAAGAATCTGCAGATTTGGCGTATTAAAGGTTATTCAAAATGTGCGAAGAACGATAGTTAAAACGGAAACGAGAACGGGATGCCTTGCCGTGTAAAATTGAAAAATGATTATTCGTCTGTTCCTAATTCAATCAACATAATGCGGATTAGCCAAACATGGAATTCGAAAGAATCACAACTGAAGTGCTATTTTCGTTAGTTGGGGTCTGCCAGAAGCGCTGCAATCGGAGAAACAAATGAGCTGCTTCTAGAGTTGCCTCTGCAGATTACCACGAGCATAATCCTAGCGTTACGTTTGCCTTCATATTACGGTTACTGTGTTCTATTTTTGCTGTTTTCCGTTATTTATTTTTATTTTGGAAATTTGTATCATTTTTTTCTCAAAAATTACACGACTTTGATTAAAATGCCGTATATGAAAGATATTTACATACATGACAAATAAAATGCATATCTTGAGTTTTCATAGAATAACCTGTGAAGAGCTCTTCATCCTGGATGTATTTTTAATAACTGCTAAATCGAAAGAGATAGACAAAAGCTTGCCAAACAAAACATTTAGATCTCGTTAAAACATGATTTATGTCTTATACTTTTTTTTTTGGTAGAGTTAACTGTTTCCGAAATATTCCTTGTTATTGGTTTCGTTTCCTCTCTCTCTCTCTCTCTCTCTCTCTCTCTGTCTCCTCTCTCTCTCTGTCTCCTGGCGCTGGCGTGCAAAGCGAAAAGATTTGACTATCGCTTTAGCCTAGAGTATTATCTTTTACCGTTCCACTTAAAAGGCACTAATACATCCATTTCTCTTAATGTTTATTTTGAATACCACGATTTAGATAAAAGAAGAATCTTTTACAACAATGGTTTGTAGAAAAAATCATGTGAATGGAGCACATCAGTTTTTTTTCGTTTCTGTTCTAGATACCGTTCTCGGTTGTTGTGAACAGTCTTTAAATATTTGTTTTATAATTTACTGATGTGAAGTGAAGCAGTGTAAAGTTTAAGCATCAATTATGAATCCCAAAGATGAGTTTCTAATGAATTAAGCGACAGGCAGCTCTCAAGGGAATGCTGCTGATGTGCTCAAAAGCGGAAGCCGCAGTTTTTATTTTTCAGCACTGGTTTCCTTATTAAAAGTGTCGCTAGATTCCAGCACAAATAAAAAAAGCACTACAAATGTCAACAGATGGCAGACCATCCAACTCAAAGAAGTCGCACCGCCTTGTATTCTCCTTCAATTATTTCTTGGCGCTGGAGCGGTTGGAATAATAAAAAAGGAGCATTAGGGCGTATCAGAATCAAAAGATGACTATGGTATTAAAGTAAATTTAATTGCTGATAATACATAGACATATTAATACAGTAATTCCTGTATTAAAAACTGCCAATTGTTAACTTTTATCGACATTACATAAAGCACATTGAACGTTTATTGCAAAAATCAGAGTCCTGGAACAACAAAAAACAGGGCTAATAGCAGAAACAACGCAAATAATACTGGTTAATTTGCTATCAATATCTTAAAAGACAAAATACAAAATAGATGCAGAGCTTTCAACGTGAGTCATAACTATTCTACTATCTCAATGTTACACTGCCAGATTTCTATAGCAGCAAAATATTAGATATACTAAATCAAGGTCTAAAGCTCCTCATTCAATATATAAATCTATTTTAAGTATTTGACCATGTACTTAACTATTTTTAGATTATACTTTCCCCGTTTCCTTTTATTGCCTATCAAAGAAAAAAAAAAAAACATGTAGCAAGGCCAGGAGCTTGGATATTTTTAGTGATTTTCTTGGAGAAAATGAGGTTATTTATTTTTTTGTATGGCCTGCAATACAACCTCGGTTAGTTCCAAGCCATGTAAATACAATAAAAAGGTTAGCAGGTACACATAAATATGTGTTATAATTATAGGGTACTAAGAACTACGTGTTATACTGCAAAGGGAAGATAGAATGGAGAAAAGAAAACTTCTGAATTGACAATATAATGAACCTAATCTCATGAAAGTATCTTATTTTTCAAGAATTTTCTTTTTTCATTTTGTGCTGAGTAATTGTATTCTGAAACCAGCACTGAACTTTGGTTCGTTATATTGTAAATATTACTAATTGGATGCAATGACAATATGTATAAAATGAATCGCCAAAATGTATGTACGCCCATCACTTGCAAACGACTGCACCATAGTGAACAATTCCTTATTTTTTTTTTAATTCGTTATTGTCATGACAAGGTTTCTGGAAAAGAAAATGTTTAAAAATAGTACGGGAAAGTTTTTAAAGTATCCTAATATGAATAATAACAGTGCCAAGGGACCGAATTTCGGTTAATACCCACCAGATGGCAGTGGTACCACGGTTATTTGTTGCTAAATGGTCGTAGTACTGCTATATTTTCCCTCCCCATTCAATGTTAAAGTAACGCACCGGTTTATCGAGACAATGACCTAACGCAGCAGTGATATTCAAATACATTTTTATGTATTAACTGTCCTTTCCATACTCCTATCGTTTAAAATAAAGAAGCAAAGAAGCTTTCCTGGCGACGAACATCTAGACTAAGTACTTATTTATTTGTCACTAGATAGCCGTAGTAGTAAATTTCTTCCCCATTTATTGTTAAGGTAACGCACCAGTTTATCGGGACAATGTCGCAACGCAGCAGTGAAATTAAAATACACTTTTATGTATTAACTATCCTTTCCTTACTCCTATCGTTTAAAATAAAGCAGCAAAGAAGTTTTCCTGGCGAAGAACACTTCGAGTAAGTACTTATTTATTTTCCCCTAGATGGCAGTAATAATATTTTCCTCCCTATTTAATGTTAAGGTAACGCACCAGATAATCGAAATGATGACGCAACGCAGCAGCACAATTCATTTACGTTTTTATATAGTAATTGTCCTTTCCTTACTTCTATCGTTTAAAATAAAGAAGCAAAAAGGCTTTCCTGCCAAAGAACACCTCGAGTAAGTACTTACATTTTGCCACTAGATGGCTGTAGTAGTAATTTACCGCCCTTCCTTACTCCTATTGTTTTAAATAAAGAAGCAAGGAAGCCGTAGTAGATTTTCCATCCCCATTCAATGTTAAGGTGACGCACCATATTATCGAGACAATGACGCAACGCAGCAGTGCAATTCATATACATTTTTATACAGTAACTGTCCTTTCCTTACTCCTATCGTTTAAAATAAAGATGCAAAGAAGCTTTCCTGGCAAAGAACACCTCGAGTAAGTTCTTATTTATTTGCCGCTAGATGGCTGTAGTAGCAATTTTCGTTCCCTTTCTTTGTTAAGGTAACGCAACAGGTTATAGGAAATGACGCAACACAGCGGTGAAATTAAAATACTTTTTTATGTATTAACTGACTTCCTTACTCCTATCGTTTTAAATAAAGAAGCAAAGAAGCTTTCCTGGCAAAGAACACCTCGAGTAAGTTCTTATTTATTTGCCGCTAGATGGCTGTAGTAGCAATTTTCCTTCCCTTTCTTTGTTAAGGTAACGCAACAGGTTATAGGAAATGACGCAACACAGCGGTGAAATTAAAATACTTTTTTATGTATTAACTGACTTCCTTACTCCTATCGTTTAAAATAAAGATGCAAAGAAGCTTTCCTGGCAAAGAACACCTCGAGTAAGTTCTTATTTATTTGCCGCTAGATGGCTGTAGTAGCAATTTTCCTTCCCTTTCTTTGTTAAGGTAACGCAACAGGTTATAGGAAATGACGCAACACAGCGGTGAAATTAAAATACTTTTTTATGTATTAACTGACTTCCTTACTCCTATCGTTTTAAATAAAGAAGCAAAGAAGCTTTCCTGGCGAAGAACACCTAGAGTAAATACTTATTTATTTGCCGCTAGATGGCTGTAGTAGTATTTTTCCTCCCCTTTCAATGTTTTGGTCACGCAACAGTTTATAGACAATGGCGCAAAGCAGCAGTGAAATTCAAATACTTTTTATGTTATAACTGTCCTTTTCTTACTCCCATCGTTTAAAATAAAGAAGCAAAGAAGCTTTTCTAGCGACGAACACCTAGAGCAGGTACTCATTGATTTGCCGCTGGATGACCGTAGTAGTATTTTTCTTTCCCATTCAATGCTAAGGGAATGCACCCGGTTATGGAGTCAATGACGCAAGATAACAGTGAAAATCAAATATATTTCTTATATACTAACTATCGTTTCCTGGTCACATCGTTTAAATAAATAAATAGTAAACAAGCATTTTGTTGTAATTATTTAAAATGATTATATTATAAACGACGCAAATATGCAATAATCAGCAGTGTACAGATGATTTTTAAAAGCTGCTTGGGTTAAGTGACATATTATTATTTTCTCTAGTCTGTCTTTATTGAAAACTAGCACTCCAAAACTTTCATTTTGTTTCAGGTAGAAAAACAAATATTGCATTTTTATCACAGTAATATTTCCATTAGGATATTTAAAACCCTTAATTAATTTAATTAAGCTCCAGATGATTATGGATGCAAACCATTGTTTAAATAGTATTTGCAAACCTTATTTTTATCGTCAAATATAGATAACACAAGAAAAATGCATCATACCATTCCCTTTTCATTTTTAGTATTCTTAAAACTGTGCCTCTACAATTCCCCGGCTTTTGTTTTCGTGTAAGGAATGCTAACCATCTTGAATGTGTTAAAGCGGTGTTTGATTTTGCACTTATATACAGAGTGGGACGGCTCGGGGGTAAAGTCTGTGGTTCACAATCAGAAGGCCCTCAGTTCAATTCCCATGGTCTACCAATCTGGCAATTTATTTGTTTTTCCTTTCTTTTCTTCTTTATAATCCTCTGTCGCCAAGGTAAATACTGGATTGAGTGTTTAATACCATTACAGCAAGTTCCACCTTCAGTACAAAAGAATAACAAAAGTGAAAATAGACGGTAATTGCATTTTTACTGTCACCTCCGCACAGATTGTGTAAACAGTACACTGGACGGCACCCTAACCCCACCTACTTGTTGTGAAGCTAACTGGTAGGCATGGTGTGAGGAGATGAGAACTTAAAAGACTACCTGTGCTATCATCCGTATTCAGATGGTGCCTCCTGTATTCAGATGGCAAAGTGCAGTTGGACAAGAGGGCCCTCTAACACTGTCTGTATGTTCGCCACTTACCAAAGTTTCATTGCAATGTGACAAAGTTTTTAAAGCGACGTAAAATAAAATGGAATTTAAAAAAAGATTATTTTAATTACCTATGACTACTTTAAATATATATTGCGCCCTAATCAAATTTATTTTCAATTCCCAAGTTTTAGGAACCGTTACAAGCAAGTTCATTTGCATTGTGGAATGCATTATTTAGGGATATTGTTATGCTCAATTTTATCTGCTATCAATACTTGTCTTTTTATGGAAGACTTGGCTTTCTCAATTCCCTTATATGTAAAAAAAAAAAAAACCCTTCGATAAATTTATTTGTAAATAATATTTCTATTTCCACTGTTTCTCTGTTTTTACTGCTTCAAACACTTCACTGTTGTAGAATATTTGTTAATATAGCATTGATTATCTTGATAATATTAATTTTAAAATAATATTTTAGCTTAATTTATTTTAGGGTTGCTTAAACAGTTTAAAAATAAAATTATTGCAGCAAATGTGTCTACATAATATGTATTTCCCATGCCACTTGTTTATTACTTTCTCTGCCATAGAGAATGTACACAGGTAGAGAAGTTATTGTATTCCACTCAAAAAAATGTATTGTCACATTATGCTGTGAAATGAATTATACTTCTTTATGTAACAAATACGAAATGTGAATGTATGCAGTTATGTATGGTCTGATTTGTTCCATAACCCATAAAATGCTATTTAAAATAAAAGCAAATAATTCACAGCAAGTACCTAGGATTGTTTCATTTTTTCCCTGAAATTGCTATCCCAATGTCATCCTTATTAATTTGTATTCTGTGTACAAATTAGGAAACCATTAGTGTCACAACTTTGCTGAAAAACAATGGAGAGGGTCTTTATTTTTTTCAGGTGCTAGCAAAGAAAAGAAGAAAGGGAAACTTTCAGAAAGCACAATATTTTATTCTATTTACAGATTCTAAATATGTTACACTCAATTTCGCCACTTTCATTTATTATTCTACTAATTATTAGAAGAGCTATTGAAAGAGAAGCTGGGACAGGATGAGTGTTGTGTATATTACTCGCATATAATAAAATGAGGTAAATGCGGATGATATAATTAAAATAGTAGATGCAAATATGATGTAATTTGGGCTATGAATTCATTAATATAATTATAAACCTAATTGCATCATATTTATTTTTAACTTTAATTGCAGTGCTAAAAGTATTAATATTAATTATATTTTACTTTTTAATCACTATTTATGCATCACAAAACTAATATAATAATAATTTATTGCATATTATTGCAATGAAAGGTAGCATGAAATGCCAATGCAAATAACGCTTTGACCGTTTGAATTACGCGGCTATTTGCAATGCCAGTGCCCAATTGTGGGGTATAGGAAGCTTGCAGGCGTGACGGCATGGTTTCACGCAAAATGAGCCCCCCCCACTCTTATAGCCCTTTTGGCTTAAACCCCCGAAACCTTGCAAAGCAACTGACCAAGCTGGCTTGCCCTTCCTAACACACCGACCTTCAGTCCCCGAGCCCTCCATCCCGCTCAGAGCTGCCTGAGCAGTGCTCTGGCTCAATTACCGTTTATATTTGAATCATCTCTGTACCTGACGTCGCTGGTGTATGACTGAAACTGACAGACAATTACATTTGCAAAGTGGTAAAACGGTAAAAACCAAGGGGGTTAATGAGGAAGTTTAGTGAAAACGCTGATAAATCTCCTGTATACACAGGTCAAAATCCCTTTCACCGAAAATGGGGTAAAATTAAAACTTTAACTTAGTTGTGCTGTAACATAAACCTGTAACCAGAGTGAAATAGTGCATTAGCTGTGACTTTCATTCGTCCTAGTAGTATATTCCGGCTGAATAAGTAGGCTCTGCATTGCACTGTTTCTAATCTATTCTTCTCCCTCTACTTCTTCGGCTCTTTATGTGCTGGCTAATCAGTAGACGCGAAGTCTGTTCTATAAAGAGAATGATACCTTGTGAGACCACACGTTTCAGTATTTTGCTAGTTCAGTAGGTATAAAGCCAAAGAGTCCATACACTTCCTCATCTATGTTTCCTACTTTACAAACAGTTGAACAAATGAGACGGCGATTTACAGATTCCCTGTTATTAGTACGATTCACAGAGAAACGGTTCGTAACCGAAAATAATAGAGGAAACATACAATAGCATTGGAGAACAATTAAACCAAAGTCCAAAAAATCTCTGATAAGGCTTGCACAGGTATCAGGAATTTCACCAATTCGACTCGTGATGCCGCTAAACTTTTAAAACTAAGAGCATATAACTGTAGTTCAGTAATGCAGTTACAACTGCGCTATAAATCAAATAGAGCTACTTTCTACTTGAGGGGAGTAATATTAATGACTGTTCTACTGAGTTATAATGTTATTACGAATGAAGCACTGGTTTACTTACACGGCCATGAAGAATTAGTGTTAATGGAAATATTCAATTTGAGAGATGTCACCGGCACATTTCAGCATATTCTATGTCGAAGGCACACGCCGTTATTGCAGTTATAACTTGAAGGAAAAACCTATGTGCTTGAATTATGAGCGTGCAATGTTCGAACTTGAGAACGGTAAATTAAGACGGGGCAACGTGAGCCTTGCTGCAGATGCAACCACCAAAACGTTTGAGTAGAGTGTATAATCTACACTGAAATTCATTCCAAGCATCTTCGAAGCGATATTTACTGACTGGGATGGATGGTCTTGCTAGACTTATTGAGTTCCAAGCGATATAGTTCATTCAGAGTTCGGGAATTTGTTGGTATATAAGGATGATGAATTGGTTTAACCCAGAGCAAGCCAACGACTTTTTTATTGATTCATAACATTTTGACAATCAGTAGAGAACGCAGAAGGGGTAACGTTTGAGGGCTTGCAAGTAAACAGGCTTCGGGGTTGATGACGTCAGAGACAAGGGCGTGACCTAACACTCACTGTCCGTTCACGACTGGTGAAGATACCGCTCCCGCCTCCTCGGTTTTGTCTTCTCTGTTCAAAAACCGGTTAAGAGAGCACGTGCTGCTGAGGTCGACAGGTAAATGCAGTGAACTTCAGGCTTTACATACCCCAAATATGCGCCCTAATAGTCAGATTATTTTGTAACCTCGTTAATATTTGGAGTTAGCGTCTCTAATCTGGTTCTTTCATTTTGGATACGAAACTGACCAAAGAGGGCTTTCTTGTTCTTGTTATTATTATTATTACTATTATTGGTGTTATTATTATTATTTAACTACAGAACTCCCAGTCCTTAAATGGTTGCTCTAGCCACTGAGCTATTATGGCAACATGCCGACACGGCATTAATTTCCTCAACTTACTCGCAAGTTTCTCGGATAACCACAAGGTGATCTCACCTTTGTGGTACGTCATCTCAACACCTTCGGCAGTTCGGCCATGTTTTGGGGAGATAGAGTAGCCTGCCAATCTAGTGGCTAGTGTTGCACGCAAGGAATAGAGGTGGTGCTCAAGTTGGCCGGGGAGGGGCTAGATTTCTACTGCCAGCTTAAACCTGCACTCTTGTTAAGCCACATTTTACGTACATAAGGATACATAGAGTGCTGTACTGAAGAAATGTCTGACTTTATTACTCCCTATTTGTTTGAAACCCGCTGGAATTATCGCTAGGCGGAATAAAATATTTTCATTGGAAGTCAAGTAAGGAAACTGGCTAATGTGGAACCCCGGTCTGCTTAAATATAATTAACGAATTGGTTTGTTTGCATAGCTCGCAAATGTTTTGTAATCTAAAGAATAGCGAAGCTGAACCTCTGTTCTTATGAGCTATGACGCCACATAGTCGATGCACACTAAATCCTATGGTTTGTGTCATAAATCATTTTAGCTTCACTCACGCACTCACTCACTCCGACGGCTAACCATATTGTCGTATTCCAAGGTGGCTAGAGATTAGTTATGTTTGAAAATATAGAATCAGGCTGAAAAATACAACTCACGGACATTCAGGTGTCTGTCCAGTTGTTCTAATCAATGAGTTATCATGGCAACATGGTACCATGACATTAAATTCCCCAATTGACATAGATTTATTTTTCCAATAAACTACAAGGGAACCGAAAGAGCCATGGTTCAAATCCCGGCAATGGCACGGAATGTTTCAGGCTGATTCTATGTACGTTTGCATCCTAGTATTACATTGGCTTCTGCGGAACAGCAATTAATTTACAATAGAGAGGTTCGTTCGTGATTGCCACAATACCATGAATACACCTAAGCTCCAGAACAAATCATGGAAGTAAATGTGACCTTCCCTCTTTCGCGTAAGCTTGGTCATCATCGCTAAAATGGTTGGCACTAGGGATTAGGAGTTTCAGCATTATCGCTAAATTTAGACCTAAGGTGCCGACTAAACCTGGGAGGAAGTAGATGAGGTAAGAGAGTATGAACGGTGGCCAGATCTTTTAGTGCAAGCACAAAACACCGGGGTCGTTAACTCTTTCAGTTTGAATATTTTTCACATCTGAATCCCTACGTTACTAGATTGAAGATGTTTGGCCGGCCCTCCGATGCCCTTTCGTAACCTCACAGACAGGTTTTGGCAGAGGAAGAAACAATTATCCTCTCAAATCATATTCGCCACATACGTTACATTCACCACTAATTGTTACCAGAAAGATAAAGTGAAATAAAATTAGCCAAATGAAGGACAGAAAAACCCATGGTATTGTATAACCCACCCCAGATTCACTTTCCAACTTAAGAAAATGACGAGAATATCCAGGGTTAGGATAGCCGGTGAAACGGAATCGAACCCGATATGCGAGGCTCAGATGCTACCTACCACCTCACTCGGTCATTACAACGGCTACTCATTTTATTCACCCTACTACGAAATAAAAATTAAAGGTTGCGAACCTCCGCAACCGGGACAGAACACCGAATGTAGGCCGTGTGTGCCTTTGTGCTTCTAACGTGACCCCTGGGACGGAGGGATGAGGGCAGAGACCCGATGGGCAACCAGATATAGAAAATGATGGCACAAGAATGAATGGGGTTCATAACGCTCCTAGTTCGAATTTATCCACTGCTCTATCTCTTCTACAAATCCGTACCCACCGAAGACCCGTCAGTAAAGAAACCTCTACAAAGCGCACATCCATCGCCTAGCCGCAACACGCCGAACGCCGTCACCTGGTCCTACAACTCTAAAACACATGAGAATGAAGGAAATTATGGGTACAGGAAATGAGGGTCAGGAAAGTCGTTGTAAAAGAGAAAACACTCCAATATTCACTCACCGATTTTAGGAAACTACGTCTCAGTGGGCAGACGCCAGGAGTAGAACCCGGAACTTACGTTACCGTTGTGTCACTTCGCTCGAAGAGATATAAGAACAGAAAAATATATCCCTTGGTGAATACGTCAACCGTTTCCCAGAATGGGACAACGCAAAAGATATTGTAATTGCAGATCATGGAAATTCTGAACACGAAAATATAAAGCAGACTGTTAGCATGCTAAGGAAGATACGTCTGAAATTCTCATAGGTTGTATAGGGTTCCAAGTTATACTTTTTCTGTGTGGTACGGTGAGGCAAAGTTAGAAGAGGTTTTCTAGAGGCAAGAGAGTTTGACAAGAAAGCAGGTTTCTCGAGTAAATACGACCGGCCACAACAGCTTTCCTAAGTGCGAAGCACTTGAATCTGTCGACTAAAGAGTAAAGACGTATGCTTCTAGGTAAACTCGAAAAGAACTTTTCCAAAAGCTACTCTAACATCTGCTAGTTTTCACATATCAACGTAGGCTTCGACATATAGCTTGACCCTTCCAGTCTTCTATTATCACAGTTAATAACTACGTTCCCAAAGGTATCATTATTTATATATGTTGTTAGAAGTCTGGTAGAAAGTTTCATTTGAAAGCTTAACGTCAACAATTAACTTTTAATTGTACATATAGGTTATTATGGGTATAAATGCAAGAATATGTACTGGTATTTGAGGACAGTATAGTGAACTATATTATATCAACATTTGCTTTATTTGTAGCCTAATAATTTTAGTTGTTAAGTGTATATTCTTTCAATTGGCACACACAAGCCATATGTGTTTATTTTCGCCGAGAGCGTGGGACGAGTGTTTGAGAGGGGGAAATCACAGGGGGACAGGCCTCATAATAACGAATATCGAAGCCACTTGAACGAAACTAACAACAAATGGAGGAATTAGTTTCGGTTCTTACGTGCCCAAATATTCATTACTCTTTTATCTAAAAATCTACGTTGAAATAAATAGGTATTAAAATTTAAATAATAATAAATTGAGGATTTAATGTTTATGGTTGCAGGTCTAATTAAGTGACTGCTTGTTTTCATGTACCGGGTCTTCAGATTTATTCGACCTTTAGTGCCGGTGGGTTTAAATGCATGACGTCATTATTAGTTCAGCGAGCTCCTTATCTCAAAGCGGTGGTGCGACATTGAACCCTGGAACTACATGCTTTGCTGATTTCGCAAACAGGTTGATGTATTGGGAGATGCTGAACTGTTTTTCAAGTCATTTTGTGCGCTCTTTTCAAGCAAGATGGAAGTGAGCAGCGATCAAAGAATTTGCATGCAACTTCTGAACTGGAAGTATACGTTACCTATCAGTATAAATGCTGCGATTACGAGTTTACGAGACGCAACCGAATGTTCCAAATGTATATATTGGAAACGTGCGATTATGTCTAATTTCACTAAGGTGACCTCGAAACTGAAGACATCCAGCCTTTCTAATCATCGTTTGCTAGTCTTCTGCAAGAGGCAACCTCATAAACTCGCCACCTAGAAATGACGTCATGACCAGATAAACAACTGGCGACAAAGGCCGCATAAATATGAAGTCCTTATATAAAAAATTCGAATGCACTCTGCAAGGCTAATGACCTGCGACTTCCTGGTCAGCATCAGGTATTGAAGTATGAATACGTGAAATACAAACGGTTAACCTATACTGAAAGGAGTTCGGCGTTGTTCATTTCTCGGCGCAATTACGACCGTGCAGAAAACATCAGATAACACATTATGCGATGTGATTGTGGAAAAACTGTTAGAAGAAGAGAAAAAGCAACTAACACAATGAAGTAAATATATATTAAGTTATCAATTATCAAAATATATGTACCTATACCTCTAAGACCCTCTATTTTGAGTATTTTTGAAATATACTCATATTAATAAACAAAATAACAACTTAATCCAGAATATTTATTCTCCGAAAAAGCTATCAAAGCTCAGTCAACATACATGCATACCAATCGTTTTTATTTTCTACGTATCCGCCCCATCGTTTGGCACAAACTTGGTAACACCACAGCAAAAATTCAAATCCAGCTAACTCTTGATGATGAAATAATGTCTAATATTTTAGACAATTCACTACGTTTCAATATGAGATAAGGCGAATTACTAAGGAATAACCCCCCCCCCCCACATGGCATACAAGAACCTATTTCAGCCAAAGATTGGAAAGGATTAGGCAGAGGTAAGAAGCTATTTATTTAAGAATTTTAAATATCTGCATATATATATATATATATATATATATATATATATATATTTAATAAAACACATTGTGTGACGTAGTGGAATAATACAGGAGTTAATGTTAGGGTTTCACCAGACTTTAGAGAATGTAATTAAGGAGAGAGTTCTGATTTTGCACTTAATTAGGTGGTAGGTGTGGATATATGGCCCCTGAATCCAAAAGATCTAATGGGTTAGAAAAATAAGCTTTTCTACTCCCTATAATTTATTTTCGTACTTGTGCAGATTTTCGGCCTACCCTATCCTGATTATTATAAATGCTCTCCGTAAACGTCTGAGATATACTAAAATAAACAATTCACATATTTCTTCCGTCATGTACCATTAAAATTATATATAATAGAGCGCAATAAACCAAATTTGATAAAGCACAAGATTAACAAAAAAAGATACCACATTCTCAATCATTTACGAGTATTTTCATTTAAGACCTAAACGTGATTCATACAAAAACTGGTTTGTTTAACGCCCTCTTTAACTACTAGTGGCATGGCAGTGGAATGATAATGAAACACCGGTGTAATGCGATGGGGGGACCGGAGAACCCGTAAAAAAAAAAGCGCCCCTGCGCCGCTTTGTCCACCACAAATCTCACATGCGGTCACTAGGGATCGAACACGGGCCTTAAAAGTGAGAGGCGAGTGATCTAACCGCTCGGCCACGGCGCGGCCTTTACCCCTCTTGTTTATCATGGAGACAGTGAGGCGGGTCGCGCTCATTGAAAAAGTAAAGCAAAGGAATCTCTCGCTAGCTCCCCACTGTTCATTTTTTACTTGAAATAGTCCAATTTACTACTGCATGTCATTAAACATACGAAAAAGTGTCTGCACACGCCAAATACCTGGTGTACATATTTGGTATTCAAATAATAATGTAACGGACATCATAGGCTATCCACAAACAAATAATGTATGTATATTATTTCTTTGTTAATGTCTCATATGTCTAACATTTTAATCGAAATATTTTGAACCATTCTGAGAAAATAGAACTAAAAAATGTCTTCTATGTAAAGTGTGGGGATTTCGCCATAACGGCCGAGTTATATCTTTGAGAGATGCTCTCTTCATTTTCAGTAGCTTACAGCTTACACGTCTGCTTAATTGTAAGCTCCTAAGTAGATAAAAATTCCCTCTATCACACAAATTTGAGCACGAAAACCTTCTACCAATTGTAGTGCGTAGTAAAAATAACTGATATTATCTGCTAGCTTCAGAAACATATAACAGAAAAACATGTTTTTCACGGATTATTTCCACATACCTCAATATTTCTTCCTTAAGCTTGTCGTTTTGCTAAAAAATAGCATTTTTGCTTGGTACAAATTGTAATTTACCTTGAGCTTACGACGTTGTAACAGTAGCAGATAACTTTTTTTAAACACAGCTTGGGAGTCTTGTCGGGACTCCAGCGCTGTATTCCTTTTTCCGTCTTTTTTTTTTTTTTTTTTTGCATTTTCCTAACATTTACTTTGTTTTTTTTTCTGTTTGATTGCTTTTTGCTTATAATACATACACAGATACACATTTTACAAACATACAAATACTCATGCCCAAGGGGGGACTCGTATCCACGATCCCCTGCGCCACGAAGCATGAAAGCGAGCGCGGCCATGGGGACCGGCGATAACTGATCATATCAAGTGGCCCAACTGCCTCGCATTTGGCGTGTACAGATATCCCTTCGTGCGTTAAAAAAGTTGCAGAACTCAACGGAGCTATTTCAAGAACTGTCCTCAGAGGCCTTCGTTTTAACCGTCATCCGCTCATCGTCTTCGCTGATAAGCAAGATGGGTAAAGCGAAAATCAGTCTCGCCAGTTCTCCACTGACGAGTTTTAACTTGAATTAGCCCTATTGAATTCTGCAACCCTTTTAACGCACGAAGGGATAACTTGCACACGTGAAATACGCCACATGTTCTACTCGTACATGCTTCACACAGCTACAGTATCTCTCCCGAATTGCAAAGCCACATTCAAGTGGTACATAGATCATTGCTGACACCGTGCATCGTTTTTATTTCATGATATTTGGGTGTTTAATTAAAAATAAGATATTTAAACGTAATTCAGTTATTATATGCTTAAAAATAATTTAGTTATATTGCATTTTCTAAAAATATAAGCAATCATTTCTAATTTATTTGTTTTTGGAAGAATATATCGACAAACACATGAACTTCCTTTATATCTGATAGTTAGAAAGAGATACTCTCCTCGTATTTGTAGGACTGACACACCCCTAGGACTTACAAGCCAATGCCTAGGAGTCAGAAGCCTGTCGGGGAGCTAAGGGCACGAAACCACAGAATAGAGAATCTGTTACGAGGGGTCACCAGCAAAATGAAATGAAAGCAAAACTGATGATTGGAAAGGTGATGCTGGAGCAATTGATGGAATGAGTGGTGGGGGAAACCAGAGGACTCGGAAAAAACCCGCTCAGGCGCCGCTTCGTCCAGCATGAATCCCACATGCGGGCGCTTGGGATCAAACCCGGGCTGCCTAAATAGGAGGCGAGAGTTCTAGCTGCTCACCTACGCGCCTAGTTAGAAAGTACTCCAACTTATTTTATACACAGTACATAATGAGCAAACTTTTAAATCAAAACTTTTATTATTAATATTAGTAGTAGTAGTAGTAGTAGTAGTAGTAGTAGTAGTAGTAGTAGTAGTAGTAGTAGTAGTAGTAGTAGTAGTAGTAGTAGTAGTGGTAGTAGTACTATTGCGTATAAAACTCTTGTGCTTCATACTCTAGCACCACCAAACTCGCAGAAACAGCGCTTATTCCATCGTGATATATCTGCGTGCTGCTTCACAGAGAAACAAAGGTAAATATGCACATAACCAACTTAGCGACGTCACAGCTGTTTGTAGCCTAAGATGCAAGTTAGCGCTCAACTGGAGGGGTATGGGTTCATTTGCACCTGTGTAAACGAGCTTTGTGCGAACAAATTTGCATAACGCTGGGAATGATAAGCCATTACAAACATCGTCAGTTACAGCATCACAAAACTGGCAGAGAGCATAATAAATGCAGGTATGCTGAAACTTAACACCAAACTACAAGTACACTGTCCATGCTTGTGCGCGTCTACTATTGTCATTGCCACATGGGATAAAACAGAATACGTAATAGGGAATGAAAAGGGGGAACAGGTAGTGCCAACTGACACATTTACCAAAGTTTCTCCCTTGTATACCCAACAATCAAACTGTATCTATTCATCTTCATGGTTATGGGCTGTAGCCCACGTAAGGTTCTGGACCATACAAGCAAGGGATTTTTCACTCACAAGACTCTCTACAAATTATTTTTCAAAAAATTATTCCTTTACCTAGCTAGAGTCGCCTACGTGGTGTAGTGGTTATCATAAATTTAAGGTCGCGGGTTCAAACCCGGCGGAGGACGATAGATTTTTTCGGGGGTAAAAATCCTTACATGGCTTCTTTCGGAAGCGAAGTAAAGCCTTTGGTGCCGTGTCGTAGATTTTACGGAACGTAAAAGAACCGTAAGCCTAATAAAGAGGCCTCTGGCAAAATTAAGCGGTCTTTCACGCCCAATATGGAATGGGACGCAGGAGTTAAAGAAAGTCCATAAATAAAACTCCGTTTCCATTTTTAGCTATGTCCTGGTAACTGACGGTTATAATGTTTCCTTTTAAGTAGAAGTGAAACAACTTAATATATTAGGCTAAAGTGACAGTCAAATCTTTTAAAATAATGACCACTATGTGAAACAATTGAAATTCAGTTCAATTTGCACGGCCTGTAGTAAAATAAAAGAGATGAAACAAAAGATGACCTGCGGTTTGAGAAAAGTTTAAGCAGTTTAAAAAGTAAAACCAATAACAAGGAAAACCTTCGAAACAGTTAACTCTACAAAAAAATGTATAAGACATAAGCTGTGGGTTTTAACGTGATCTACATTTATTGTGTAGTAAGCTATCCCTTACTGTTTACCAGTTACAAAAAAGTGATTCAGAATGAATGAGTCTTCAGAGGCTATTCCCATAAAACTCAAGATACACATTTCGTTTTACATGAAAATGTTACACGTATGGTCAGAGCCATTTTTGAGAAAATCAAAATTTTTACAAAAAATGTTCGATGTAAAGGGTAGCTGGACTGGCGGGATTTTCTTGAAAATCTTGTATCCCATCCTTGGAAGGCACTGAATTTAAATACCAAGTTGGGTATTTAACCCGACGTTGGACGAGGTCGTTACGTTAACGCCGATGGTCGGCAAGTGAGCGCGGGACCGCAAAGTGTTGACGCAAGTTTTAGCACATTATTTTAGGGTTACATTTAGTAAATTTGAATATTTAGTAAATATGAACATGTTTTTTTAGAATTTCCTTTATTAAATAAATTGTATAATAGTACTCAGCTGAAGGCCATACCTAATTTTTCATTTCAGTACTTACCAAGCGGGAGACCTGGGTTCGATCCCCAGTACCGGTGTGGGGATTTTTCCCCCGCTGGGAGACCTGGCCCGGGGTGCACTCAGCCTCGTAAGGTCCCTGGGGGGCCAATTGAGGAGCTACTTGATGGAGAAGTAGCGGCTCCAGGTCGTGAGGACCGCATTAACCGGCCGGGGGGGCTCGAGGCGCTGACCACGTCTCACCCTCCAATACTGCACCCCATCCATGACGTCTGTAGTGGACCGAGATAGGGGACGCAGCGGCCGGGCGGTAGGCCAAGGTTCCCCGTGAGCTGTCGTGCCATGGAGTTTACTGTAATGTTCCGCGCTATTTATTAATATTTAACTCGCTTTCTTTAGTAGCAGCAAAGTACTTTTATGACTTACTGTATTATGACCGACGTTTTACATTCCTCTACAAAACTAACTTCTAGTACCGTAAGACTCACGTTGGTGTACTCCACTATGTTTTACTTTCTCTACACGTACTATGTACATGGTGTATAGAGAAGGTATTCCATTCCACCCAAAAATTCGATACCAAGATTTCACCGGAAATACATGTTTTAGGTCCCCGTCGATTAAAAGAAAGCATTTTCAGAAAAAGGTCAGTGTGTGTGTGTCTATGGACAGCATAGCTCAAAAACGAAAACACCGTTGAATACCAAACTTAGTATTTAAGTTTGGTATCTTCCAAGGATGCGACACGAACATTTTCAAGAAAATCCCCCACCCCAACTACCCTTTAAATTTAACTTTTTTCCAAAATTTTGATTTTCTTAAAAATAACACAAACAATTTTGATTAAAATATTTTATATTAAAGGTATTTACCTGACAAATAAAATGTATATCTTGAATTTTCTGGGGATAGCCTCTGAAGACTACTTTATTCTGGATGAATTTTACGGAATTTTGCATAACTGCTAAACCGTAAGAGATGGATAAAAACTTACCGCACAAAAAATGTAGAGCACGTTAAAACACACAATTTATGTCATATACATTTTTTCGTGGAGTTGATCGTTTTTTCGATATTCCTTGTTTGTGGTTTCAACTTTGAAAAACTTATACTTTTCTCATACAGGATTTGCCAACTCCTGTCCATACAAACAAAGGAACTTCAGTCCAGTCACATAGCAACCAGCTTTTGACTACCACTTTAATCTATGGTACTCCCTTATTTTGCTTCTACTAACAAGGAAACAAGTAATAAGAACTATTTCTGCTAATTTTTTCTCGGTTAGCATGAAGTAAATAGAAGCATAAGTTTTTAAGAATAATTTGTTGCAGTGATGTAGAGAATAGGCACACATCAGAATTTTTCACCTTATTAATGTAGTGCCATGGCACTAAGGCGCTACCGCCGGAACCCCCCCCCCCTGAATTTGCTCCCTAACATTGCTGCTCGACCTTCCTTCGCCACTTTAAAGGGATGCTTTTCTTTGATAGCGTTTAATCCCAGAAATTACTATAATGGCACTGCAGGCGATAACACTTATGATACATGGTATGAAGATGGAGTACCGGTGGAATGCGATGGTGGGTGAAATCGAAGAACCCAGAGAAATCCTGCACCTATGCCGCTTTGTCCACCACAAATCCCACATTCCGAGAGTGATCTAACCACTCAGCCACAGCGCGGCCTCAGTCGCTCTCCGTGGTGTAATGGTTAACATATACCCAAGGTCGCGGGTTCAAACTCGGCGGAGGAAGATGGATTTTTTCGGGTGTAAAAATCCTTATCATGGCTTCCTTCGGAAGGAAAGTAAAGCCGTTGGTCCCTTGTCGTAGATTTACGGCACGTAAAGAAGCTCGAGTCTGATAGAGAGGCCTCTTGAGTAAAATTAAGCGGTCTTTCACGGCCAATTTAGAATGGGTCGCTGAGAACCACAATAGTTAAAGAGCGTCCATAAATAACACGCCATTTACATTTTATGGCGCGGCCTCCAAGGAATGTTTGTACTGTATTGCACACACGTCAGGACGTGTATAAAACATTCTGACTTTATGCGTCACTTCCTAAAACAGAGCAACGTTCAAGTGTTCGAACAGTAGCTAAGCGGCTAGGGGTGAAAACATTTTAGTTTGGAGTGTCACAACGCATCTTCTTTCTTTTCTTTTGTCTTTTTCTTTTTTATGCAACCAAGGCAGTTCGTGACGTTATCTTATTTATTTACGAATGACAGCTGTTTAGGACATTCTCAATCTAAGAATACACACATTTTAGCACAGATAAGGCCACACTCAAGCGGACAGTGCGCCGATCAATAAACCATCTTGAATTCTGTCATACCTCTCGCGGGTGTTCACTGGAACGCAATACGGGAACAAAGTCGACGCGCTGAAATCAGCATTGCCCCGTCTTTGATATTGCGAAGTAGCATATAATATATTAGTCCTGAAAATATCATTTTGTCTCTGTTTCTTTGAATTAACACTTACCGCCATAATTACGTTAAGGTGATGCATCAGAGAAATTGGAACAAAAATTGTCAAAATTAAAAAATTATTCTGGTCCATAATAAAACGAAATCGATTCCATAATTTAAGAAAATCTATCGCTTTTCTCATTTGGCACACTTTAACTACTAACTAACCAAAGCTATAAAAGATTAGGCATTTGCTGCCCAAATTTAAACCTTATTTTCTCGTAAACTTTTTACTTTCTATACACGTATTATGTACACAGTGTATATAGGAAGTATTGTATACTACCCGAAAATTCACTACTAAGATTTTACCGTAAACATATGTTTTGAGGTCCCCTAATTTCAAAAAAGCATTTTTAAAAAATATCCGTGTGTCTGTGTTTGGTCAGCATAGCTCAAAAACTAAAAGAGCGTTCAATTCCAAACTCGGTATTTAAGTTTGATATCTTCCAAGGATGAGACACGAATATTTTCAAGAAGATCCACCCATCTCAATCTACACTTTACACGAGAAAGCGTTTGAAAATTTTGTTTTTCTCAAAAATTGCTCTAACGAGTTTAATTAAGATACCGCATATTAAAGCTAAAACATCAGAAAGAAAATGTATATTTTGAATTTTTGAGAACAGCTTCTGAAGTTTGTGTAGGGGGATTTTCTTGAAAATCTTCGTACCGCATTCCTGTAAGATACAAAACTTAACAAACACGTTTGGTATTTAATGCTCTTTATTTTTTGTCTTAGCTGTCCACGGACATACACAGACAGATACGCACACGGACCTTTTTCTAAAAATGTTTTTTTTTCGACACAGGAACTTCAAAACATATATTTCCAGTGAAATCTCCGTATCAAATTTTTGGGTGGAATATAATACGTTCTACATTACGTGTAGAAAGAGTAATAAATATTTTTGGCGAACTCGGAGAAAATAAGGTGGTTTAACGTATACGCCTGAAAGCTAGAGTTGTATTTTCACACTTTTTTACAGATTTGATAGCCATAAAGCATGGTACATGACTGTTTAAAGCATAATTTGTGCATTTTGAATACCGGTAGATTTCTCGCAGGCTTATCTTTATGAAGTTGAGTGGGCGAGAATGCAAGATAACGGTATGGAAGCCAGATGCACAATTCGGGAGCTGTGATCAAGTCATAATATGACCACACAACGTTGTTCCGATTGCAAAGAGATTTACAGCTTGGAGGAAAGTCGTTTTATCTGCACATCGGCTCGCTCAAAGATAACGCTGACAGCGCAATGAAAATAAACGCCGGCATTAAGCCGCTAAATGTTCCAAACACCATTCCCAGCTCTGCATGATACTCCAAATTTTATGACCATGTGCTTTAATGTTGCCTCAGAATACACGTAGTAATGGATTCACGTGATGGTTGGACAGGGATCTGCACACACGTAAAGGTACTTAAATGATATTTCCTTCAGGAGTACGATATCAAATTATTTTCGCCTGGTATCCAATATTACTCATATTTTTAGATTTTAGAAGTTTCCAATATCAGTCACCATAGACAGCACCTTTTTTTTTTTAATCCCTGTATCCTATTTCTACGGCAGGTAGAGAAAGTATGCCACTCCACCCAAAATTTCATATCGAAATTTCACCCGAAATACGCGTTGTGAAGCCCTGAGCCATTAAAAGCATTACCCATGTATTTTAATTATGTGTGAACATAATGTTGAACCAATTCGCTTCGTAGAAGATACGTTACGCTACGTAGTCGGCTTACCCTCCCCGTACGCGACTGACACCCCCCCCCAGGACTTAACAAACGGGTCAGAAGCCCGTCGGGAAGCCAACAACAGAATGAACAACCTGGGACGAATGGTCGGGCCATAGCCAGGCATGAACGTGAGGAAATGGATGATATGAAATGGATGATAAGAAAGGTAACAATGGAGCAATTGGTGGAATGAGTGGCAGGGGAAACCGGAGGACCCGGAGAAAAACCGCCCAGATACCACAAATCTCGCATGCGGGCGCTTGAGCTCGAACCCGGGTGCCTAGGTAGGAGGCGAGCGGTCTAATCGCTATGCCAAAGCGCCAATTTCATATAAGTACTCATTTGAAATGTTTACCATCTTATATGACCTATCCTGCATGCTGATTGTTAAATAGTCAGTTACATTGGGCTGAAAAAGTTATATTATAAACGGGTTTACAATGTCGATTTGCTGATTACTTTCTTTCTACGCGATTACCTGTTTTTTCAACTTGTGTCTGATAATTCTGTCAGTCACATTTATTTGGAGTCTTATTTCATCACAGCAACTTTTGGTCTTCCCTTTTTACTTTCTCGACACGTACTATGCATATTGTGTACAGAGAAGGTATTGTATTGCACCCAAAAACTCGATACCAGATTTCACCGGAAATACATTTTTGAGATCCCTGAATCCAAAAGAAGCATTTTTAGAAAAATTTCCACGTGTGTCTGCATCTGTGTGTGTCTGTGGATAGCATAGCTCAAAGACAGAAGGATCTTTAAGTAACAAACTTGATATTTAAGTTCAGTATCTTCCAAGGATGCGCCACGAACATTTTCAAGAAATTCCCCACCATTCTCAACAACCGTTTGCATGGAAAATTCGATTTTTTTTTTCAAAAATGGCTCTTAACTATTTGGATTAAAATACTATTTAGGATATTTAAATATATCTTGCATTTTCTGGGAATAGCCTCTGAAGACCTCTTTATTCTGGATGAACTTTTCTGAATTTTGCATAACGTGTAAAACGCAAGAGATAGATAAAAACTTAATCGATAAAAATGTTGTCAAAAGGCATAATTTATATCATACCCATTTTTTCGTGGAGTTGACCGTTTTCGAGATATTCCTTGTTGTTGGTTTCAGTTTTAAAATACTTTTAACATTTCTCATATGGGAACTTTTCAACTCCTGGCCACGCAAAGATGCGGACTTCAATCCCATAGCAACCATATTTTAAAACATTTGACTGTCGGTTTAGCCCAGTGTGTTCCTTTAATTCCCTTGTATTTATAAGGAACTAAGTTATAACACTATTTCTACTAATGTTTATTTTGATTAGTGTGAAATAGATGAGGAATAAGCTTTTTAACAATAATTTGTTACAGATATGTAGAGAAAGTCATGTGAATGGAACACATCAGACGTTTTCCTCTTACTGCTAGTATCATTTCCAAAGTGTTTCGTCATCCACCCGTCAAAGTTAATTGCTGATAGTTAATGACATTAATTATTTAACTTTTTATTAGGATGCTTAACGCCCGTTCTTCCTACCTACGATACCGCTGGACACTGTGCAACTAAATTGCACACGAGAAAGAAAAGTTGGGAAGAAACCGTTCTAAGCTTAAATTGTGGCACCCCTCCGGAATTTTCATCCTCCGTGGTCTAGGGGTAACATGCTAGCCTCTTGTTTCCTTTAGAAGGGAAGTAACGCCGTTGGTCCCGTGTCGTAGACTTAAGGCACGTAAAAGAACCTCAAGCCTGACTAATAGGCCTCTGAAGAAGACTATGCGGTCTTTCACGCTCAATATAGAATGGGATGCTGAGACTCACAGCAGTTAAAGAGCGCCTATAAATAATAATAATAATAATAATAATAATAATAATAATAAAAGCTCCGGTATTTGTCAGTTATGAGGGCTGAGGAAACTTGGAAAATGGTCAGTCTGGGAGGGCGGTCCTGGCGGAATTGGAGCGAAGCGTTCACGTCTTAAAGACTTCGTTTACACGTTTTCACCATTGAATTTTGGTAACCCATTTTTCTTCTTTAATTTTCACTTTATCTACTTTTGAACAGTGAGCATATCTTCATAAAAAAAACAGTTATACAGATTGTGGTTGACATCTTACTCTTGAACGTAATAACCATACTTGACCGATCAAGTTGACTCCGAGGTAACGTGCGACACTCGCATTCAAGAGGTCCCGGGTTCGATTCTCGTCAACCACTCCCTCGATCTTGAGTGTTCTGTGTTTTCCCTTGTCGGCAGGCGAATGCTGAGTGGTTTCTCATTTACCACGATTTCCTTTCCAGAATTTGGCTTTCATTTCACTTCCTTACCATTTTTCAGGTGTGCTTTTAAGTTTCTCGGCATATGGTGGTGCCGGAAAAATGGCACAGATGCTTGCTCAAAATAGGAAAAGAGTAGGTTTATCGTGGACACTAGACAGCTGTCTGGCCGATGGAATGTTCATCACCCTATCTATGCAGCTACATAAGTGGTACGAACCTTCAGGCGTGGAACTATTAAGGACTTACGCGCGACTCTGTGACCTGTCCACCTGTGGTCTGTAACCTCCTGCCGTTTCTTCACTTACCTCTTCCTCCTGGGGGTCGTAACCCGGTATATCTATGTAGGTTGTATTGTTTCGCTGTATAACCTAAGCGTATTCCGATAATATGCTAGTATTTGGTTCCCAAAGTCTTGGGTTCAATCCCGGCGGAGGGAGATAATTTTTTTTTCTGGCGTAATAGTCCTAAGGATGCCTTTCTTCAGAAGCGGAGTGAAGCCAGTGTCTCGTGTCGTAGATTTAGATACGTAAACGAGCTTCAAACCTGATAAAGAGGCCTCTCAGAAAAAAATCTTTCTCGCTCAATATAGAATGGAACACTGAGAATCACAACAGTTAAAAGAGCTTCCATAAACAAGGCTCTTTGTTTACACTTTAATACGCTTTCTAACAAGTGTTTTTCTATGTTAGTATATTTAGTTTTTTTTTTTTTTTTTTGTTTCAAATATATTTTAGCCCATAATGTACCGGCTACTGTACTTATTATAACACCATTAAGCCTCAGCCTTCTTCATATAATTTGCAGTCTTGTCTGAAGCTTTGTTTACATTTTTACTTTCTCTAGCACGTAGTGCAATGTCCATATTAGCTAGAGAAGGTACTGTATTCCACCCAAAAATTCTGGGTCGAGATCTCACCGGAAATATATGTTTTGATGTCCCCTGTTTCCTAAAAAAGACATTTTAAAGAAAAAGATCCATGTGTGTGTCTCACAAATCTTGGTATTTATATTTAGTATCTTCCAGGCATGTGACACGAAGAATTTAAAAAAAGAATCTCCCCAACATAAACTACCTTTACATGGAAAAAGTTTATTTTTCTCAAAAATGGCTCCAACGATTTTGATTAAAATACCGTATATTAAAGATGTTTACATCACAAATAAAACATATTTTTTTAATACTCTGGCAGTAGCCTCTGAAAACATACTTATTCTGGATGAGTTCTTGAGAATTTTGCATAACAGTTAAACCGTAAGAGGTAGACAGAATCTTTATACCAAAACATGTAGATCTCTTTAAAACGCATAATTTATGTCATATATGTTTTTCTTGTAGAGTTGGTCGCTTTTTGAGATATTCTTTCTTATTGGTTTCAGCTTTAGCTACCTACTTTCTCAAACAGGAGCATGCAAAGCGAACCGAACCTCAATTGTTGCACAAAGTGACCAGCTCTTAAAAGATTTGACTACTGTTTTAACATAATGTATTACCTTATTTCCCTTCTACTAACAAAGGAGTAAGTAATAAGACCAATTCTGCTAATGCTTATCTAGATTAGCATGATGCGGATAAAAGAGCAATCTATTTAAAGAATAGGTTGTATTTGGAACCTGAGATTTTTCCTCTACTTCTGGAGGTAGGTATGCGTACAAAGTGGGTATTACGATTGTATAAAAATTAGCCCATTCTTTAATGAATCAATCCTTTAAATCTTTCTGTTGTTCTCCGTATTCTAGGGGTGACATACTAGCCTCTGGATCCCAAGATCCCGTGTTCAAACACAGAGGAGGGCGATGGATTTTTTGGAGAGTAGAAAGCCTTAGCATGGCCTCCTTCTGAAGGAAAGCAGAGCCGTTGGTCACGTATCGTAGATTTACAGCACGTAAAATAACCCCAAAACTTATAAAGAGGTCTCTGGGCAAAATTAGGCGCTCTTTCACTCTCAATTCAGAATGGGACGCTGAGAACCACAACAGCTAAAAAGTGTCCATAAATAAAACTCAATTTCAATTTAAGTCATTCTTCATCTGTGGAAGTGTTTGCAATAAATATTTCAACATTAAATCCCTTTATTACTCAAACAAACAATTCTTTATTTCTTCCATTGCTTATAAATAAAATAATATTCTAATAAATGTATTTCTTCTGTACTTTCATAACAATCCTGCCGTATAGTTTCCTGTCGACACTGGCTGCGGCGACGGCTGTTACTGCACGCTTCGAATTTGCCGTCGAAAACTCAAATGCTGCACGCTATGCATTCCCAGTTTAAACTAAACTCACTCCAAGGCTCCTTTTTTCCTTTTTATACCTATCAATGACGTGGCAAGAAACTTCCAGAAGTAATCGCACGTGCAAATCGCTGCAGGTGTTGCAAACTCACGGAAGTGCAACAATCTCAGCTTGTTGGAGAACTTGCCAACAGCACCTGTGTCCACTAATGCAGGTGTAACAATAAACGACAACAATCAGTATTACTTCCAAAGCAAAAGTCGGAGGACAGTTCATACTGCAGCTATTGGCTTATTTTACGTCAGATCCAAGGAGGTTTGGATGAGATGAGAGTAATTACAATAGGCGGCCGAAATCAGACAGTGGGGAAGAGCTACCGGGATTGGTCCCTAACATATTCAAACAGTCCTTCATCCCGACGCGGGAGCGCTGGTCTGACCAAACTCCCTGAGTCTATAGACGGCTTCTAACTCCATCCCGCCACCCATAGCAATATTTCCAGAGTGCAGTCATCACTACGGGAGGAAGCTACCACCACAGTCCTCGCCAAAACTTACATCCCTGAGAAAGAGCGGTTGAATGAAATGGAGATGAAATAAAGCGACAAGAATTTCGAGTGAATGAAGAAACCTCCCCAGTATTTTCCTAGTGGCCCTGAAAACCCCCGAAAAAAACCAATGGGTCAGAGAGATCGGCCCGGGAATCAATCCCAGAACCTCCCGAATGCCAGTTACAGGCGAAACGATTGAGCCACCTACCTCGGTGGCCGTAAGGCAAGTCACAATATGTTTAGGATAGGAAACTGTTTTGTCTGCACGTTTATATTTCTTTTCTCAATACTATGAACGTGCCCAGTCCCAAGAGCTCCCTAATGAGATCTTCCTCAAAACTTTCTTCTGTGAACCAAAACGAAGTCCAAACCTCCTCTGTTTTCCAAGAGTTGTTTGCTCCTTGGGGGACCATTATTCCACTCTGCTCCAAACACCAATAAAGACGTGAGTGACGTTTCAGCGGAGTTCACAGCAATTCTGCCCATTGTTTCTGGTTCTCTCTGCAGTTGATAACTGACGTTGCACTTCAATGCGGCAACCACAGGATGTTTGACTTATCTTTCCTTCAAGTCTTAGCACGTATATGTGTCAAATGCTTTGACAGGTTACAATCAGAATACGAACTAAGTTGCCAGGTAGAAATCCCACTATCAGCACTCCCTAGCTACTGAAAGATTGTCTATTCAACACGCCCAGTAGATGGAATAAATATGAACCAAACTCGACTGACAATAGTTCTCCATGCAACGATCCCATAATGGTAGTTATTAGGATACGAGGGAGAGGTAACTTCACGAGTATTCTAATAATCATTATATGAGAGTTGCATACATATATTTTTCTACCACATGTAAATATACAATAAATGTTTAATATTTAGATATCCCACATACAAAAATGAATTCCGTTGACCACTATGCGCATTGTACGCTTGCGTCGATAACAAATGAAATTCGATTCACGGTAATAGTTGATTTGCAAGATGGAGATTGAGGTATTTTGGCCTAGTGATAGTCATATAGAATCTATATCCACGCCTCCAGATATAACAGAGGAGACGAGTAATGCTGTTAATAATTTACTTCCACAGAAAACAAAAAATATCTACGAAAAGCTATATGATAAATACATGGCATGGAGAATAACAAAAAATGTAACTTCATTCTCGGAAAATATCTTCATAGTTTACTTTGAAGAAATGTCAAAAACAACGAAATCCCCAACCTTGTGGACAAATTACTCAGTGTTGAAAACTACTCTAAATGTGAAACGTGGAATTGATGTATCCGAATATAAGAAGATGTACTCCCCGTTAAAACAGAAATCGGTAGGGTACAGTGGGAAAAAGAGAAGATGTTTTCCAAAGATGAACTTAAAACCTTCAATGATGAAGCACTTGACGATACATATCTACTGATAAAGGTATTTAAATATAACTATTCTCGTGAAAATAAATATTTTGGTTGGAAGTACAGCTAGCGCGTATGCCCTGGGTTATTGATTTCCTTGTCTCTGTGATGCCAATGTCATGACCTACTTTGCTTTGCTTACGTAATATTATGAGTTTAGATTTGGGAAATAATTATATATTCTTATAACTCTTATACATAATTAAGTGTTTTAGAGGGTATTGTACGCGTAAGGTGCAGATTAGCAGGCAGCTAATTAGTAGGGCAGCGCGCAAGCGTGAAAATCTATATTGTAATGAAAATCTGTATCGAAGTGGTCTTCATTTCAATATAGATTTTTAACACTAAATGAACACATTGCTTTATACGAGTGTAAAAAATAAGTTAAAATCCTGATATTGGGAAAAAGTGACAAGTTTCTCGATTGACATCATATAATTTACGTTTTCTTTATAATATATACAAGGAAGGGAACAAATGCAAATATTTGTATCAGTATTTGAAAAGAATGTGATGTTCCATATTTGCAGGAGTTTTCCGCATTTTTTAAATTTATGTTTTTAGGATGGCTATTATTGCCTATCTCAGACGTTCGGTTATTTAAGTAACAACTTAACCGTCCTCTACCCACTGCCTTCCTCGTTATAGGTGGTGTGATATATTTAAATACAGCAGAGACATAACTCAGGACCATTCATACCGTGTGTGTCTGCGTTTAAAGAATCGCAGAACTCAACGGGGCTATTTCAAGGCAAAACCCGCCAGTGAGGAACAGACCTACTGGTCTGGACAATCTTACTTTTACCCCTCTCAATGAGCGCGACCTGCTCTTGTCTCCGCTGAAAAGCAAGAAGGAAAAACGAAGGTAGCTCAGGCCAGTTTCCCTCTGGCAAATTTTAACTTTAAATAGTTCCGTTGACATACAAAGGGCAGTTGGGCCACCTAGTTTAAACATAAGCGCACGCACGTATGTGTATTTATTTGAAACATCTCAAATACAGTTACAACTAATACTCTCCTGTAAATTACATTTCCATACTGCTTTATATTTCAATTTTTTGTTTTTTTGGTATAAACACGCTGTTTTCTCAAGAACTGTAAGAGGTAGCAAACACATTTAACGGACATAACAAAACCTCAAGATAATACTCTGAAAACTCCTAAAAGGTTGGTATGTCTAATATCACCATGAAAAGTATATTTGGAAATTTAACAAATAAAATGTGCATTAGTGATTCAGAATATTTTGAAGTTGTTGTTTCTTCACAAGAATTTTCAGTGCACTCTAGAAAGTTGATAATATTTGCTTCTTCCACACAAGCCGTCTGTAAGACGAGAATTAAAACGGTAGAATCAGACTAACATATTCGATCATATAGGCGGGATTTTAACCACGGATATTTCAATCTACATCTGGTTGCTCTAATCAACTGGGCTACCATGGCAACATGCCAGCATTAGATTTGAGACATCCTTATGGTTTATCCCGAAAAATGCTACTCAGTTGGGAAATTTAAGACCATTTCGGCATGCTACCAAGCTAGCTTAGTTGGTTAGGGAAACTGGTAGATCCATAGTTCAAATTTCACCTATGACATTGAACTTTTTAGTGTAAATCTACCTTTCTAACCACAGAACATTTAAATAATGTGTTGTAACAGTTACATAGCAATGTTTTAAGTAATTCATAACAAGCAGTAATAAACATAAAAAGTTTAGAGTCACGGGGATTGGGCCTTTAATCTCCCTTAGGAACGTTACTATACATCACCACAGTGAATAAGATGCTAACTGGACACTCAAATGTATAGCTTCATTTTCTAAGAATAAATAAGTCTTAACATTTTGCTTCAGCATGCTCCAATAGGAGTTTAATTCACAGAAGTGAAACTTTAAACAGTTTTTAGTTTAGCGGTGCCACAATTCCATGTTTTGCTTTTAAGTCACAACGTAAATATGGTTCTTACAAGAAAGACGTGGCATTTCGGAAATCGCTACTGTTACTACCGGTTTGGACAAGTTCATAAAAGAAACAGAATTTAGCTGTGGTAAGTAACTTTGTGGAGTAGATTTCATCTTCATTTTCTGCTGATATTTACCGAGTATGGACTTGTGATCAAACAGCATATAAAAGCATTTACTGGAAAATAAATTCTCATTTCACTGTTCATATTCCAGGGAAATTGATTTTCTCAGAGTGAGCTTAGAAAAAATAAAATAATCACACCTAAACGGGCAGCCAAAATAAAAGTATTACAGGCTGCAGAAAAATAGCTGAACGGAGGTTTAACTGACATAGAGCATTTTAAATACATTCCATATTATCGCCCAACAAATAGTGTAAGGTTAAGGAATGATAGAGAATACTATCTCACGACCAGCAGTAATATTTTGTACTTGCACGGAGCCAGGTGAAAGGATATGTTTGAAAATTCGACTTAGCCTTTGCAAGCCCTAAGGAAAATCCTAATTGATTGGTCTGTATTCGGAATACGGGACGAGGCTCATGGATACGCCTTTTGATGCTCTCGGGCAGGCTCCTCTTCACGGCACCCCCTAGGAGTTAGGGGCTTGTAGAAGGGCTTAGGCGGCGTCGGATGTACCCAATCTGAAAATATTATGTACCCCGTCCACGCTTGCCTTCCTATCTGATCATTCTTCTGGTAAACATTGATAAAACGTTAGCAAAATTTTTAATACATATGAGTGGAATGTGTGTGCACATTTCAGGCTTTTTCTGCTATTTCTAACATTTTTCCAAAAATTCTAGCTGTGCATATTTTAATGAGTTTCTAAATGATGCATTTCAAATGTACGCAATTTAATAAAGTTACCTGAGCAGAACTTCATGAAAAGTTTTCTGAGTGAATTTTCCGATGAGAATTTTACGGTTGTAGTACCTATTTTAGGCATTTCACGTCATTTAAAATGGTTCTTACGATTAAATTCCTTTAGTTATCGGAGCAAAACCATAGAAACACTTTCCCCAAATTATGCTTACTAAAACCTTCTGTTCAGAATTGATATAAGGCAAATGTTTTAACCTACCAGGGTCATCCAAGTTTATGAGTTGGTATATATTTTTTTGGAAAAGTCGAAGCTCACAGCTGAATAAAATTGATCTTTTAGACTAATTAATTTAAAAGTATATTTCGTAGGAAACTTATTTTTAGCTCAATAAGGCGCACAAATCTTGAATTTTGTTTAAAAAGTGTAAATATTGCATCGAAAGAAGATTTTTTGTAAAATAACTAAAATATGTGTTTTAGAAACACATAATCCAAGAACTACTTTACATACATGCACCAAAATTTGTTTATATAAAAGACTCAAAGCACTCAATATAATATTCTGAGTTCTCGAGAATTCACAGATCGATCCCCTTAAAATATAAAATTAAGTGTATCAAATAACTGTTTTCGTTTCGCTAGCTTTTATTGAAGTATAAGTCAATGACAGAAGATGCTTTAAAGTTCTTATTTTTCTACTTTTCCCCTTCCAAGTACTCTTTATGATCCCATGCGGAAGAAATATTAAATCTTCCATGAGACTTCAAAACATATTTCTTCGTGCCTCCAACAATAAGCATGTCAATGTTCTATCCGTATATAAAGCGTAAATAAGTGCTAACTTCTAAACTTGAAATCATTTCTATTAGAAATTTAGGATGAAAAACGTAAAGAAGTTTCAACAATGAGATTTTAATACATGATTATATGCAAAGACAAACAAATGTGTTAAAAGTTGCCTGAAGACGCCGTGTATTTTTACTTTCTCTAGCACGTATGTGCAATGTACATAGTAGGTAGAGAAGGTGTTGTATTCCACCCAAAATTTCGATATCAAGATTTCACCAGAAATATATGTACTGAAACCCCATAAATATAAAAAAGCCATTTTTATATAATGATCAGTGTGTCTGTGGGTGTATGTGTGTCTCTGAGGATAAAATAAACTAAAAAACGAAAAGTACGTTAAATACCAAACTTGGTATTTATATTGCTTAAAAGAATATGCCAAAGATTTTAAAACAAATGCTCCCACCCCAAACTACCCTTTACATTGAAAAAAATTTGAAAATTCTCTCAAAAATTGTTCTAACAATTTTATTAAAATGCCATATATAAAAGATATTTACATGACAAATAAAATGTATAAATTGAATTTCCTGGGAATAGCCTCTAAAGCTCTCTTCATTCTGAATTACCTTCGTGTAACTGGTAAACCGTAAGAGATAAACAAAATGTGCTACACAAAAAATAAGACCTCGTCAAAACACGCAATAACTTTTGTTGTGGAGCTAAACGTTTACAACGTATTCCTTGCTATTGGTTCCATTGTTAAAATACTTATACTCTTCTCAAACGGGTAGTCGTCCATGTTTCTTTTGTTTTTATTCCTGGCCATGCTAAGAAGCGAATCTCAATGACATTCGCATAGCGACAGCTATTAAAACATATGCCTATCGTTTAGCACAGTGTAATCCCTTAGTCCCCATCTACTAATAAGGAACTAACTCATAGGGCCATTTTCGACTAGCATGAAGTAGAAAGAGGAATAATACTTTGTAAGAAGATTGTATAACAGAAAGAGAAAATCATGTGAGTGGAGAACTAAGATTTTTCAAACGTGTGTTGTGCAGAAATAGGAACGGAAGGATTGAACGCTAATCTATCATGATGTCAATCTCTTGAAGGTTTTTGCTGAAGACCACAAACCACTTGATGCTCTTAGCCCAGTATGTATTTGTCCATGTTGTTTTTACTTTCTCTACACATAATATGCGCGACGTATATAGAGAAGATATTTTACTGCACCCAAAAATTCGATACCGAGATTTCACCAGAAATACATATTTTGGGACCCCCTGAATAAAAAAATCATTTTAGAAAAAGTCCGTGTGTGTCTGTGTGTCTCTGTAGGCAGCATAGCTCAAAAACGAAAAGTCTTTTAAATACCAAACTTGATATTTTAGTTAAGTATTTTCCAAGGATGCGACACGAATATTTTCAAGAAAATCTCCGCCAACCCCAGCTACACTTTATATGGAACAAATTTCTAAAATGCTGGTTTTGTCAAAAATGGCTCTAACGAGTTTGATTAAAATCTCTTATATTTAAGATATGCCATGACAAATAAAATGTATATCTTGCATTTTCTGGGAATAGCCTCTGAACACCTCTTTATTCTGGGTGAATTTTTTCTGAATGTTATATAACGGTAAACCGCAAGAGATAGTCAAAGCCTTACTGTATATCTTCGTAAAACACAGAATTTATGTCTAAACCTTTTTTTTTCGTGAGGTTGACCGTTTCCGAGATATCCCTTGTTATTCGTTTCAGTTTTAAAATACTTAAACTTTTCTCATACGGGAACTTTTGAACTCCTGGTTATGCAGAGAAACGGATTCCAGTCCCATAGCAACTAGGTTTTAAAGGATTTCATTACCGTTTTAGCCTAGTGTATTCCCTTATTTATCTTCTACTTATAAGGAAGCAAGTAATAAGACCATTTCTGCTAATGTTTGTCTCGATTAGAATGAAATAAATAGAAGAATAAACTTTTTAACTATCATTTGTTACAGAGATGTAGAGAAAGACTTGTGAATGAAACACATTTCTTGTTTTCATTTTTTTATTGTACGTGTAAAGAAGGTAAATAAATTTAAAGTCTGTGAATATTCTCGTTGTGTGTCTGTTGGACTGTTCTGTGGAAAGTATACATGTCATTGTTAAATGTATACATTATTCGCTATAAGGCACCATGTTCTCCACGAAAAAGCTAATTGTTTCCAGCGGCAATGCAGTTAACAATTATTTTACCTTAAAAGACACGCTCCAAATGCTCACGTTACTGTGTTAAACAATTGGCATACTGTCAATTCTCTTTCGAGTGTTTTTGTAACCGGTTCTAAAATTAGAGTCGTTACCAGAAATATGCAAAAGACAATTACCTGTGATATTTTTTTGTGGAACATAGATAACCGTTGACATCAATGAAACTATTATGCGCGCACCTTTTCCTGGGCGCTCGGCTCCTTAGTCTTCATTCGGTAGATTTAGCGCAATTTCAGAGTCAGGACTGCAAAGACATATGCGGTATACACATTGACATCTATAATGCTTTTTCAAATGGGAAGAAATCTACTCTGCAGCGAATGAGATGCGTTTTTGTGCTCTGCGTTACCAGGTCGCTATCCCCACCATTTTCATATTTCTCTCTCACTTGCACACTGAGCATGCAAATCTACCTAGCGACATAATGTTTATTCATGTGTATTATGAAAACTATTTGAGATAAAAATCGGTGGTTTTTACGGTTCTACTATGAACATAACTCCCTATCTTCCTCGTGGATTATTTTTTTAATATTTTGTCTTAGCGCACGTAGTATTTATGAGAGATGGAATCACTTAGCGCCTTACTCTCCAGTTAAGCGCGAATGCAATATGTCAACACAGCAGCACTCCGATTGGCTGCCGGCCTGGTGGCGCTCAAGGATATACCTCATCTCTTTCATTCTTTCTGTACGGTATTTTTCAGAACATGATAACCGTGCCACACTCCTCTCCCGTTAAGTTTGAGATTAAGAGGTATGTGGCTGAAAATCAACCCTCGCTGTTGCAAAGTCTTCCTTTTATTGGTCCCTTAACTGAGGTGCGATTCTCAACTTGCAAGAGAATCTGTAGAGTCTCTAGGAAACAGAGATTTTACTGCGTTGCCTCTCGCTCCTATTACAGGTCGTCTTTTGTTTGATAATGATTAATGCCGAGTGGCAGGGGGAGCGGTAGACCGCTCGCCTCCCACCTAGGCGGCCCGGGTTAAATCCCAAGCGCCCGCATGTGGGATTTTGGTGGATGAATTGGCTTTTGGGCAGGTTTTCTCCAGGTTTTCCAGTTCCCCCGCCATTAATACCATCAATTGCTCCATCATCACATTTCCTATAATCCATTTCGCTTTCATTTCATATCATTCACTTCCTCACGCCCATGGCTGGCTATGGGCCAACCATTCGTTCCAGTTTCTTCATTTTGCGTTTACATGCCATAGGCTCCCCAGCAGGTTTCTGGCCTCTATGCACCCGCTTGTAAAGCCTAGGGGGTGTCAGTCCTACATACGGGGAGGGTAAGCCGACTAAGTAGCTTTTGAACAATAATCCTTTAATTTAACATGTTTTGAATTCGAAAATATCTGTATGTTATTTTTTATTTAGTTAAATTAAATGCAATTTGCATATATATTTTGAGACAGTAATTACTTTATTTTATAGTGTTATAATCGGATGCACCAAATGCTTGCTTCGATTTGAGAGTAAACATAATTTAAAGTTTATTATTATTACTATTATTATTGTTATTATTGTTGGTGGCGGTGGTGTTGTTGTGTACACTAGACCAAACATTTTAAGTTTTATTGCACATAAAATGCATATTTTCTGATTTTTATGTAAATAAATATTTTTCGTATATTCACATAAATTACACAATTATCGCATACAGGAATATTTTTAAAATAATTTTTACATAATTTCATAAAATCACAAAAGCAGTAGCAGAATTATTTTTAAATAGTAATTTTCACTTCTGTAATGTTCAATTACACATGCCAGATGACGCAATTTGTTGTTAGTTATTGGAAGAACTGATATCAGCTATAGTATCCCTTCATTTTGAAGAAAATATAAACATCTTGCTTGCCTTGGTTACATGAGCTCGCAAGATAAGAACGGGAATTCCTCCACTGCCAAATGCTTGAATTAAATAAACACCTGATATCGCTTCACAACCCGGCTAGAATATACACTGATACTTGCTTAACTGTACAGTCATTTGTCACTTGTGAATACGCAAAGTTCAGACAACCTTCTAGTCGTGTTGAGAAGTTACATATCGTCAGTTTTGACTTCACAGTGGATTAAATATGGCCAGATGAAAAGTAGTGCAAGATATCGTGTGCAACAACATGTAGCGGAATTTAAGGATATTTTCAGTTTTGATGGTAAAATCCAGTATTGCCAACCATGTGGTAAAGTTGTAACGGCAGACCAACATTTACGTAGTAACAAACTTAAGTATCCAGTGCCAAGTACTTCGGCAGGGCCTTCTAAATTTTCAGTGTATTGTGAGAGAATGCAAGGAAGTAAAATAATGAAATAATAGTGGATTTAACATTAGATGAAGCCCTATCAAATTTACACAAATTTGCTTGTGTAGGCATATTCTAAAAAAAAGTTTAAACTTTAAGCTTAAATTGACCGCAGTAATCTGGAATCAAATTCAACTTCTGAAAAAGCTAAATATTCGTAACTTCAATATCATTGAAGTCCAATAGTTTTTAAGCAGTTTAAGTAGTTGGAAAATAAACAATGTTCTTTTTGGTCCTGCAGCACAAAATGTAAAAAGAAAATGCAAGGAAGTGTGGATTTAACATAATGTGTAAAATTTAAAATGTGTTGTACGGGCAACATGAAGAAATTACTGATGTGAGTGACGTCCCATGTTATAATTACTCTAGACTTACTTCTTGTGACGTGGAGCGATCATTTTCGAAATTTAAGGCACTTCTTCGTCGCATTCGTGAATATTTCGGGATGGAAAATTTGAGGAAGTATGTGGTCGTCTACAGTATTTGGTGATCCCTCCTACGAATGATGACTGGTGAGTACCATGTACATTTCAACTAGATCAGGAATTCAGATCATTAAAAAAATATTTTATTTGTTTAGGCACATATTTTTTACTTTTTAGCACATAGTTTTAACATTTTTAATGCATAAAAAATAAATATTTCCTAAGTTTTATCACCTAAAATTCCGAGCCCACATCATAATTGTCTGTGTCATTGCAGAAAGGTACCAATTCACTTGAAGGAAAGTTGTGGGAAATTAAAAAAAAAAAAAAAAATCTGTCTAGCTGAATAGTTACGAAATATAGATGTTTCTAGGGATACTATCATCATCTTATAAAATTGAGGCTACCAGTTTGAATCATTCTTAATATCACATGCCTCAACCATTTTCAATGAAAATGCACCAATCTTTGAAGATGAAACAATGAGCTCGCAATACTCATAGGGCGTGTAAATTCTATCTCTCTTCTTCAGAGCACGTTTAATCATCCCAAACTTTCTGTCTCAGTGGATAGAAGTGAAAAATTTTATCAAACCGATTCATATCAGTTAAAGCCAAACAGGTCCTATAAGGGTGTTGTTCTTATTTTGTCCACTACAGTTATCAGAAAATAAGTGTAATTCTGATATATTCTTTGGGACAAATTTGTCAGTATAATCAATTAGAAATGATGACACTTCATCTACACCTTTTCTTCCCTGTCCCTCGTGGTACAAAGAAGTGAATTTTTTCTGCCTTAAAATTATGAATGGATAAAACACTAACGCTTAGTTGCCGCAAACAGAATATATCTTGAACCGGTGTAGATGGCAAATGTAGGTTTGTATAAAATCAAACATTAAAGGTATATGTTTTCATTGTTAATACATTTTTCCTTGCTCTGCTTCAAAGCACTGTAAAATCTGTAACCTCTCCTTTTATCAACAACTAATTCCGCAACTGCTGCTGTCTCATTCAGTTGGGGGTTTTGATCTTATTCTTCAGTTCTTCACACACACTCAGCACACATCAACTTGCGGGCAACCAAATCGTAATGCAACATTTTCATTGAAATATTTGTTATAAAACTTATAGTTTATCTTGGTGTTTGGACGTCATCGCGAGTAAAGTTACAGCCATTCAGTACCAAGCATGAATTTTCAGATAATATTAGCGTTGATGGGAACCCTCCCCCCCCCCACACACACAATTGAAACAAAATTGCATCTAATTTGACCTACAACAAATAAGTACAAATCTGTAAAATATAGTTAAATAGCCTGAATATTCAGCTGGATCCAATTACGTTTTCCTCTTGAAATATTAGCTAAAACCTTGCAAACATATGAAAGTCTGGTTTGAAGATGACTTACAGCATATAACAGTTTTTTTTTTGTAGTAACAGAAAGAAAAAGAGACAGAAAGCAGATATTTGCCATATTACATTTATTCAGATGTACTAAGCTGTAAACTTTAATACGTTTTTTATTATCTTATTTTGTTGCTTGACTTTAATTGTACTATATTAAAAAAAAAAAAAAAACAAGGAATGTATTCGTCAACAAATTATAGTAAGGAAAGCAAAGTATATTTAACACTTTACTCTGGTGCGTTGTTAACTTTGTAATGAGAATACATATACTATCCTTTCAAAAGAATGCTACAATTTCCATAAATTCAAAATTCGTCTGTTTGACGTAATGAAAAACAAATAAATCTCCCAGTGCTCACCTCTATACAAAATCAGGATAGCCTGGAATTCTAGAATTCGAGGTGGTAGTTTTTTTTTGTTTTATTATTATTATTATTATTATTATTATTATTATTATTATTATTATTATTATTATTATTATTATTATTATTATTATTATTATTATTATAACAGTCCAACTGCCTATGAAGTGAAAAAATGAATTAATTTTCTGTTTATGTAGGGAAAATCAAATATGACTCCTTTCTTTAGTAGAGCATCAGTGGCAGAAGAAAATCCGTCTACTAGTATGAGGACATCACTATTAGCACATATTTCTGCTTTTTACATTTCATACATTTATTTTTTAAATTATTTAACTCAGTTCTCAATGCAGGATTCAATAGCTTTTTTCTGTACACTACTTTCTGCAACATTCTATTCAGTTTCAATTTTAAACAATCTTTACGTGTTCATATTTATGCATGTTTACAAATGCCTGTGCCTCCCGCATAACTACAGCATTAGTCATTTGATAGGATTCTTTCATATTCATATCCTTTCCCCTTATTTTTTGGGCTCCGCCTGCGGTTACTTTCCTTTCCATTAGGAAAAAGTGAGGACACAGAACCTAGCCAAATCCTACAAAGAGAAGAAATGAAGTTTTTTTTTTTTTTAAAATGCCTGACAATCCCATAACAAGTCTTTCTTTCGAATTGGTAGTTAATTGAAACTACACAAAATATAAATTAATCACTTCAAAATAAAATAACTATTGTTAATAAAATCTATGTACTGATATAAGGCTTAAATTCAATGCCGGCCGGTCCCCGTGGCCACGCTCGCTAAAGCGTCTCGCTTTGGTGCTTCGTGGGCAGGGGATCGTGGGTTCGAGTCCCGCCTTGGGCATGGGTTTTATATGTTTGTGCAATGTGTATATGTTTGTAAAAGAAACAGTAAAACCAGTAAACCAGTAATCAGTAAAACCTACGGGGGGAAATGTAAATAGGGATACAGTACCGGAGTCCTGATCAGACTCCGTTACTGTTTTTTAAAAAAAAAGAAAAAAAATTGCCCTACAAAATGAAGTTATGGATGCTGACCTCCATTTAGGAAGAAGTCAGCAAATTAGGAAGTGAAGTATTTTAACGGGATCTATAATACTGGATGTGAGTATTTCACACAATTTGAAATTATGTAGAGGGTAAAGCATGTTGACAGCAGGGGACACGTGGGCAACTGTGACCAGTTACTAATTTATTGCGGCATAGAAAGGGAAAGGGAAAGGTTGAGAGGAGGGGAAATCACAGGTCAGCACACAGAAAACAACGAAGCTAAGTGCAGAGACTCACGAAAGGCCCTAACAGTTCACTAGTTGGCAGCCCTGGCATGCCACGGAGAGCCTCTATACAAGCCCCTCTCTAACGGCATCTAACCTCAGCCAGCGCAACCAGGGAGAGGAGTGTTTCACACGGAGCAAGCAAACGTGCCACCTGCCTGCCAAGTCTCAAACCACGTATATCTTAATATTAAATTTTGACGCTCTTTACATACAAGTAAGGATGTAAACAGTAAATGCCTTTAATATGTCAATGAAATTTAAAATGTTTATTTTACACCAAATTTTGACATTCATTACATATAAGTAAGAATATTAACATTATATAATGGGGAATGAATACGGTCAGCGTAGTGTGTACGTATTCAGCGGGCTTGTCTTCATATGCATTCGGCCAATGACTGTTTCTCAACCCGGATTGGTGGAGAAACACGTCCACTCACATTGTAGCAAGGAGTGAAGGCCAGAGACGCCAGTGTGTTTAGTGCGCTAATCGCGAAAGATTTGACCAGTTTTGTCGTTTTTACTCAAGCTGCTGCAATATGAATAACATATTGGAAGGAATGGACGCTCTTTCTTTAGGTGAGTTTCGATCAATCACTTTAAGTAACTTAAAATGTTTTGGCCGACATTCTGAGCTATACTGATCGAAGGTTTCTGTCATTTTCTTGTTAGGTACATTCACGGAAGCATTCTCATTTCGATGGCACTGGATTATTATAAATATGCATATAGTTAGGAATTTAGAAATCATTATTTAAAGCTAAGGAAAGTAATACTTGTCTTTGGGCAGTTGCTACTGTGAATGTGCTTCTTTCGCCTAAATTAATCTTAGACTTTGCGCTTCTAAACACACAGCTTTGCTACGTCATGCTGGCATTATAAGATGTGCAGAGGTTTATCCTGGAGTTGATGGTTTCTGTGTAATGATTCAGTTTCGGTTGTAAATTACATCATCCATGTCTTGGCTTTGACCTGACCGGGGTTTAGTTTTTAAACGTAGTTAGCCGAATAGCATAGTAGACATTTGCTGCTCGACAAAATGGCTGTGTGATGTTGTATACCTATTGGCGGCAGTACTGGGTATTTATTCACATTGATGTAATACGGATTATAGTCAAAGAAATAGACATAAGACGCCCTCAACATTATTTTAAAGTCCCGAAATAACTAGGGAATATGGCAAAGAATTATACCTTGAATCTGTATACTATTCGTTTAACTTTTGGTATGCGAATTTTTTGGCTTAGTTATATATCCTCTTTTAACTGGGAATATGCGTCAATATTTTATTTGCATTTTTTTTTATCTTTTTTTTTTTATCTTTTTTTTTTTTTTTTTTTTTTTTTTTGTCTGTTTCTTGATTTAGCTCGGCACTTAATAATTCACTTATAATTTTTCCACTTCCATACGTGATCCGGATTTGAGACTTTACTGTCTGCCAGTAAGAGCCACTTTATAGTTACTGTGTTATAAACCTTTAGGGCCCTACGCAAAGCGTAGCAGAAATTTGTGAAGCTAAACCCCAATGATTCTAAGTAGCAGTCAAAACCTCGGTAATCCAGATGTGTATTTTCAACATTTTCAAATCCGGATCACCTGTGGAAGTTTCACCGCTGAGCACTTTTTAAAATAGTTAGCTTTCCGGGGTTTTATTTAAATGTTATTTTTATTTACTGGCACACAGTAATCCGCTGGCGATTAAATAGTTGTTTCTGCATTTAACTGTTTGTTGACTGTGGAGATATCCCCGGCAAGGTTAAATGCAACACTTTTCTCAAGAATTAGTCTCTATGAATTACTGTGCATCTATATTGCGCGTCTTTTTAGTGTTTTCCATTTGTTCTATTGTGTGCTTTCTTCAAATTTATCAGCAGTGGCAAACGATTATACGTAAATGTACTATTTTTTTAGCTTTTAGTATGAGAGTTTTTGGCTTAGTAGATATAAGTTGTAACACTGTATACTCTCTTTTAACTGGGAATAGAGGCAATATTTCATTTGCCTTTTTTTTGGTATCTTTCTTGATTTAGCTCGGCACTTAATAATTCACTTATTATAATTTTCCCACTTACTTCCATACGTGATCCGGATTTGGCACTTATTGTTATTCTATCATAATTTACTTTGGGACAAATATATTTCAAAAAGATATAACTGTATTGTTAAAACAGGGTTTGATTTAACCTGGCTGATTGTTAATAGCTTTTACTTTATAATTTCGATACTCGGTTATATTCTTGCCGGCCTTACTTCCATACGTGATCCAGATTTAGTATTTTTGTTATTCTGCCATTACAGCCGCTTTGGAGTTACTGGTGTGTTAAAAGCTTTAGGGTCATAAGCCTCAACACGTAGCTGAAGGATCTGTAACGCTGTTGCACTCTTTTAACTGGGAATATGCGTCAATATTTTAGCCTTTTTTTTTTTTTTCTTTTTTTTTGTTTGATTTAGCTCGGCACACTTAATAATTCACTTATTATAATTTTTCCACTTACTTCCATACGTGATCCGGATTTGAGACCTTACTGTTATTCTGCCAGTAAGAGCCACTTTATAGTTACTGTGTTATAAACCTTTAGGGCCCTACGCAAAGCGTAGCAGAAATTTGTGAAGCTAAACCCCAATGATTCTAAGTAGCAGTCAAAACCTCGGTAATCCAGATGTGTATTTTCAACATTTTCAAATCCGGATCACCTGTGGAAGTTTCACCGCTGAGCACTTTTTAAAATAGTTAGCTTTCCGGGGTTTTATTTAAATGTTATTTTTATTTACTGGCACACAGTAATCCGCTGGCGATTAAATAGTTGTTTCTGCATTTAACTGTTTGTTGACTGTGGAGATATCCCCGGCAAGGTTAAATGCAACACTTTTCTCAAGAATTAGTCTCTATGAATTACTGTGCATCTATATTGCGCGTCTTTTTAGTGTTTTCCATTTGTTCTATTGTGTGCTTTCTTCAAATTTATCAGCATTGGCAAACGATTATACGTAAATGTACTATTTTTTTAGCTTTTAGTATGAGAGTTTTTGGCTCAGTAGATATAAGTTGTAACACTGTATACTCTCTTTTAACTGGGAATAGAGGCAATATTTCATTTGCCTTTTTTTTTGGTATCTTTCTTGATTTAGCTCGGCACTTAATAATTCACTTATTATAATTTTCCCACTTCCATACGTGATCCGGATTTGGCACTTATTGTTATTCTATCATAATTTACTTTGGGACAAATATATTTCAAAAAGATATAAATGTATTGTTAAAACAGGGTTTGATTTAACCTGGCTGATTGTTAATAGCTTTTACTTTATAATTTCGATACTCGGTTATATTCTTGCCGGCCTTACTTCCATACGTGATCCAGATTTAGTATTTTTGTTATTCTGCCATTACAGCCGCTTTGGAGTTACTGGTGTGTTAAAAGCTTTAGGGTTCTAAGCCTCAAAACGTAGCTGAAGGATCTATAACCCTAAAGCCCCGATTATTAAAAAAAAAAAATTCATCATTTTCAAATCTGGCTCGCCTGTAGAAGTTTTAACTTCTTGCCTTATGATATTTGCACTTTGCGTGCCAGGTGCTTGATCCTAAGAGTGTAAATGAAATACACACATTTTAATGAAAGTAGAAACTGGAATTACTCTACTTGTTAAATGTATCCATTGCCCTCTTCCTTATAATGCCGATACCAGGGCATGTTTGCACTTATGGTGCCAGAGACTGCCTTACCGATGTTTAATTATTAACTATTCTTATTGGTGTAGGCCGTATAAATTGCTGAACCACAATCTGAAATTACGTCTCTTTATTGTTGATATAGTAACTACTAGAGTTTAATGTTTAAAATTGTTAACAGTTTTGTTTTATTTCTATTAATTTGCATTCATTAAAATACAAGTTATTTACTGTAATTAAACCTGCTTTCTTGTGTATCCATTTACTGTAAGACCATGTTAGGTTCTGGTAGTGAAGTGTTTTAGATTCCTTACTGCATGGAAATGATGATACCTTGTGTGGGTATGAGTTGAGCTTTAAAACAGTGTTAAGATGATGCATCTGTAAAATTTTACAAAAATTTTGAAAATTTAAACTTTTTTCATGATAAAATATTAATTCTGTAGTTTCAGAAAATATATCAATTTTCCAAATTTGCACACTTAAACTACTTAACTAAATATATAAATGGACGGACGCACACTACCAACTTTAAATCTTATTTTCTCGCAAACTTTTGCCAACATTTTTTCCTACTCAAATGCTCCACACGCTGTGATTATTCACTATTTTTTCGATAATTTTTATGCTGTCTCTAAAAAGTACATCAAAGAAAATGTTTATATTATTTTTTTCGAAATAGTGCTCCAATTTTGAGAAATAAATTGAGGGGCTCAACGCCAGAGGGAGCTATCCCACAAATAGCTAAATTTGAGAAAAAAGGAGTTTTATTAGAGTTGTTGATTTGGTGAAAAATGTAATATTAAGGTACAACTTTTTTAAATCCAGTATTTGATCCACATTTTGAAATGTCCTAGAAAATACAAAAAAGTGATATTTAACCGTTTTTTTTATTTATTTAGCACTGCAAACCGTATTATTTACTAAAAATGTACTTATGCAGAGAGAGAAACTAAACATGATATTATGAATATTCCTCACCATTGTTTCTTTTTCGTTTAGCAACAACTTTTTTCCATATGTTTTGCTTGCATATTCGTTTCTTTCCTTCACTAGCTATACTATTTACCTCCATTTTGAAAAACAAAATAATCTGCAGCATAGTATAATGCCTAAAATTTCAACTATTTACACAATATTCTTAAGGTTTAATAATAATTTTACATATTATTCTGTTTCACATATTAAATCATTATTCCTTGGCCTATAGTTTAAACGATAAACAATACTATTAAAATAGTTAAAGTTCTGTAAGTTTGGTGGCATTGTTCTTTAAATAGCAGGCAACTTCATAGTGGGATATCCCCATCTGGCACAAACTTTCTCACTTTGGAAAATGACACAGTTTCTGTAAGTTACTGTAGATGACACTCTAAAACACCTAATATTACCAAGATTTCTACAGACATGAGAAACAGCAGAAGCTGTCTAAAAACAAAAAAATCTCATTTTTTCACAATATGTGGGATAGCTCGCTCTGGCACTGAGCCCCTCAATTATTACATTTTGAAAAATCAAGAATTTTGGAGAGTACGAAATGTAATAATTTTTATACAATGATTAGGGGTTAAAATATTAAAAATATACGATATAATAGATCCATTTGAAAACTCATTTATTCAAATTCTTAAGCTTTAAGGGAACCATACTAAGAGTATTTCAAATTCAAAGTTTCTTAAGGAATAACAATTTTACCATGTGCCTCTATTGTTATGTGTAACTCTGAAACTTTGAGACCAATGCATCGAGTACTTTTGAGAAAAAAATGTTCTATCTAAACAGCTCCTTACGCTTCAGTTTTCAACATTTTGTAACAAAACTTCATACTTACATTCCCGGTGTATCACTTTAAAAATATTATCAGATGCGTTTCAAAATAATCAAATATTACTGTAGTGAAAGGTATGATAAATTATTCGCTCACACTCCTTTCATTACTTTTGTGCATTAATTTTATTCATACAAATATAATAATTAATTTTACTTCCTCGGTAATTTTTATTTGTTACGATATAAAGGCTCTCTGGTAGAAAAATCGAACTGATTGGTTGAAATGTGCACCTCAAGAAGCATTTTGAACATTTACGTGCGTGGGAAAATGCATTTAGAGAAACACGCCTTTTAAAATCTGAAATGTCATTTGTTACCATAAAAACTTCCATTTAAAAGTCACGTGACAAGTGTTTAAATTGCAAGCATCTGAAAATAGCTGCGACATATTACTCTATAAGGAACATGGTATATTAATGTGCTTAAGTACAAAAATCAACATTTTCAAGATTTTTATTAGAGCAATGAAATTAGGCAAATAATAAGCTTTTAAATGACCATACGAGCTAGAATTGTGATAGATCGGGAAAATATCATTTTATTATGGACATATATTAACTAGTATAAATTTGAATAAGTTATATTAAATGCTGTGGATTTTCCACATTTCACAGATGCATTGCTTTTATGTACTTCAGGTTTTTTATATGCATGTTTAACGATTTCATCTGTGCAGTCGTTAAATGACAAGTTCTCGCTTACTGGCATTCCAAGGTCACCGTGAGATCGCTTATCTGAATGTAACCTTAACTTCATATGACTCACTTTAACAGCCGGCATCGGAAGAAATGCTTGAATCGCTGAAACAGGTTTTGAGGCATTCTGCGTGTATTGCAACAAACTTTCTTATAAAAGCTTTTTCTTCATGCTAACCGAGACAAACATTAACAGAAATGGTCTTATTACATAGTTTCTTGTAAGTAGAAGGGAAGTAAAGGCTAAAGCAATAAACAAATGTTTTAAAAGCTGGTCGCTATGTGACTGAAATTCGGTTATGTTTGCAGGACCAGCAGTGAAACAAAGATGAAACGAATGGCGATTTGCCGTTTGAGAAAAGTATAAGTACTTCAAGTATTTTCGAATATCTCGGAAATTGTTAACTCCACAAAATATATGTAATAAAATATATGATATAAAGTGTGTGTTTTAACGGGATCTAAACTTTTGTGTAGCATACTTTTGTCTGTCTCTTACGGTTTACCAATTATGCAAATGCCATCCAGAATGAAGAGGTCTTATTTCCAGGAAATTCAATATGTGCATTTCATTTGCCATCAAAATGTCTTAAACATCTGGTATTTTAATCAAAACCGTTACTCATTTTTAAGAAAATTAATATTTTTGAAAATGTACCATGTAAAGGAGAATTGAGGGATTTTCCTGAAAATCTTCATAACTATCCTTGGAAGATACTGAATTTAATACCAAGTTTATTCATATGACTTTTCGTTTCTCAGTTATGTTGACCAGGCGCAGTCACACACGCACACCTTGTCTAAAATACTTTTCTTTCAGGAATACTTAAAATATGCGTACCTGCTATACAAAGTAAAAATGTAAATATATGACAAATTGCGTTCTTTAAGTAAATCTACGCTATCAAGGTTTTGTCTATCTCTTACAGTTTACCATTTTATGCCAAAATCATCCAGAATGAAGAGAATTTCAGAGTCTATTCCCAATAAATCAAGATATGCATTTTATTTTTAATTTAAGCATGTTTATATACAGTACTTTAGTACAGGTATTAGTGCATTACTCATTTCCATTATGTACAATAACTTGTGTACTTTATAAATCGAGCTGAGTAACCATCTTAGTGCAACGAATGCAGTTTTATTGTCTTAGTTATATTAGCTGAGCTTTGACCCTAATGACAACACTTGCAGTACCGTGCGATGATGTTTCAAGCTGTCACCGGTGCCTGTTTCGTAAGAGTCAATCAACATTTTAAAAGATAATGATGCTGGAGAAGAGAAATATGAACGCCCAAATCCACATTATTGTATAACATCATTGCGTAAGAAAAGTTACAGAAAGTCTTAAAACGTATATTTGTGTAAAAAAGTTGAGTCTCTGCAGAGGAAGTTCGGATGGCTTCAAGCAATATTGGCAATATTTCATTCAAATAAAAACAGCTTTTACTTTCTCTAGCACGTATATATCATCTTTCATAAAAGTAAATGCCCAATATCTGTTTGAGTGTGCAATGGGTTACATAATTCTCAGGCGTTCCTACATAGGTGGTATGAGAATTACATTTGCCGCCCTTCTCGTTGTGTTCAAGAGGGCATGGCAGCCATTCGCTCACCTCGGAGTTTTGGAAGCCAATGTTTCAGCAATCATTGTAAACTAACGGGAGAATGTTGTGAATGAAACTTCACTACACTTGTAGAAAATGTGTTATTACTATGTTTCGATTAAGTAGTGAATCTGAATGTCTGCGACTAGAATAGCCGAAGGGGTTAAAAGGAGTTTCTGTCGAATACCAGAAAAGTCGGAAGATGGATCGAATTTCGTAAAACGCCCGTCTACTTTTTCGCCTTTTTTAAATATTTCTTTTCCCGACCTTTGCGAAATATAAGTTATACCTCACACTGAAAACTGCGATATTCATGTTCGTTCTAGATAACGTTTTCTTTTCATCCCTAAATAAATGTAATTAATATCTAGATGCAAAAGAAAAATATTTTCACATTTTTTCAGAGTACTACGAACCTCCAACTTGCAAGGAAATTTGTTGCCAAGTTAATAATAGAATAACAATGCATATTAGGTGACTAGAGAGCATTCTCCCCCCCTGAGAAATAGCCGAGGTCGCTGCGTCGCTATCCGTGAATTTAAAAGTGCCAATAGGTGGTGGTTCGCTCGTCACCTTCAGCGTACTTATTTTCTGAACCAGAACATTAACAAACGTCTCAAATGCCTCAAGATTATCATTTGTCATCAGGAATAGAGAACCAGATAAAGGCCCACTTCTAGCCCACTTCTAGACATCCAGATAATGGGGACATGGCAACAGTGTATAGTGCTGGAAATAACGAAAATGGCAATGCTTCTAGGCGTTACGGTTGCTTCACGTTGCTTCGCGATAACGTCTATACCCGGGAAATACTGGGTTTGATATCCAGCGACCCCCCCCCCATCTGACCTATATGTATTTTGCGGTTTCCCTGGATCAGCTAACGAATGCTGGGGTGATTCATTTTCTACGCTGATTTTTGTATTCATAATTCCCTATGCCCAATACTTCCTTGTCATCCGTTTCAGAAATGAAAAATCAGGTGAGATGTTCGTGGGGTTACGACTGGCCGAAAGTTGTGCGCTCTGTAATGGTTTCTTCCTTGTGTCATTGCGGGGACCTCCTGATCAGGCTTTCCTCCGAGATCTTTCGAGTGGGGAGCTCTTTTTAGTACCACCGAGAGTCCAGGGGCTTGTGGGAATAAACCGGGCGACGTGGGATGCGTTATACCAGGAAACGTAAGATAGCGTCCATGCTTGCGGTAGTTTTCATCCGAATCTAGGCACCTCCGTGACTCTTCCCTTATCCCTCCCTCCCAGGGGTGACGTAACTCGCAAAGGTGTCCTAGTGCACTGTTGTGACTCAGTGGCTGAGAGCCCGACCCGCCATAATTCTAATCCTGACAAACTACACAAAGAGTATTTCCGACAGACGAGGCTAACAAAGAAGCTCTCAGTTTCGAAGATTTCGCGCGAGGAAAAAAGACATTGTTTATTAGCTCATGTTCACTAAGCGAGCTTACGACCCACATTTGTTATCTTTCAACTCCAGGGAAATGAGAATGTTTCTACCAAAAGCAAAATGTTTGTTTCTGGTGAAATGTGATATTGAGTGTTTGTAACGAAAGCGGCATTTCTTTCTCCCTAAGCGAAAGATAAAAAAAAAAAGATCGAGACAGAGAAACAGGCGTAGGCAGACAGAGAGAGACATGAAGGCTGAACTCCAAACTGTTTATTTTTCGAACACTGCTCTAATACATATCCCAGAGAGCTACCAAACCACTAACGAAATTGCAAAGTTGGAACAAGCTACGAACTAATCCATAAACTTAAGCAGCAGCTTCTTTGTGACTGTAATACCACTGATTTTTTCTTTCTTTTTTATTTATTGGTAAACCGAGTAAAATAGAACGTGCATAGGTGAGAAACAAAAAAGTGTTACTCGTTGAGGCTGCTAGCTTAAAGGCTTTATATTAGTTAAATATCCATAATGAGTCTATCCCTACGCCTCTGCTTTTATTGAAAACGACTTTGGATAGATGTTCGGGAAGGTGTTTGCATCTTTAATGAGCGGTATCTTAGTATTTTATTATCTCATTAAATAGAATGTAACGGAAATCAGATTTCCCTCTTCGCTGCTTAAATTTGATGAACTCTAATTAAATTAGCCTCGTAATATTTTCTTCTATCCTCTTTGATTTTAAGGAACATATAAAATGGAGATTGCCGTTCAAGTTTTATTATGCCAATAGAAAAGAAACAAGTTTTAAAATTTTAACATAAAGAATTTATGTAACATTATGATGAATAAATTATTTGGTGTTAAATTTCAAATTATAAAACTGAACAACGCCGGCTGAGAAAAAAACCCTGCCATCTCATATTTGAATAGTATATTATGGGACAATCTGATAAAAAGAGAAACATATAAGAGTATAGTGCGTTCGTTTTATGTCAAGGACACGGATCACACGAATACTTGCTCCTCGCACAGTCTACTACAAAGATTGGCATTTAAAGATGCTACCCGCCACTCAAAAGGGAGTTTGTGTGGTAGGGGAGCAGGTGAACCCTTTCCATGCACTGCGAGAAACTGTAACAGAAATATAAAACAAGCTATGAGCACACTCTACCATCCGAGTATTGAGAATGCCTTCATCACAATTTTGTAATTAAATTAATTTAAGTCTGAAAATACTAAGAAAAGATATATTTACCTCAAGATTCTTACTGACGGATCACATTCAAGAAGTCTGCAACAGATTCAGCCCTGACCATTTTTAGTTGTGGTACAAGATTTTGTCAGTTACTAGCTTTCTGATTTCACAATTTTCTCAACATCCCACAAATACAGTTCGTTCCAAACAGAAAAGATCCTGGCACCGAACAACTTAGGGGGGTAAATTTGGATTTGCAAATAAATACATTCATTTCTATGCTCTTTAACATTTCACATTTAGTTTTTATCAAAGTATGAATATGTAGATCGGCGATTTTATTCGTAAATCCAGTCTGACTTTCTCTACATATATGGCAACAAATTTAGCAAATAAAAAAAAAATAATGTTCCAACTGCCTGAAATCTTGAAGTGATTATTTGTAAAATCTGCATTTAATTCATCCAGAGCTTCTGCCTATCAACTTCTCTAGTACATGTGAACAATATACATAGTAGGTAGGGAAGGTATTGTATTCCACCAAAAATTCTATACCGAAAATTCCCCGAAAATACACTTTTGACCCCTAATCCAAAAAAAAAAAAATAGAAAAAGCTCCGAGTCTGTGTTGACTGCATAATTCAAAAACGAAAAGTAGGTTAAATATCAAACTTGATATCCATATTTAGCACTTTTTAAGGATGCGACACGAAGATGTTCAGGAAAATCCCCCCACCCCAAAATACTCTTTACAGGGAACATTTTTCGGAAATGATTTTCTCAAAAATGACTAACGATTTTGATTAAAATGCCACATGTTTAAGATACTTTATGACAACCGAAATATATATTTTGAATTTTCCGGTAATAGCCTCTGAAGACCGCTACGTTCTAGATGACCTTTATATAACTGGTAAATCTAAGTGATAGACAAAAACTTACCACATGAAATACAGATATCTTTAAAACCAACAAATTTATGTCATTTACTTTTTTTGAAGGAATGGCCGTTTCCGAGCTATCCTTTGTTATTGGTTTCAATTTTAAAATACTCAGCTATCTCAAACGGGAAGTCCTTAGAATGTCATATCTCTTTTTACTTCTGGCTATGGAAAGAAAACCTAATATCAGTGACATTCGCATAACGACAGCTTTTAAAAGATTTGACTGTCGATTTTGCCTAGTGTACTCACTTATTTCCCTTTTACTTATAATGAACAAAGAAATGATACTTCTGGTATTTTTAGCTATGCTATCCACAGACACACACACACGCACACACGCACACACACATGTGCGCGCGCACCCACGCACACACACATGTGCGCGCGCACCTAGCACATAGTACGTGTACTGAAAGTAAAGATCTGATGTGTTACACTCACATGAATTTCTCTAACTGTTCTACAACAAACCTTCTACACCAAGCTAATCGAGATAAACATTAGCAGAATGTTCTTATTACTTAGTAGAAGGGAATTAAGGGAATACACTAGGCTATAGCAGTAGTCAAATATTTTAAAAGCTGTTGTTATGCGATTGTCATTGAAATTAGCTTCTTTGCTTGGCCAGGAGTAGAGCTAAAGAAAAACGGACACTTCCTTTCTGGGAAAAGCACTTTAAAATTTAAACCAATAGAAAGGAATATCTCGGAAACCGTTACTTCCACAACAAAAATGTAAAGCACATAAATTGTGTGTTTTTATCTATTTCTTACGGTTTAGCAGTTAAGCAAAATTCATCCAGTATAAAGAGGTCTTCAGAGGCTATTCCCAGAAAATACAATATATATACATTTTATTTGAGATGTTAATATGTACAGTATTTTACTCAAACTTGTTAGAGCCATTTTTTGAGAAAATCAAAATTTTCGAAAAAAATTTCCATGTAAAGGGTAGTTTGTGAAGAGTAGTTCAAAATCTTCGTGTTGCATCCTTGGAAACTGCTAAACCTAAATACCAAGTTTGATATTTAACGGTCTTTTCGTTTTTGAGCTATACTGTTCACAGGCACACACACGGACCTTTTTTCTAGAAATACTTTTTTCGGACTCAGAGGACTCCAAAACATATATTTCCGGATAAATTTCGACATCAAATTCGTGGGTGGAATACAATACCTTCTCTATCCCTATGTACATTTTATATACGGGGCTAGAGAAAGTAAAAAGTCTAAATAGCGGTAGGAATAAAATGATTAATGTTTTATCCAACGTGGTAATGGTGAACTGAAAAAAGCAATAGAAAAACAAATCCCACTGCATGCCCAGTTCTTTTGTTTTATCCTATCTAAAATATTATAATATTTATAGCGGTTCAAAGTTTGGGACGACTTTTGAAAGCAACCTATATATCACGAGTTCTTGAGATATGAAACTTCTATATGGAAGATCGTGTGAGGCGATTTTGAATTTCTTTACACCTTATGCGAATGAATAAAGGAAATTTGAAATTTCTGAATGCAGAAAAAAAAAAACAAAAAAAAAAACTGCTGTGTTACACTCGGGATGACTTTCTCTAGCTGTTCTACTAACTTCTTACAAAAGATTTTCTTCTTTTTATGCCATGCTAATCGAGATAACATTAGCACAATGTTCTTGTTACTTAGTTCCTTATAAGAAGGAAGAAACTAAAGGAACGCGCTATGCTAAAGTGATAGTCAAATTTTTAAAAGCTATTGGTATGTGATTGTGATTGCAAATCGCTGCTTTGCTTGGCCAGAAGTAGAATAAAAGAAAAGCAGACACTCCCTGTCTGAGAAAAGTATAAGTACTTTACGATTTAAACCAATAACACGAAATATCTCGGAAACGGTTACCTCCATAACAAAAGCGTAAAGAACATAAATTGTGTGTTTTGAGGAGATGTATATTTTTGTGCAGTAAGTTTTTGCCTGTCTCTTACGGTTTAGCAGTTAAGCAAAATTCGACAAAATTCATCCAGAATAAAGAGGTCCTCAAAGGCTATTTCCAGGAAATTTAAGATATATATTTTATTTGGGATGCAAATATCTTTAATATACGGGCTTTTAATCAAAATCGTTAGAGCCATTTTTTTAGAAATTGAAAAATTTTTTTTTTTTTCATGTAAAGGGTAGTTTGTGGTGGGGGGATTTTCTTGAAAATCGTCGTGTCACATCCTTGGGAAATACAAAACCTAAATACCAAGTTTGGTATTTAACGGTATTTTCGTTTTTGAGATATGCTGTCCACAGGCACACACACACACACACACACACACACACACGGACCTTTTCTTTTTCTAAAAATGCTTTTTTTTCGGACTCAGGGGACCCCAAAACATATATTTCCGGTGAAATCTCAACATCACATTTTTGGATGGAATGCAATACCTTCACATTGTACGTACGGGACTAGAGAAAATAAAAAATCTTAATAGCATTAGGTATAAAATTAATAATGTTTTATTCAACAAAACTATACCAGTGGTAATACTGAAGTGAAAAAAGCAAAAGAAAAACAAACCCTATTGCATGCCCAGTTCTTTTGTTTTATCCTATCTAAAATATTATATGGAAGATCGTGTAAGGCGATTTTTACTTTATTTACAGCTTATGCGACTGAATAGAGGAAATTTGAAATTTCTGAATGCAGAAAAAAAGATGCAATGAATACATTCACATTATATTCTCTATGCAGTAGCGTTTATTACTTTCCCTACTTAGTGTATAGCACATAGGTAGAAAAGCTTTTGTATTCCACTCAAAAATTCAATACCGAAATTTCACTGGAAATTTTAGGTTTCATTGTATTAAAAGCAACATTTTTAGAAAAAAGTTCGCGCACATGTGTGTGGGCTCAAAACAAAACAAAAATTGATTAAATACCAAACTTAATATTTATATTCAGCATCTATGGATGCAACACGAAGGTTTTTAACCAAAATCTCCGTCTCTAAAATACACTTTACATGGACAATTTTTCGAAAATGTTGATTTTCTCAAAAATATCTTAAACGATTTTGATTAACATACCCTATATTAAACATAGTTAGATGAAAAATAAATATGCCAAATTTTATAGGAATAGTCTCTTAAGACCTCTTCATTCTGGATGACCTTTGCATAGTTGGTAAATCGTAAGATATAGACAAAACCTTATTATATAAAAAATGTAGATCTCGTTAAAGCACACAAATTTAGGTCACAACTTTTTTCTTTTTCTTTTTTAATTTATCATTTCCCATATATTTCCTGTTATTTACTTCAATTTAAAAGTTTTGATATCACTTTAGCATAATATATTCCCTTTGTTCTCTTCATAAGAAGCTAAAGACGATTTTTGCTAATGTTATATCTTGATCAGCATGAATTAGATAGAAGAATGAACAATTGTAAAAGTATTTATTATAGAATTGGTAGAGAAAGTCATGTGAATGGAACACATCAACTTGTTTTTACAAGGTTTCTAAGAACTATTCTTAATAAACGCCATGTCATTTAAGGCCAATTTATAGATAATTTCTTTACACATTTCGTTCCTAGTCACGTTGGCTTGTCAGGGAATGAACTGGTGGGTTTGGCAGCAAAGACGACAACCGCAGAACCCACTTTTGCAATTTCTACTGTAACAGCTGAAGTGTTTACCCATAGTTAACTTCTTAAGCCGGAACCGACTCTTTATCTGTACGCTCTGTGGGGAACAACACACATTACATTAGGTCAGCCAGCCTTTTTGTTGCCGCGGATGCCGACAGAGTGGTAGATATTTTTTTTTTTAAACCTTTTAGCAAACGTTCCTTTTGTACAAAGCGTTTAGTATGTCTTACATATTGGCAGCAGCTATGGATGTTTAATTGGGATTTACTTCTAGTTATTTTATCGCTTTTTAGCAGCATTAATCGCATTGGTTTTATAGTCTCATATCTATTTGGTTTTAGTAATATTTTACACTGGTTTTTATGTCTCGGTTTAGCTATTTTATTTGCGCTTGATTTTATTTTGCTTTTACCTCTTGATTTTGTCTTGGTTAGTTTTATAAACTCGCAGTTGATCGCTTTTAAACTCTACCAATTATCATCGTTTAGGTACAACAGGGAATAGCGATAGTCAAGTGTTTACAGACTTGAAATTCAATTGATGAGAAACAATTTATAATTTGTAGAGCATAAAAAAAGATAAACGTGTTGAAAAATTCAACCGAATTAAATGGGATATTTAATCTTAAGCTTAATACCATATTTAATCTCATGTGAATTTTCAGTTCAACTTTCAGCTGGAAAGACTAACTTGGCATTTTAAACATTTAAAAGCAAATTATTTCTATAACACGAGCATTTTAAACGGATACTCATTTTTTTGTTTAGATTCAGAAAATAATTGAAAATAGTTTCTTTATGTATTACTCCCGGGATCAGACATTGTCACTCACACCGGAATTGCAGCAGAGGTTTTATAGTATACTATAATTACCACAATACCTCGTTCACTATAGTATAACTACACGTTTAGTACTTGGAAAATTAAGATAGTACGCAATTGCACAGTTTATAGTTAACCGACTGAATCTTAAACTTTATAATGTGCAATGATACGTTCAAAACTAGAAAACAAAATAAACTTCGTCATGTGGCCACCTGTGCTGTGGCAACAGTTTGACGGAAGGTTGCGGAGGGGATTTAAGTGATACAGGAAGTGAAATTTCAAATTTATACATTTCTGTAAATATTTTTCTGAAATTGTTACTGTGATTGCATTACTCTTATGTTAATATGAATACAAAATTTCACTCAAAATGATTAAAGATAATTCATATCTTTAAAAGATATAAATTATTTCATAAATGTTACTCTGTAAATATATTGCATAACCAAAATGTTCCACGCGCCTCAAAATTTGAGAAAGTTGTTAACATATTTTAAATTGGAGCTTTTTTTTTTTTTTTTTTTTTTTTTTTTTTTTTTTTTTTTTGTTAATGATTTATTGATCGATCAGCGCATGTGCGCTCTACAGATAATTGATTTTAGACATTATTTACATGCATGATACTGAATAACATTGAAATGAGGTAAGCCCCATTGGGCCCCTCATAAGTAGGTACATTTTTTTGTTTTTATTTTACAGAAAGTCTTGCTGTGAGAGCTGGTCCAGTGGTAGGCGACTCTTGATGCCGGTTGGATAGCTAGATTTTCTGCCAAGAGAATAGTGAATGGCTCCTGAGACGTCTTTTAGCTTGCTGTAAAACTGTTCGGCTTGTGAAGAAATTGACTGTTGAATGATGCTGATTCCAGTTTCTCTATGTAGTTGACTATTTCTGACAAACCATGGTGCATTCGTTGAGATTCACAATATTTTGTTTTGAAATGTCTGGATACGTTTGATTTCAGAAGGACTAGTTCCTCCCCAAACTGGACAAGCGTATAGTAGCAGTGGTCTTAATAGAGTCTTTTGAAATTTGGATCACGGAAGGTGTGAAAAGGGAGCTTTGATTCTTCCAGGAATTTTGTAAGGGCTCGGAAGTCATTGACTGAAGTTGTATTTATTTTAAGGACTTCATTTTGCTGTTGTGTTGAGTAGTCATCTTTTACAATAGTACCTATGTCGCGGATAATCTGCTGGTAGTTGTTCACTTCATGGAGAAAAATGGGTGGGATAGGCTGTAGTAAAAATTTACTTCAGCGACTGTGTCGTTGGCTTCCTCCATTGTTTCCAAAGAGGAAAATTTATTGTGTATGGAGGTTAAGTCCACAATATATTTAGAGTTTACAGCTGAGGCTGAAGTTATATGCTTTTTGTTAGGGGTGAAAAACCCGTCACTTGACATGGAGGCATTACCTTGATTGAGATCTTCAAGCGAGCGTTTATGAACTAACTTGGGTGTTTGTAGGAGGTGTAGTAGAAATTTCCACAGGATTAATAGAATGTGAATGAGAATGTTTGTTCTTGTTGATTAGATTGCATGGTGTTGGCAACCAGACAAAAGACAGTCTGCTTTGCAGACAAATGACGATCTGCTTTGCAAGACAACTGACGATCTGCTTCTTTAACAAAAGGCAATTCTGAAGAGAGCTAACCAAATGAAATTAAATATGTAATAAATAATGCGTTATGTACAACGCATGGATTTCGTAACATTTACACTGCTTGTTAAAGGTTTGGGGAAAACTTCTATAAGCGAAATTTTTTACAGGTTTAGCTGGTTGTGAAATATTGCACTTTTTAATAACACAGAAATTACACTATTAAAAGCCGTGCTCACCGCCTCCTATCGTCTCAAATTGGAGCTTTGAAACACATACAAAACTTGGATTACTGATTTATTATAATTTTTTTTTAAAAATTAGAAATTTATTGCTAAAATTAACATTTTTTCATAAAAATATGTTTTTCAAAAATGACTATTGGTGTTAAGGTAATTTTGTTGTTTGCACTATTACAATAGATACTTGTGAAAATTGTGGAAAATGTTAGTTGTATATAAACAAAAACTGAGACGCCTGTAACATTTTGAAAGTGAGAAAATGTAGTTTTGAGAAAAACGCTGTTTTATGAAATAGTATGCTGGGAAACAGGTGTACTGTACGATCTTTAAATGGCTGTAGAGCCCGAAACAAGGAGATGACAGCTAAATGTTAATTCTCAAAGGTTCCATCAAGTATTTGCATTAAAAAAGCAGTTTTCAATTTTTGACCGATTCTAGTCAAAATTTCATTCTTAGTGTCCCTGAAAAGGCGATTGGATAGTCCAAAGTTAATCCTGGTTGTCGCGACAACAGCAACATATGTCAGGCAAGTTGCCAAATTTCGCAAGTACTGTTAATTCAAATATAATATAGGAACTTCGAGTGTAAAAAGCCTGCACACACAGTCATATAAACTGAAGAGGTAAATATTACGATACTGATTGCGCAATAGTCACAACAGATATAAAATATGTACTAGAACAATACAAAGACTAGCCGAATAGCTATTAGCAGAAGAACAGAATGGTTTCGAAAGGAAAGACCTTCTACAGATGGATTTGCTATAAACTACATAATAGTAAAAAGTAGAGAAATAAATTAGAGACCCATTTATTATTTACAGATCTAGAAAAAGTTTTTGATAAAGTAAATGGATAAATTTTATGGAACAGTATGAAAAAGGTATCCCTATTCAGATAATATGTAGCAACGGTAAAGGATTTGTATTTTAAAAAAAAAAAAAATGTGTATTTGCTAGCGAGAGTAATAGGAAAGCTTTTAAAATAAATCAAGAGGTGAGATAAGGGTTTTTATCACCTGTTTTATTTAATACTTATATGGACGATATTCTAAACGAATGGAAAGACTTATTAAATAATGAAGCAATTTTAATTGACAAAAAAAGAGTGGAGTAAATGTCCTATTTTTTTTGCGATATCCTACTTACTACAGAATCACAAAGAGATATCTAAATAATAGCACAGAAGTTCCAAATGTTGGCCAATAGTATAAGTGGAAGATATTAATAAATAACTAAAAACAATGGCAATGTGGAATAAGAACCAAAATAGTCATTTTTGGTTGGAATACAATACCTTCTCTATCCACTATGTACATTGTAATACATACGAGCTAGAGAAAGGAACACAGTCTACTTTCACGTAATAGAGTGAAGTTTCAGCATTATACTCGTAAAGTGGCAACATTTATGGCTATGATTTAAAATCGTTATAGAAATAATACGCCGTGGCCGACTGGTTAGACCACTCACCTCGCATCAAGTTCGATCCCATGTGGAATTTGTAGTGAAGGACACGTCGCTTGGGCGGGTATTTTCTGAGTCTACCGGTCACCCCCGCCATTCATTCTACTGCCTGCTCTTTAATCACATTTCCTATCAAGCGTTTTATCATCGTTTCTTATCTTACTCACTCTCATACCATATTACGGGCTGATCACCCACTCTGACTACTCTCTCTCTCTGATCTAGAGCCTGTCTTAACCGGCATCTGACCCCAGGTACTGGCTTGTAAGTCTTGGGGAGTGTTAAGTCCTCCACACGAGGAGGGCAAATGGCGAAAGAAGAAAAACAAACAAAATAATTTCCACCGTGAATATCGTATTCTTGCTGACGGCTCGTGATATGCACAAAACATTGTGTTCGAAATGAAAAGCAAACTTCGTTGGAGATTCCAAAAGGAAGTAATCATATCAGTTCATTATTGATTTGCAGTATATATGCAGCCACAATCCAATACATGGCTGGATTTAAATAACACTGAACATCAACGTGAGTGGACTGCCACGTGGAAATGTGAAAATCAATTTGTTGCGCAGTAGGGATTTGGTTACATTTATACAGACTTACAACACATCTGCAGGGAGTAATTATAACTTGGATCGTTTTTACTTTTTCTAGCTTGCGTGTACTATATACATAGTAGATAGAAAAGGTATTGTATTCCATCCAAAAATTAGATATCAAGATTTCACCAGAAATACATGTTTTGAAGCCTCTGAATCCAAATAAAGGGAACACTGCTCACTGTGACCTGTACAGATTTACTGTGGCTAGCACGCCCGAAGAGAAAGGTATGCAATGAGGGAAGCACAGCAGGTTACAGGCAGGCGGGTCACAGAGACGTGCGGAAGTTTATATTTCCAGGCTCTAAGATTCGTCCGACTGCTGGAGCTGCTCAGAGAGGGCGATCAATATTGGCATCCCTCTAGTGGCTACGGTGAATATCCTTTCCCTTGTGAATGAATTCGCGCCATCTGTCGGGCACCGCCACAAATCCAGAATATGAAAGACGAGAAGAAAAGAGATTGAAGGGGAACTGATAGGAAGGAAATCTGGTAATTGAGAAATCACCCCAGCACTCGCCTACCGACCCCGGGAAAACCCCGAAAATTCCATGAGTGATAGTGGGCGGTCGCCAGGGATCGAACCTGGAGCTCTGGAATGTGAGTCATTAACATAATCGCGGCGCCACTCCGCTAGGTAAAATACCAAATGTTTTAAGATGTTTTTGTGTCAAATGAAATGTGTAACTGAGCAAGTGTAACGTGTGTGACCTGCATTTGGGAGGCCCCGGGTTCAAACCCCGGGTGCGGCCAATCTGGCCTAAGATTCTTTTCTGGTTTTCTTTCTTCGCTAGGCGAATTCTGGGTTCGATAATTTAATCTGCGAATTTTCCTATCATCTCTTTCCATCACTACATTTAAATTCGTTGTTCATCGCCATACCAGGCACTGGGCTGAGCAACAACTCTGTATATGCTACTATCCAACCGTTTTTGTTTTCTTTGTGTTTTGTTTTCTCTCTCGCTCTCTCTCTCTCCTCGACAGGAAATTGGATTGTAAGCCATTGGGGATGTTAGTGTTAAGTCCTACAAAGAGAAGAATAATCCAATGAAAATGCAGATGTAATGTATATCTTGATTGATCCTTCTAGGAATATCCTCTGAAGTTCTCTTCATTCTGAAAGAATTTTACATATATGCTAAACCATAAAGGTCTAGTTAACCCGCATAATTGAAATTGAATGGTATTTTTTTAATTATTAACCTTTCAGAAATATTTCTTGTTGGTTTGAATGTTTCTATAATTATAGTTTTCTCAAATGGGAAATCGTTAATCTATTTTTTTCTCCTCTAGTCAAAGAGAACGGAATTTCAAATTCATCAATTAGCGACCCGCTCTTAAAAGATTAGACTGACGTTTAAAGCCTAATGTATTCTTCTGATCTCCTTGTACTAACAAGCAAAGAAAATGTTTGTAAATGTTTATAGATTTTATAGTAATAGTCTGCTAAAGAGTGGATAGAGAATCATTTGAATTTAACACATCTGATTTTCATATCTGGATACATGCTTCTCAAATATTGGTTTTGCTGCTTTAATTTTTACTGTTTTCCTAAGCATGAACGTTCTACATAATAGGCAATGTTATGCTTCATTTGCTAATACTTTTTTCCCCTACTACTAATATTTTTTTCCAAAATAAGGTTTATAATTTCAGTACAAAAATTCTATACTTTGCCTTATATTTCACAACAATTTGCTCTAAAATCCCAGCAAATCAAAAGCTTTCATAAGCGTGAATCTAAATAGTTAAACAAGTAAATTTTTCAAAATTTAGTTTTAAGCCGTATCTGAACCAAAATTTTAAAAAGTAGGTTTCGTAAATTTAAAAATTTCTTAACGTCTGTAAAACGTATGATGGCAAAGTTTTGTATGCCCAATGTTTCGGAAAATGTTGTGTTTATGCATCCAGTGATTTAGTAAAGGGGTTCTTAATGCTATTTCGCTTTATTAGGTTCAAATTCAGGATGCTTTGTTCGGATGCAGTTCTGAGTTCACGAGAAGCTTTTAATTGGTGAAAGCAAATACGAGTGCCATTTGCAAATGTGTTCTCAATATCACAGGTGTTTTAGAATTACAAATATGTAGAAATTTTCAAATGGCGAAATACTTTTAAGTCAGAATGGATTATTTCCTTAGCCAACTTTGGTTATCTTGTCCGTGACTTTATGTGAAAAGTTTGTGCAATTGTGAAATTTGGAAAACTCATAGTATGCAAGATATCCTACTGAAATTTATATCAGTTGCGTATGCACAATAAATAATAGTTTTACCATGCTCCAAAATTTTAGGTTTCGTGGTTATTTAAAGAAGTTTTACTGTATGAATTCATGAGTCACGTACTGCATTTGTAAAAATATTCACATAGATACGGTTTTTACAGAAAATAAGTTTAAAAATAGATCTGTCATATTTTTATATTAGTCCTAATTAGTGTAGAAAAATTGTTACTTTTCGTAGTTATTCTTGCTTTTTCAAAATTTGATTATTTATAAAATTTGGAGTATTATTTCGAAAAATGTAATAAGACCGTTTTTGTTTTATGTGTGTTTGAAAGGAAGCATAGAAATGTTGAAACAAATTAGTGAAAAACTGCATCGTGTGCAACATTTTGAGTGTGGAAGTGTTAGAAAGAAGTTTACGAGAAAATAAGGTTTAGTGCGCCAAGTGGGGAAAGCTATATATATTTCTTAAATTTTAGAATTCATATTATTTTAAAAATAGTTTTTTATTTTTTTCACAGTTTGTAGTCAAATTTCACTGATGCATCCCCTTAAATACAACTTCTGGGGTGGAAAACGAATCGCTTCCTTGTTAGCTTGTGCGTCTCAGAATACCTTATACCCATATTTTAGGCTAACATTCCTCGTTTTAGTGGATGAAAATACTAAATTACACATGTCATTTTTTCCACTTATATTTTACAAACTTAATTTTATGAATATCCACTCTCGAATAAACAAGGGGCAATAATACGTTTATAAAATGTACAACAGACACCAACTTGTATTACAAGAAATAATTCAAATATTCTCTTTCGCACGGGTACGAGCATCAGCCCGTCTTCCCACTGCATCCCGGACGCGTTGATATATCCTTGGAGGTTCCAGTACAGTTTAACAGTCTTCCACATGTGTATTACTTCACTTCGGGGTTTCATGCACGAGCGTTCAAATGATCCCATAAAAGGTCTAGTCTAAATCGACATGGAGAGCATGGAGGTTAAGGAATTGATCCTTCGTTATTGGCCTACAATCGAATGATGCGTTTTTCTGGTTTCACCAGGATCGCCATACAAATTCTGAGGTGTTCTTTTCATCTACCATTATTTCTCTTTCATTCCCCTTCCCTCTCAACTTTCAGGTGTGCTTCTAGGTTCGTGGGATATTGCAATGCGGACAGATGGCGCGGATGCATGCTGAATGGAAAAATTGGCTTCACCTGCATGCTCTTTCTGGCGACCCGGCAGCGAGACGAGTCATCGGGCTTAAATGTTTTAGAGACTCCTGTACGTCTCTGGTGGCCTATCTATCCGCGATCTAAGCTTCCTATGGATCCTTTTCCCCTCACCCCATCTTGCTGGAGGGTGATGACCACAATAGTAATGCACAGGCCGCAGTGCGCGAGATACCCTCTTCCCTTATCTATCCTTTATTGTGCTTAACTTGTGATATATCGCGGGAGCTCCATTTTGCATTAAATGCATCGTATTAGTGACACCACATACCTGCTGTATCAGAACAGATAAGCTATTCGCTGAGAAAGCTGGGATATTTGTTCGTGAGTTTAGTTAGAATATAGCAATAGTTCTGATGGCGTTCAACAAAAAAAAAAAAAAAAAAAAAAAAAAAAAAAAATCGCCTGTGTAAGAAGAACTGTAAAATCAGTGTTTTCGGGCCCGTATTGAAACAGCATTATTCCATCAGTATATGTGATGAATGTTTCCTCTAAGTTCGGACACGCACTATGTTTATTTATGGCACCTGTAACACTTGGTCTTGTCAGGACCATACAAACTTAACAGCATAACATGTTTCATATTGTTACAAGCAAAATTACATTTTGCTGACACTGTTAAATTTTTAGTACAGATTTTTGAGAATCATGTAGAAATGTATTTTTTCTTAATATTAGAGACATATCTTAAAACTGTCTCAATGCAGTCCGATATTTTACATTGTTTTCTCTCTTCGGCATACAATGGGCAGGCTACAATTTTGTGTTCAACTGTTAGTGGAGTGCGGCAAAGGCTGCATAAAGGAGGAGACGCTTCAACTAGTAGGCAGCTGTGGCTAAAGGCGGTTGTTCAGTTCTTAGGCGTGTTATGACTAGAACTCGAGGCACACACAGTTACGACACGTCAGCGTTATACGATAAAGGAAGGGAAGTGGAAAGGGGTTTGTAGCGTAAACATACAATTGTTGCGGTATAACCTATTCCAAAAGTACTCATTACATGTATTGCCATTATTTGCATCGTTCTAATTCATAAAGAAACGTAATAATATAAGTGTTTCATAATATGCTCAGTAAATAAAGACGCCATGTACTTTTACAAATAAAAGTATAACGCTTGATACAAAAAACTCAGGATAATGTGCAGAGCTTTGAAAAGACAATGAACATAAATCAACCAAACTCACTCACAATTCATTGTAGTGAATTACAAGATACAGCTTTACTGTATCGAGAGAAAAGGCTCTCTTCCTGTCAGTCATATGTATGAATTATCCGCAGTTTGTTCAGGGTCGAACGCCTACCCTTTCTATTTTCGATATTTTTCAATCTGCACTCTCTTTCAGTGTTCACTGGTTTATCTGAAAGGAATGAGGTCAGGTAGTGAGCTGTGCTAGATAGTGCAACACGTTTCGAAACGATTTGTAGAGACCACGCCTGTTCCATCACGTAATAGCTATACTCTGTGTGCATCGAACTTCAATCCGGCAATTTCATGACCCCGGACCGAGCTCTAGTTATGACAAACTTATCTCTTCAGTTACTTTATTGAATGGTTTGTGGCACGGGGAACGTATCATGTAGTTTGCTGGTTGCTATTTCGCTCCAGTGTTGTCTAAATTGGAAGAGTATGCTTGTTTGGTGTTAAGAAATTCGTGGCGTGGAGTCTTAAGATTCTTTGAACAAATAGTTGTCTTGTGGCTTCTATAGCGGCTGAATCGGATAATTTATTTTATGGGATGCCAGTGTGGGAAGGGACCCAAGTAAGTATAACTTGGATTCCCGAAGCTGCAATCTTGTGGTATAAGACCCCGATTTCGTAGTCTAACATAGTATCAGGTGATAGTTGGAGAGCTTAACAGGGCACTTATAGAGTCGGAGACTTTTGTGTAGCTGCGGTGATTCGTTTTGTCCAGGATATGACAGGCGTTGTTATGTTCTGTATAACCAAAATGCAGTACTTTAAATAGGGCTTTGTATGCCTTTCAGGATTCCAGAGTAACATTTACCTTGCTCAATGTGTGGCACTTGGCTGATAGCACTGGAATATTTGTTCATTAAGGATACGTCTGCTTAATTAATGAATTAAAGTTGTGCAATGCCTTTTACCCTCTCTGGTTCTTTGATATCTTGCAGTTCGCTTAGAAGCAAAACGCACACTCACGCGTTTAACGCAAAAGTTACGAGACGAAGTTTTGTAATAAATGTACACAAAACAAGGAGATGTTAAACAGAGAGTAAAGATCAACGACGTATTTGCCTTATCACGAAGACTTGAACGTGGCAGCCCAAATGCTGCAAGAAATTTAAGGTCAATATTTGACATGAGCAACGTTCTTCACCTTGCTAATAATCTTAATCTGCCTCTTGCATATCTTTGTGGGTAATGATCTGCGTGAAAGTTTTTGCATAAGCACTTATAATATAAAGAAAAAAGCTGGTGTGTTCCATTCACACGACTTTCTCTATCTGTTCTACAAACTATCCTTTTAAAAGACTATTCTTTTATCCACATCATACTAATCGAGATAAACATTCGCAGAATGGTCTTATTACTTGTTTTCTTGTAAGTAGGAGAAAAATAAGGGAAGCACTAGGCGCGACAGTCAGATCTTTTAAAAGTTGTCACTATGCGACATTGACATTTATATTCGGTTCTCTTTCCATGGCCAGGGGTAAAAGAAAAGATATGAAACTAGTGAGAACATCCTATTTGAGAGAAGTTTAATTATTTTAAAATTTAAACCCTAAAAGAAAATATATCAGCAATTGTTAGATCTTAAAAAATGTAACTCATTCAGAATGAAGAGAACTTCAGGGCTATTTACAAGAAATCAGAATGTACATTTTATTTACCATGTAAATATCTTCAATGTACGGCAGTTTAATCAAAATCATTAGCCATTTTTGAGAGAATCGAAAATTTCGAAAAATGTTTTGTTGGGGGGATTTTTCTGAAAATCTTTGCGTTGCGGCTTTGGAAGAAGGTAAGTACCAAGTGTGGTATTTAAACAATTTTTCGCTTTTGAGTTATGCTGTCCACACACACGCATGCCCCTTTCCCTACTTTTTTATATTCAAGGGGCCTCAAAACATGTATTTCTGGTGAAATATCGATACCGGATTTTCGGGTACAATACAAGCCTTCTCTACGTAGTACTCGATATAGAAAACAAAAACGCACGCTACATAGTGGTGTTGTAATATGTGGTTAGTTATTAAAACGTTTCTTCGATTTGTCTTTAAGGAATGGAGTGTAATTTGTGTGAAGCTCTTCGTAAACATCCACACCATTTCCTTTAATCGTTTCATTTGTATAGCCACCGTTAACTTCAATGGTCATATTGGGCGGGGGCTTTGACTTGTGAAACAGCTCGTATTACTATATAGGTTTAGAACATTAGATTAATCAATTTTATATCACGCAGCACACGCATATTCAATCTCACGTTCATACTTCCAGACTCTGTGGGGGATAGGGAATAATTCTGGTTGAAGAGAAATTTCCCGCCCCAGCCGGGATTCGAACCCGGAACCTCCGGGTCTATCGCTGACCTCTCGATAGCTCCACTCGCACTTTTGCCACTTGAATAAATCACTTCCAAGTATACGGGCCGCGCCGTGGCCGAGTGGTTAGACCACTAGCCTCTTACCTAGACGGCCGGGGTTCGATCCCAAGCGACCGCATGTGAGATTTGTAGTGGACAAAGCGGCGCTGGGGCGGGTTTTCTCCGGGTACTCCGGTTTACCCCGCCATCGCATTCCACCGGTGCTCCATCATCATGCATGCATCATCAGTGTCACCGCCTGCGGTGCCATTAGTAGTTAAAGCGGGCGTTAAACACTACCCCCCCCAAAAAAAAAAAAAAATTCCAAGTATGCAGATTGATAGCACTTCAGTTATATATACTTAGTGAAGCCGTTACTTAAAAAGAAAAATCAGGGATTAATTTAGTTATTTTTCTCTCTTTTTACTTTTGTAACATGTACGCTCATGGTAGGCAGAAACCGTACCGCAGTCCTGCCCCACCCAAAAAAAAAAAAAAAGATGTGTTCCATTCACATGACTTTTTCTACCTGTTTACAACAAATTATTGCTAAAAAGCTTATTCTTCTATTTACTTCATGCTAATCGAAAACAAGTTAGCAGAAATCGTCTTATTACTTGTTTCTGTTTAAGTACAAGTGAAATTAGGGAGTACCATAGGCTAAAGTAATAGTCAAAAGCTGGTTGCTATGTGATTGAAGTTCCTTTGTTTGTACGGAGAAAAGTATTTTATAGCTGAAACCAATAAGAAGGAATATATAAAAAGCGATCAAATCCACGAAAAAAATGTATATAACATAAATTGTGTGTTTTCACGAGCTCTACATTTCCATTAAGTAAGTTTTTGCATATCTCTTACAGCTTACCAGTTATGCAAAATTCAGAAAAATTCATCCAGGTTAAAGTGGTCTTCAGAGCCTATTCCCAGAAAATTAAAAAAATGTATTTTATTTGCCATGAAAATATCTTAAATATAAGAGATTTTAATCAAAATCGTTAGAGCCATATTTGAGAAGATCAAAATTTTTGAAAACTGTTCCATATAAAGGATAGTTGGGGTGGGGGAATTTTCTTGAAAATCTATGTGTCGCATCCTTGGAAGATACCAAACTTAAATACCAAGTTTGGTCTTTTTATTTTTGAGCTATGCAGCACACAGACACACCCACATACACGGACATTTTTCTAAAAATGTTTTTTTTTTTTTGGATTCAGGTCTCTAAACATATATTTCTGGTGAAATCTCGGTATCGAATTTTGGGTGCAATACAATACCTTCTCTGTACACTATGTACGTAGCACGTATAGAGAAGGTAATTATATACCGAGATTTTACCGGAAATACATATTTTGAGGCACCGAACAAAAAGAGAAACATTTCTTGAAAAAGGTCCGTGTATGTTTTGTGTCTCATGTGAGCAACATAACTTAAAAAGGTAATTTAAGTAAATACCACGTTGGGCATTTAAATTCAGCACCTTCAAAATATGCGACATGAAGACTTTCAAGAACATCCATCACCCCAACTACCCTTTACATTGAACTTTTAGGATATTTTTTATTTTACGAAAAAATGGCTATTTGAAAACAGTACATCTTAAAAATAAAATGGGTATATTTAATTTCTGAAAATAGCCTATGAAGTCTGCTTCTTTTTGAAGGACATTTAAATAGTCTTGTATAACTGGTAAATTCTAAGCGATAGACAAAAACTTACTACATAAAAAGCGTAACTCTATTCAAAACACACAATTTATTCCAAATTACTTTTTTGTGGCATGAGCCACGTCCCAGATATCCATTATTAATGGTTTGAATTGTTTAATGCTTCCTCATTCCTTTAAATTCCTGTAGATTTTCAATTGTTTCTCGGAATGTCACGGAAAGACTATGTAATTATAAGGCCAGCATATAGCACCCAGTTCTATAATATTTGACTATCACGATTCCCTTTTTTACTTTCTCTACTTAGTATATAGCAAGAAAAGGTACTGCATTCCAGGTACCCTGTATAAAAGAAATTAAAAAAGCATTTTTTAGAAAAAGGCATGTTGTGGGGGGCTGCCTCTATAGTGTAAATATAGCATGTCTGCCTCGCATTCAAGAGGACTTCTTTGGAAATTCCTAGAAAATTCAAGATATACATATTATTTGTGATGTAAATATTATCTTTAATACATGGTATTTTAATCTAAATCGATAGAGCAATTTTTGAGAAAATCAAAAACACTGAAAAATCTTCTATGTCAGGAGTAGTTTAGGGTGTCAATTTTCCTGAAAATCTTTGTGTTACATCCTTGGAAAACAGTGAACTTAACTAAAAGTTTGATGTTTAACAGATTGTTCATTTTTGAATCATGCAGTTTACAGACACACAGACCTTTTTCTAAAAATGCTTTTTAGGATTATGGGGTACTCAAAACATTTATTTTTTATGTGAATCGGTATTGAATATTTGGATGGAATGCAATTCCTCCTTTACCTATTATGTATATAATAGATATCTATAATATATACACCAGGTCTTCAGATTTATTCGGCCTTTATCACCATTGGGTTTAAATGCATAATGTCATCATTAGTTAAGGGAGCCTCTTCTCTCAAAGCGAGGGTGCAGAATTCAACTTTGGATTGCATGCATTGCTGACTTTGTAAACAAGTTGATGTACTGTGGTGTACAACTGTTTTTTCATCAGGACATTTTGTGCATTCTTTTCACATGAGATGGAAGACCACTGATCACAGAACTTGCATGGTAGAGTGTTTTTAATAATAATAATAATAATTCTTTATTGCCTGTATACTTGAGGATACAAGTTATAAGCATGGTCAGTCAGTATGACATTATAAGTATTACAGTATAATTATTAGTTACAAAGCTATTTCATACAAACACACTTTCTCTCTCACACTCACACATGTAATCATTTGCCATGTGCACTCGCTCGCTCACTCACTCACACACACACACACACACACACCTCAGATCAGAGTTCATCGAGTCTGTACAGAGGTTTGTTAACAAGGTATTTCTTTAGCTTAGCTTTAAAAGATTTAATTTGTAGAGTTTTAAATTCTATTGGGAGTTTATTATACAAAGTTGCTCCTATATTCATTGGATCTTTGTCAGAAAACTTTTTTGTATGTACAGATCTATATACATTACTCTGACTTCTAGTACTGTGCTTGTGCACCTCACAATGTCTTGTGATGTCTTTTGATCCATGTATTAGGAGTAGTACACGATATACATACAGTGATACAACAGTGTGAATTTCATTTTTTATAAATAACTCTCTGCATGGGTGGTCAGGTCTTACATTTGAAATTATCCTTATACACTTTTTTTGCAGTGTCAACACCCTATTCATATGCACTGCTGCAGCACCACCCCAGAGTTCTATACCATACAGTAAATGAGGATATATTACACCATAATAAATTGTGCGTAATATACTTGGGTTTTTAAGTCTAGAAAAATATCTTAACAAATATCCTCCTTTACTAATTTTATTACAGACGTGTTCAATATGTCTGTCCCATGTTAGATGTTTGTCGAATATTATGCCCAGAAAAGAGGTCTGATCGCTTTCAACAATATGTTCGTTACCTACTTTGGTTTTTAACTGCTCACTTTGTCTTTGGGAAATTGCAAAATTTAATATTTTAGTCTTACTTGTATTACATCCTAAGTTGTTGGAGTTGAAATAGTTCAGTAGCTGGGTTGTATCAACTTTTATTTTTGCAGCAAGATCAACTATAGAAGTGTGCCAACATAACACAGTTGTGTCATCAGCATAAGACAACAATTTTGAGTTTGAAATACTAGGAATATCGTTAATATATAGTATAAAAAGTAGAGGCCCAAGCACCGAACCCTGTGGGACTCCATATTGCACAATTCCCTCCTTAGACTTATGCATGCGTTTACAATTACCCTTATAACTTGGAATTTCTATGCACTGCCCTCGATCAGTTAGATAGGATGATATTAACTGTTCTGCCAATCCCCTTATTCCATAGTTGTTCAACTTCAGCAGTAATATTTTGTGGTCAACGCAATCAAAAGCTTTTGTAAGGTCAAGGAAAATACCAGCTACTTTATTCCTATCTTCTAGTCTAGTTATAATATCTCCAAGAAATTCAGTTGTGGCAGTAACAGTTGAGCGGTTCTTTCGAAAACCATGCTGTGTAGGTCTAACAACGTTATTTTCAGCTAGAAACTTGTTTATCCTAACTAGTAGTATTTTTTCAAACAGCTTGGCTAATGTGGACGTTAACGTGATTGGGCGATAGTTTGTTAGTTGGGTTTTGTCTCCTTTTTTAAATATAGGGCGCACTATACTTGTCTTCAAACAGTTTGGAAACTCCCCCTTTGCTATAGAGTAATTTATCAAATGTACCAATGGCATAGTTATTTCTTTTTTACATTGTTTTAAACATTTAGGTGTTATTTCATCCCAACCACTAGATTGTTTATTATCGAATGTATTAATAATTTCTATTACTTCCTTTTCATCAGTTGGTTTTAAGTATATACTACCCCTTATGCTTTGTGCTTTATTGCCAATTGGCAAAACCTTGTTTGCTTTGGGAGTTTTTGCTGCTGTAACATTTAAAAAGTGTTCATTAAAAATACTGCATATAACATCTGGATTTTTCTCAATTTTCCCATGATTATTTATCACAATATTTTCATTCTTTTTTAGTTTTACCTTGTTTATGATGTTCCAGGCACCCTTAGTAATATTATGGCAAGTATCTAATTGGTGTTTATATTGCAAAGTTTGGATTTCAACTAAATATTTACGGAAATCTTCTTTCAGTTTTTTATACCTATTTTTGTAGTGTTCCCATCCTGTTGATTTGTACCATTCATATGCATCCTTCATTCTATTTCTCAAACATACTCCCTCAGCATTTAACTTCACCTTTTTACTTTTACAAGCATTCTCCCTTTTTGTAATAATTGGACATGCTTCATTAAAATGTATGTTAAATGTTTTGTAAAAACTTTCCCACTTTGCGTTAACTCCTTCCACTGAGTACATCGTCTGCCATGCTTCATGTTCTAGTGCATATTTGAGTTTAGTAATATTTTCATCATGCGTTTTACGGTAACTAACAGACCCATTTTTTTCATCCATATTGACAGTGATGTTATCCATTTGAATGATTTGTGCATAATGGTCTGATAGATGATAGTTACCAACTTCTGATGAGTACCCAGTTTTAATGTTGGTAAATATATGATCAATAATGGTAGACGAGTGGGATGTAACTCTAGTTGGAGTGTTTATCACATCTTTTAGATCATATGTTTTTAAGCAGTCCATTAAATGTACATATTCCCTATTTCCAGCAGCCGAGTTAATGTTTATGTCACCTAATACAATCAGATTTACATTGGTCTGCAGTACACTATTTAGTACACCCTCAAAAGATTCAATAAAATGTGTCACTGAGGTGCCTGGAGATCTGTACACTCCTATAATTACATAGGCACATTCATCACAACATATCTTAATAGCAGTCAATTCCATGACCATTTCAATACTCATATTACAAATCTTAGGCATTTCCTTGTATATGACCCCATTTTTAACATAAATACCCACACCCCCACCCTTGTGATTTTTCCTGCAGTATATACTTGCTAGATTATAGTTTTCAACTTTGTACATATTTACATTATTTTCCATTAGGCCATGTTCAGTTAGAATTGCTACATGTGGATTAACTTCATTCATAACTAGCTCTATGCTATGTACTTTATTACTGATGTGTTGTACATTTTGATGCAATAATTTACTTCCAAACTGGAAATAATATCAGCATAAATGCTGCAATTATCACTTTACAAGACACAACCTAATGTTCCAAATGTAAATATTGGAAAGCTACAATACAACTCCCATGTCTCTTGTTAAAACATTAAAAACTTCACTTACTTGATGCAAAACTTAGGAATATTTTCTGAAACATTCCCAAGTTAAGTGAAGTTTTTAATGTTTTGGGAAGAGGCTCATTGAATATGATTAAGATTAATAAAATAACTTCACTTTTAACATTGCTTTTGATTTGCATACTAGAAAAACTGCAAAGAATTGGATATTGGAAGTGGAAGGAAATGAAGCAAGGAGAGAATTTAAAATGGTTGATGTGCAAGGGCAGATGCATGCTTTTATCAAGCTAATGATAGGCTGGACCATTCATAATTTTATTTGTAACACTGCTGAAGGACATGTAAATAACAAAATCTATGGAATAACAAAATCTATGCTGCATTTTGCAAGAAATGCATTGGAGCTATAAGGCACCAAAATGGGCACATGAATTACAAAAAGCAACAGATCAAATAAAAAATACTAAAACTGAGTTAAAAGTCCTCTAGGAAATAAAAAAAAAGAAAAGAAAAAACTGTAAGAATGAGCCAATGCCTAATTTGATAGATTTGTAATCACAGTACCAGATGTTTTATGTTGACAACACAAAGAGGTGTTTCTGCATCACCCATTGTTAAGTTTAGAGCTGAAGATGGACATGAACCAAAATTTGGGGTGCTAATAAGTGTAATGTGTCACAATTAACTCTCTTCCATGATTCTAATTTGGGTTATCAGCATTGCATTTACTTTGTTTTAATAATTCTCTCAGGGATTGCAGGAATTGTAATGTAATATTTTTTTAAATAATTTTTTTAGCATTTTCTACAAAAACAAGGTACTCCATCAGAAGATGTAAACCAAATATTAATGAGGATGTAGAAATTTGTGCTTGGTTGTCAAATAGTATTTCTTAATTAATTATAGAATCTAAAAAAAAAATTACTTGTGACACTTCAATATTAACAAATCACAGTTTTGAAGCAAAACAGTATCAATTTCCTTATGTATGGACTATGATATAATAAAGCACCATCAGTTTGTTTTCAAGCACCCCAAGTTTTACTAGAATTGAATGGCAAATTGAGGAACAAAAGTACAATTAGTCTTTTTACATAGTCTGAGAAAAAGGAAAAGTAGTATACATAACAATTAATAGTTTAGGAAAATGAAGTATTCCTTAGAAAGAACATTGTTCCTATAAGAATTGCCTCCCATGCTTTGTTCTCATAAAACTTTAACAATTGGTGTAATCCATAGATTTTACTGCATTTATCACAAACACTGATTTCTCACAAAAAAAAAAAAAAAAAAGGTATGACATAAAATTCAAAGATGCATTCTCTCATCATTCAGCTACATAAGAAATGAGGAGGATAAAAACAATCACATTATTAAAGAAATATTCCGGAGTTCCTTTGTGAATGTTAACTCCATGTATACGAGATACAATCATTAAATTCCAGGACTGGTCATGCAAATGGAAATAAAATTACCGGATTTAAATTTGGGTGCCATTCCTATCAAAGTATTCCCCATTGGACAGCTATATACCAATCCCAGCACCTCTGCCATTTTTGGATGGCACAATGGAAGTCTTGTTCTTAAAGTGTGTTAAATCACCTGACGCGATTCGTGTTGGATCTCCTCTGTGCTCAAATGGCAACCCCTCAACTTCAGTTTCATCTTGGAAAACGAAAGGAAGTCACAGGGAGGCAAATCTGGTGAATACAGGGGGTGAAAAAGAGCAAACATGCTGTTATCAGAAGAAAACTAGCACATTGCAAGAGCTTTGTGAGCTGGTGCATTGTCGTCCTGCAGCATCCAATTTTTCTTTGCCCACATTGTGGTCATTTCCAATGTCTCACCATATTGCAATAAAAGAGAGCAGTAGCTGTTTGACCTGCAGGAACAAATTCATGGTGCACATGAAAAAGTGACAAGGCTTCTGAAACATGAATGCCTCTCAAAATATCTTATCTGAGTCATTGCTTCATTCCCATACTCTTGTTTCAACATTGCATGGCTTTTGGTTGTCGATTTCTCAAATCTCATGCAGAATTTGATGTTTGCTCTTTGTTTCAGTTTCAAGTTTGTCAAAGGTGAGCATGTATGCACTATACAAATTGTGTAACACAATATCAGCCTGAAACTTTGTGTAGCTTGTCTTCAAGTTAGCTACTCATCTGTGCTGCATACATATGTCAAAAATATGATGCATTCAGTCACAGCAGACACATCCCAGAATTTAATGATCACACCACATATAGCATGTATTTCAGTTTACTTTCATTTAACATCACTGGTTCTTACCCACTGTTGTTTATAAGTTTGCAGTCTCAATGGAAAAGCAGGAAAATACCTTCAATTTCAAATTTATCTAGAACCATGTGAAAAATCACATAATAATTTTAACTGACAACCAAGGAATACTTTGAGGAACTATGAGAGTAAACAAATCTTTGGGAGTATCTTGGGGGCTATTGCATGATTTTCATAGTACATATTATTAAACAATGGAAAGTTCTTGCCAAATGTTTTACAGTCAGTGAAATCAAACCATAAACTAACAATATAAATAAACATAAGTCTCAAAATTTAATTCAGAAATTAAGAATTCCTCATTTAAAGTGAACCATCAGTGAAAATATGGCTAAAAGTTTGCAAAATCATATATGTATGCATTTTTGCTGTTAATCTTTGAGTCTTATTTGGAAATAGTTTATTGAGTCAAAGATGCCACACCATTTCACTTACACTTTTTCAGCTGAGGATGAAAACATGTCCAAGTGTTAAAGTGTAAGTCAAGGGTCACCAACTGATTGCACTTTTAGTAAAGCAAAGAGCGCAAATTTTTTGATGCTCCTGCAAATTACCTGCTGTACACTGGGCAACCAATTACATGAAAAGCAAGAACAGATAATTCCTTTACTGCTGTAGCAGTATGTAAATACTTTCATTTGAAATACCTAATTACCTTTTGTAGGTTAATACACCTATTGTAATATTTTCATAGGTTTGGTGGAAAATTGGTAATGAAGCTGAAATTTCATAATCTTGTGGAATTTCATTAATTATTCAATGTTATATTTTTGTAATATTTGTTTATTTAAATAACATTAGTGATTGATGTTTCGAGGTATTTAGTAACAGTGATGATCAAATTAATATAACATAGCATTAGTGATATTGTATTTATTATAGAATTCATTTTTTTTTTGTGTCTCGTGGTTATTATTTTGTTGTATGAAAATGTTAACATTATCAGATGCAAATATGTGAAAAATTGTATTTATCACCTATTCAGAGATGGAAATTAAATGATAAAACATTTAATTACCAATCAAATATTTTAATGCTTTTGATAAAATAACTAAAATACTAAATTCAATCTTTTCAGCCCGAGATAAACAAAATAAAGTTCCAAAGTCCAAGAGTTGGAATATCCGGAACACTTGTTATGTGCACGTCGATGAACACACGCAAGCAAGCTGTAGCCAATTGCCAGTCGCATATGCAATCACGTGGGCATACCATCAGAGTTGGGCCACTAATTACTGGGGTGAAAAGAACAAGGAGACAAACTGAGAAGATGGGAGTGGCTTGGTATCTCATCGCCTTTGAGAGACCTCGTGGTCTAGTTTAACAGCCACCTAGTAGGCTCAGAATTTCAATCTCTGGAAGCTTCAATTGTTCAGGCACTGTACCGCAAACACAAAATACAGAATACACGATCATTAAAATAATCCAAAGCTTGTGTTTGTGGGTTTCTGTTAGTATACCGGCTTGCTAAGAACCCTCATCCCAACCTTGAGAATCCTCAATGCCCAAGAGTCCATGTTCGATTACAGAATAGCTATGGGGTGAGGCTGTATTGCTTAGGTAGGAATTCTACTAGATCTCCAGGCCCCGGGGCTCACTCTCAGGAAATCAACGGCTGAGAGACCATGGCCAGCAGTTCAGTTACCACTGAAGTCCTACTTTAAATAATTGAAAACAAATAATGGCAATTACTATAGTATTAACATAATAAAACAAGTTCCTTAACTTGGTGAATACCATTGTAATCGCATTATATTGCCAAGAGAATGAGAATTAATTTGTAATGAAAAACTTTTACATTTAGGGCCAGCTATACGAACCTGGAATAAACCTGTTAGGCCGTGGAAAGACTTTTGTTACTAACAGGGAGGAGCCCCTTTAATTCCTCTAATAATTAACTGAAGGCTTAAAGGAACCAACCTGGACAAAAGCCTAATTCCCAATCCTTCACCTTCACACGGTGCAGCTGTTAGTAATCACATATTAATTTTGTTATAATAGAAAGGAGACTCCTTAATTGTTTCTCTAATTCAAAGACTTAAAGGAACCAATCTAAACAAAATTATGTGATGAACTAAAGGGAAGGGCTGCTCACCAATAAGCGCTGGTCAGCTTGGCGAGTTATTGACCTGGACTGATATTTCTTCCTTTCCACATATCAGATCCCCTCTTTTACCTTTCCTATCCAGTCTTGCTCGACTCAACTCTTGTTTTCTTTGATGCCAATGGTATTAGACTATTCGAGGCCTAGGGGATCATTGCATTTTCTTTCCTGTCCATACCTTTCTTTACTTAGGTGATGTAACTGCCATATATGGTGCCTAGTTTTAAATGGTAACAAAAAGTTGAATAAGAACATTCCAGAAAAATTTAACTCCTATAAACCATAAACCTATTTGGAACTTTAAAAAGCAAACTGGAAAGATTTTGCAAATGAATTAGAAACCAAATTTGAAACACAGTAAATGAATCAACAAAATCAGATAAACTAAACAAACATCTATGTGATACAATTTTGAAAACAGCAAAAAAAAAAATACATACCAAGAGAATTTACTAAAAACTGTAAACCTTTTTGAAACTCACAATTAGACAAAATGAAAAAAAAAAGAGACCAGGCTAGAATCACAGTAGAAAAATCTAAAGATCCCAAAAAGGCCTTCAAAATAGGATTTCCATTTGCTTTCCTTGAGGAAGCAGAACAATCAGATTTCTGGCCAAAGGAAGTGTGTGTCAGGAGATTTTGTTTTCGGACATCACGCTACTACGAAGGGGCACAATTGCAATAAACACACAAACACCCTCCTATGGAACATTGAAGGCATAAAAAATGTGATGCCTTTCATACCAAGAGAAACGTTAATAAAGTATGATGCTATCATTCTTACAGAAACTTTTCTCACAGAAGAGTACAATATAAACGGATACTATGGAACCCACACACTCGCATGCCATACCGATGGCAGACCATCAGGGGGAGTCTCCATATACCTCAAACCATACCTAGGAACAATAAAGGAAATAATAAGAGATGGAAATGCGATCCTTAAAGCATCTTGCGTCACAATAATATGCTCCACCTCAGATGATGGTAGAGGATGAAATCAAAAGACTAACAGATGTACTAACCCAAACTATGACTGATAAAGTGTAATCCTTGCAGGCGACTTAAACGTAAGGATAGACAAACCAAACACCAAAACATAACTGGTCTTAGAAACACTAGAAGAGGATTCACCCTAATCAACAAACCTAACCTGGAAACGTATATAGTGCCAAATGGAACCAGCACAATTGACCTCATGCTCTTTAGAGGGGAAGGCATAGAAGCAATAAACCAGGAAGCACTTTGGATGTCAGCAATTGCACCAATCAGGAAACATATACCAATCACAACTATTTTTTAAGTCAGTCAGCCCCTACCACAAATCAGGACGGTGGCAGATAGGACATCCAGAAAATTAAACACAGAAAAGTTCAGAAAAAACCTAAGCAAAATAGAAGAAGCATTCACCTAATACAGCAACACAAATTAACGGAAGGGATAGAAATAAGCATAAAGATTCTGAAATCCTGTCAAACAAAACTAAAGAATAAAAAATCGCAACCGTGGTTCGACAAGGAGTGCCACAAAGAATGGAAGAAGACACTTCCAGCACTGCACCGAGCAAAAACCACAACTCAACAGCGTGACCTATCATTAAATGCCCAACAGAGAAGAGCATACAAAATACTAATAAAGAAGAAGAAAGCAGACCACATAGGGGAAGAAACCAGATGATGGACAGAACATGCCAAAGAAGATCTGTTCTTGGCACTCAGGAAACCAAGCAATGAAAGGTATCCCCATGAATGCATGGGAAAACATTTTGACACTATCCTAAACCTACAGCACAATGACATAGCCTACAAACTCCGTATAACGGAAATAATAGAAAATCACACCCCTATAATAACAAAGGCAAAAAACAAAAAAGGAGCAGACGGCATATATACAGAACACCTCAAAGAAACCTATCCCATGATGGATGAGCTTTGAATGGAGTTTTTCAACAAATGCATGAGCACAGGAAGAATACCAGAACAATGGAGGGAATCGACGATGAAAGTCCTTTTCAAAGGGAAAGAAGAAATAGCAACCCAGGCTCATACCGAGGCATCGCCCTCTCGAAAATGTATCCTTCACGTAGGCCTGTGCCTACTCGCCCTTAATCACCTCACATATATGAAGAGCTTGCACTTGTAGTCGGCTTCCTTACTTAGTTCACTGCCATTATCATATTTGTGTGCAACTTTGACACTTGCATTGTTTACCCTGCAATAATCACCTCTGTTTCTGGAAGCTTCTTACCCCATGATTGGCATCAATATAAACAGACCAGTGAAGTTCGAAAAATAAGTTTGGACAATGAGTTTTGAGCATGCAGTGCATTAGAGAGAGCAGCCAACTGTCTAATGGTATTGAAACAATGAGAGTAAATTGTGCTACAACATTGCAATAAAGACAATCATTTACACACAGATTTTTGCAGTAATAGATTTGTTACAAAATTTTGACATGGAAAAGATAAAAGAATCAAATATCCACTTTCTGTGAGCTCAAATTTCTTAATATATGTATGTCCAATGCCACTCTGGGTTAAGTCTAATGAGCATTTTATGTTGCTCTATCTAATTCATATTCAGAATACAATCTCTATAATTTTTTGGAAGAAATAATATGAACACAGCAAAAGTATTTCCATCCCAGAAAAAAACCTACTACACTTTTTAAATCAAGTATTTTAAGTAATTTTATAATATTTTAGCCTGCAAATAGTTTTGTGAAATACCAAAATTAGACCTTAGGATGGATTGAAGCAATATTTTAGCTGTTTTGACACAAAAATATTGTTTGATTCCCAGTGGAAAAATTCAACATAGTTTAAATTATATTTTTTTCAAAATGTTATTACCTTAGGAAAGAAACAATTCATCATTTGCATGTCAAATTTAAAGTACTGTACTGCTTTACATCCTTATGGTCATTTTTCTTATGTTCCATTGTTTTGCTTTTTTTTTATTTTTTCTAGAATATAATCTTCTCCCATAAAACTGAAGGCTAGTAGCTTAAAAATTATGAATTTCCATATTTCACTGATGGCTCCCAACATCAAAACTAAATATACAAATGCTTTCATGAAACAAAAATTAATTTACTGTAATTCCTGAGAATTAAATTCTTCAGGGGGTGATATTTCTGCTAACACAGAACAGTGGCTCAGAACATACTTCTGTTTCCTTCTCTACCAAACATGTATCTCCAAGAGGACACTAACTTTAAATTGCCTGTATCAGGTACCTGAAACGAAAACAAAAAATCTTTTGTAAATTACATTTATATTACAATAACTGCTGCATGAGAACATAACATGACATGTCCAAAGGGTTGTTTTAAATCTTTCTTTAATGACAATTTAAATGTGGACATTCTTCAAAGATGACCCTAAATCTAAAATTTCACCTCATACTTGCTAGAATAGAACTAACTCCATGAGGCAATTGGGCCAAGGTATCCTGCACAACCATTGCATCATCACCTCCCCTCAGTCATATAAATGCAATTTGGGAGACTGGAAGCCCTACTTCTCCTTAACTCTTTTACTGCCAAGCTAAAATTCTATGCTACTCTTTAAACTGCCAGCCGAATGCAGGGCTTTAAAGGTTTCTACTCTCAATTTTGAATCAACTGAGTTGATATTTTTTCATTGGCTCATGATACATTGTTTCACTATTCCATACTCGTTCAAAGATGTTACTTGAGTCCTTATGCATTACAAAAAATTAAGTTATTGGTTTTGAATTTCAAGTATTATCACTAACATAATCTCATGACTCTCACTTTCTAGCAATGTTGCCTCAAATTCCGCCTCTATCAATGACTACTACTTTCAGTATGCCATTCTGTGATGTACAGCAAGCAAAAATCACAAACTACTGTAAACACATAAAAAAATTAACTTGGCACAAAACAAATACCGCCAAAGATTATTCTGTTAAAGGTGCACTACAACGGCCGATGAATGGAAATGTTCCAAAAAGAAATGAAATAAACAGAAAAAATACCAACACCACACAATTTTAATACCATAAATTAGCTATAGGCATGCACACAGATATCTGTTGCATGAATTGTAAATTATTTTACATAAAAACAAATTGGCTCTTGGCCACTTAGGTGCGAAAATTGCTTTGGCTCTGATTTTGGCAACCAAAGAGTTAAGTGGTTCCTAAGGATCTCGTGAGGCTGAGTGCACCCTAATTAGGCCTGCCTACATGTGAAAATCCACATGCCATTACTGTGAATCAAACCCTGGTCATCTCACACTACAGGCATCAACATTACTGCACAAGCTTCACAATTATATAGCAAACATGATATGTTTGTCATTCCTGTCTCTACAATTGAAGCTATAATCAAAAATTTTCTGGCAATTTTGATATTGAGTAAATAACTGATAATTCATATAATGGGTTGCAGTAAAAAATCATATTTTTAAAATCTTTGTATTGTCCTGCATCAAAATCCAGTGGATTAGAATGTAATGTTCTGGTACCTGGCCAAGGAATGTATTGGGTTTAAACCCACCTATGATGTGCAGATTTTTCAGCTCAAATAAGTGTCCAATTGAGGATATGATAAACTAATATTGGTAGCAATCTGTGCATTACAGAAACTGATATTCAGACTGAGGATGTAAGGTGCTGACCATATCCTTCCCATACTGATTGGATTGCACCACTCTGCCATGTAAATATGAGGGTGATTGTTGTAGTGCTAGGTAGGCCTTGGCCCTTCATGGGAAGAAATGATGTGGTGGCAACAGCCTCTGATAATTTGGTTATCGTAACAATTAAGAGATGATAGATTTTTCTTTTTTAATTTCCAGGCAGAACAAGTGTTTTAGAAATTAAATCATTAAGTATTCTACTGACAGTATGGGTTTGGTTGGAGATGAAGATGTTAATACTGCCTTTTGAATTAAGTAAATAGTAAGAAAGAACTATGTTAGAAATTAAATATCACTAGCTCAAGTGAATTTTCTCTAAATGCAGTAACACAACTGTGGTAGCCTTAAAAAATTTGATGCCATTCAATTATTACCTTATTCCTTAAAATTAATTGTTTCACCTAATGGCAAGAAAGTATATACCATCTTGTATACTTACAACATGAAGTAACTTGTTAAGATAATCTAGCACTGCTAAAGCATCAGGAATATTGTAGCCCTCAGAACAGTGTTTTATAAGAACAGCCGTCGGCAACTTATTCTTGACACTAAAGAAGAAAGGAACACACATTACATTCTTATAAGATCATTTAAATATGGCGTGGCAGTTACATTGTTTCAGATTAATGATATCACACTCTTAATTATTTTAAGATTAATTATAATACACTTTTGCAATAACAACATAAAATTCAGTTAGGTAACAGAATTATTTTACATAACAAAACTGAGTAGTTGTTATGAACTATGCTGAATGCTATTGGCCTATTAAGTAGAATGGGGGAAGGCAAGCAAGTCAATTAATAACATTCTTTATGACTGCAAAGTATGTAGGGCAGTGAAAGGTTCAACATCTGACAGCTCCCAGGCAGATAATTATTACTGTGCCACAATTAAATTCTGGATGTAATTACAACTGTACCAGGGATTACTTCCTTCTGTGAATAATATTAAAGCATAAAATATGATTCCTGTTTAGTCCTTTGTACCTGTTTCAGCACCAATAACTTCCCTTTATTCAGGTGCCCATACCTCTGTGCTATATCCCTGGTCATGCCCATGAGGATAAGAAATGAATGTAATGTAATGAATACTAAAAGTATTTATAAAAACACTGGGTTCATGGTATCGGCTTGCTTTTTTTTACTGGAAAGTTAAATCAGACTTGAAAAGTTCAATGTCACAGCCAGGACTCAACCACAGATCTTCAGCTCATCATGCCAATGCTCTCAATGAGTTACTATGGCAAGATACCTTAATATTGTGATAATGTCATCTGTGGCAGGAACTGGAATATGAGACATCACAGTTGAATGCATAAACAATGAAATGCCACAATAGGACCCTTCAGAACATGAGATTCTTCTTGATATTCAAGATGTTTCTGGTAGCTTTGATTTCTAGTACCTTTGGTAACTTTCCAGAAAGAAAGTGACATCATTTTCCTCTTATCAAAGGAGGAAGGAGTGCAGTGCAAGTTGTGTTGTGAATTGTACTGGGTCGTGAGTGACTTGAGTGTTAGCGCGCAGTAGTGTGCGAGCAATGGATGGCGTGCAGCTGTAAAATATTGGAACAGCGAATTTAAAACTTTAGCTACATTTTGAGCCAATAAAGCCATTTGTTACAATGGTGTCAGGAGTGAGATCATTATGCCGAGATGGAGATGATGAAACATTTGTTAGCCCAAATGAAGGAAATGAAATCAGGAATGGAGAAGATAGAATCCAGCACAGAAAAGATGACAAATGAAATGACAGTGAACTCTTCATTAGAGAAGGAGCACACAGAAAGGAAGACAGAATGGAAACTGCAGTGGAGAAGATGAGAATTGAAATAACTGAAAATGGGAACTTTCTACCAAAATCAACAAATAACTGGCCAGCATGAAAAATGACATGGGAGAACTTGGACAAAAAGTGAAAGATGTGGGGGAAAAGTGGAAGAGCTTGGTGGAACAATAAAAGACCATAGCCAAACACTTTATTGCCCTGGAAGGAAGAGCCAAGGGAAGTATCAAGGTACTGAGCGCCATGGTGCAGAGGATGCTGGACAGGAGGCCTAAGGAGTTGAAAATTGAGATACCAGGATGCAACACAACATCTCCTTGAGTCAAGCCACCCATGTGCAAAGTTGATATCAACTTCTGAAGTCTTCTGCCAACAGTTTGCCGCTGTCACCACCCACAACTAATGGTCAGCAGAAGAAGAAGCTGCACAGCTGATAGTGAGCTTCCAGGGATGGGCAGCCAAAGTATTGAATGCAATCCTGATGTCAGCAAGTCTGGGGAGATCTGGCAGGCCCTCGAGAACCGCTTCAAGCACTATTGCTCAGCTGCAGCATACCCCAGTCAACATAAAGTGAGGCTGCAGCAGCCAGGCGAGATAATCCAGAAGTTTGCCTTAGTCATTGAACAGCTTGTGAACAAAACTGAATCTGCCACCTAGCTATGTGTACAAAGAAGATGCTTACTCCTTCATCGACCTTGTCATGCCAAAATATGACAGCATCTGCTGCTCGGCGACTATAAAACGATCCATGAGGCATTAACAGCAGGACTCAGAATGGAGGTGCCCCAGACAACAGCTGCATCTGCCTTGATTGCCAGGAGCATTTGCTATGACTAGAGAGAGGTACAACCCAAAGATGACCATCAGGTGGTAAGTCAAGGCAGGTCATCTTGTGAAGGGCTGTCCACACCAAGATGACGAGCAGGCGGAAAACAAGTAAGCGCAAGCGTGACGAGGGGCAAGTCAGGCCCATCTTCACCATCCTCTCAAGTGATGCTGTGTGCCTTGGTCAGAAGATTGGACGACAGCCCAATCACAGATGGCTATATACAAGAGAGGCTGTGCCGAATACTCATAGACACAGGTGCAGCCATGACTGTAATCCAACCTGATATGGCGAAGGGCTTGCCGATATGAACACTCAGTCGGATTTATTGGCAGCATCTGGTGATATCTTACCTGTGTAGGAGGCCCTGTGGAGTTGACACTGGGACGGAGGCTGTGGGTGTTTGTTGCGAGGGTGACTGAGGGTGTGATACTGGGATTAGATGCCTTCAGGAGCCATAAGACTCCAGAGCATCTTCCAGAGCATTTTGTGACTCGGCCAAGATGAGGTATTGCTTCGGAACCCAAAAGAATATCAGGGGAACTGCAGGCGTTCCTAAAGGATAATGTAGTTATGTCCACAAGAAGCAAGGTGGCACACTTGGAGGGCAAAGGTCAAGGAACTTGGAATTGGACTGGAATACATCAATACATGGACTATGTGTTGCCCGAGCATTGTTAACCTGCCGAAAGGAAGTACCCCTGAGGCTGCTGGACCTGATGGACACTGACCAGGACATCCAGGCAGACGGAGTTAGGGAAGTGCAGGCCAGGTCTCATCATAACAGTGTGTGATGAATCCAAATAGCTAGCACCATTGAAGGGCCTGAGTACCCAGCTAAAAAACTTGCTGAAGAGGCAGCCAAACATCTGAGTGCTCACAACTGCAGAGGATCTGGCGTCTACTCAGTAGATATAAATCTATCTTCAGCAAAGGAAACAGCGATTAGTTTGCACTCCACAACATTGACACTGGAGATGCTTGACCTATCTAGCAACAACCAAGATGTGTTCCCCTGGTGAAGCAAGTACAAGTACAAGACATGTTGTTGGAGGACATGAAGTCTAGGGGCATCATATGAGTCTGATAGCCCTTGGTGCTTCCCTATAGTCTTGGTGAAGAAGAACCGCAAGCTATGATTCTGTGTGAACTACAGGAAGTTGAATGCATCACTAAAAAGGATGGTTTCCCCTTTGACGACACCCTGGACACACTTGCTGGTGCCCAATGGTTCTCGACTTTGAATTTGAAATCAGGATACTGGCAAGTACCCATAGATCCTTGAGACAAGGAGAAGGCCACATTTTTGACTGACCAAGGGCTTTGACAATTTACAGTTGTGCCCTTTACCCTCTGCAATTCACCAGTCACCTTCCAGCGTTGCATGGAATCAGTGATGAAAGGATTGACCTACAATGCCTGCCTGCTCTATTTGGATGACATCATCGTCATTGGTAGTAACTTCCAAGAACATCTCGAGAACCTGACCAAGATCTGCAGAGGCTGTAGGCAGTTAACTTGAAGTTGAATGTGAAGAGCCAACGCTTCTGCAAGGACGAGAACCTGACCAAGATCTGCAGAGGCTGTAGGCAGTTAACTTGAAGTTGAATGTGAAGAGCCAACTCTTCTGCAAGGAAGTGAACTACCTGGGCTAGATAGTTTCACCATCAGAAGTGGCCAAGGGCCCAGAGAAGGCTCTGGCGGTAACAAGTTGGCTCCGCTCAAAAGATAAACAAGAGCTGCAAAGTTTACTGGGCCTATGCAGCTACTACCACCATTTCATTAGAGGTTTCTACAACTTTGCAAAACCTCTCAGCCTTCTGAGAAGAACCAGAGAACGTGGTGCTGAAGTCAGCACTCTGCAGTACTCCTATTTTGGGATTTCTGCAACCTGGTGGAGAATTTATTGTGGACACAGATGCCAGCAACACCGGGATTGGTGGCATTCTATCATAGACCCAGGATTGCCAGGAGCAGGTAACTGCTTACTAAGCAAGATGCTCTCTAAAGCAGAAAAGAACTACTGCATTACCCAGCGAGAGTTCCTGGCAGTAGTGGAGGGCCTGCAGCACTTCCACATGGCCAGCCATTCCACCTGAGGACTGACCACTCTGCCCTCACCAGGCTGTTAAGCTTAAGTATCTAGAGGGACAGACAGCAAGAATATAACTTTGCATCAGAACAACAGAGAAGGAGCCACACCAATGCAGATACCATGTACAGAGGAATACAGCCACTGAACTAAGGTTGAAGAGAAAGAACGAGCCACAGTTGTCCATGTAATTTAAGCAGTGCCTGCAGTTGGATGGGATAGTGCAGGATTGAGAAGGAAGCAGCTCGCAGATGCTGATAGCGATCCACTTTTGGGAGAATTTGAGGCAGGGACTAGGCTGAGCTGGGAGAACATCGCACCAAGGAGTACTGTGTACAAGTCCTACTGGGACCAATGCGACTCATTAAAGATCAGGATGAGGTGCTGTTCAAAGTATGGGGGTTGCCTCATGGGAAAGTCCAAAGAGAGCAGCTGATCTTCCCTCGGAGTAAGGGAGGTGCTGGAGGAAGTACATGCAGGGACTTCAGGATAATGTTCCCAAACAAACCATCAACAAGCTCCAACAATGGTATTATTAGTTAAGACTACAGGCAGATGTTGAGAGATGTGTTGCCAATGTCATGTGTGTGAAGCAAGTTGCGGCCCGCAGATTAGGATCCAGGGTTGCATGCAGCACTTTAAAGTGGGAACACCCTTCAAATGCATAGCCATCGACATAGCTGGGCCATTCCTGGTGTCCGAAAGGGGCAACAGGAGTCTGCTGGTAGCCATGGATTACATCACCAAGTGGCCAGAGGTGTACCCCATCCCTAACCAAGAGACCAGACCATGGCAAACTGCCTTGTGGAGGAACTGGTTTGTCACTATGGGGTACAAATGGAGCTTTACAGTGATCAGGGCACCAATTTTGAGTCCAACCTCATGAGGGAAACACTGGAACAACTCAGAGTGTACAAGACACACACCTCTTCACCCAAAGTCTGACTGCATAGTTGAGCAGAACATTACGATCCTAGAACATTTGAGGGAAGGTTGTAACCAATCACCAAAGAAACTAGGATGTCATTGTGCCACTCTTCTTGCTGGTCTACTGCTCTTCAGCCCACAACACCACCGGGTTGACAGCGGCCAGTTAGGTCTTTGGCAGAGAGCTGCAACTACCATTCGACCTGGTGTTCAGGAGTCCTCCTAGGGCAGAACAGTCAGCAGTAGACTATTTGGAGCATCTCGTAGACTGACTTCATGACATGCATGAGATGGCCTGTCAAAACCTCCAGGTAGAATGAAGACCCGTTACACCAGCAGGCCGACAAGGTGATCTGGTATGGTTATATCACCCTACCCGGGCCAAGGAACACTGTCATGGCAAGGACCTTATGGTGAAGAGGATAAATGATGTTGTGTACTGCATCCACAAGCTACCCAGAGGGAAGAAACTGGTAGTATATTTGGATTGTCTGGCCTGCTATGATGGCACTGGTCGGAACAACCAGCCTTTAAGGAGGGAGCAGTGTGACAATGCCATCCACCATTTACAATACTGCTCTCAGGTTTGCTCTGGTGACAGGAGTTGGAATGTGAGCCATCACAGTTGAATGCATAAACAATAGTGTAAAAATTAGTGTGCTGCAACAGGATCCTTTGGAACACAAGATTCTTCTCATGACATCATGATTCTTCCCAATATTCGAGATGTTTCTGGCAGCTTCAATTTCTAGTACCTTTGGCAAGTTTCCAGAAGTTTGTGACACCATTTTTCTCTTACAAAAGGAGGAAGGACTGCAGAGCAGTCCTGAGTGACTGGAGTGTTAGCATGTAGTGGTGCGCAAGTCATGGACAGCATACAGCTGTAAACTGTCTATGCGTCGAAACATCTAGTCAACTATTTGGAACAGTGAATTTAAAACTTAATTTGTAACTACATTTTGAGCCAATAAATAGATTTCTTCTAATGCGGATTAATTCAACTTTTACATTTGTTTATTATCGTTTCAAGAAACATTGTTTCCAATTGATTACACTTTCAATGATTGTTTTAAGGTTTTAAATTGTAAGAGCTTTCTCCAGTGCATACAATGATTTATTTTGTATTTTAGATTAAAAAAAAAAAAAGCTTTTGTCTATAAAAACTGCCTATCAACTTGAAGTACATGATTCATTTAAGAAATATTTTTATTTTTTGCGGGATTACAAGACACAGTCGATATGTAATTACAATAGAATTTATCCCAGCCCTAATTTGCTATGGTACCATGGTTACCAAATATCTAAAAGGAGAGTGAAAATTAATCCTAGTGTTGCTTAATTATAATTTATCCATGCTGCTAATGCCACCGCTCCAGCAAGGTCAAGTGACTGTATTGGCTCTGTATTCTCTGCCAGCCTGCTTCAAAGCAGAGAGAAGCTCTGAGTGAAGTCACATAGTATTCAGTTGGAAATGTCTGGCTTATGGCCTACAAGCCCTTAAAGCTGGATCTTGTGTGGGTACTGGAAACGTCAGCAGGTGGTGGACAGCTGGGATTTGATCATGGAGTTTGCTGACAAATACTCACTCTGGTCAGACCTATCTCGAAATAATCAATACCTAGGAGACTGCAAACTAACTTCCCAACCCCAAGCTGTTAAGGACTTGTGCAGGAGTAGTGCATGGCACATGAGAGATGTGTCACTAATGGAGCCTCTGGGATACCTGATGACTTCCCAGAGTATTAATCGGTAATGTTGCCGTTTAAGGGTCAGTTGGGCGTGCAATGCCACAAAACCATACCAACTTTAGAAATTGAAAACCGCTGTAGAACTCATCACACAGTGCCAAAGGAACACAACCAGTTAACAGCTGCAAGATGGCAGTAGTAGCACGGTTATATGTTGCCAAATGGCGCGAAAGTGACGTGGCCAAAGTGCGTGGCAATGCTAGCAGACGTTGGCATCTATCATACACCATTACCCCTACTTATTACAGATGTTGGTTGTTTGAGGTTATGTGGTACATGAGCTAGCTAAAGGCGATTTCATCAAAACATAGAGATAACCCCATCTAAGTCACACTGCAATTGCGGTACTCTTAATACGTTTAATCATGTAATATTTTGGGTTAAATGGAGAAATTTAATACACAAAGCTACTGTTAAATAAGCTATCGATTGCTTTATATCCTTTTTAATGGAAACAGGAGCATTAATAGTAAATAAAAATTATTATTAATAATATTATTAATAGTGTTATTATTAATATTATTATTGTTATTAATATTACTATTATTGGTGGTGGTAGTATGATGATTATGATGATGAGTATTATTATAATTCTTATTAGTTGTAAGAATAACTATCAGCCCAACCAGATCTACTTGCTCTTTACTTATGTCATTGGTAGCATTAAAAAAGGCTGTTTTGTCATAGAAGAAAACATGAAAGAGGAGGAGAGCAGGAGGAGATATCCGGAAGAACAGTAAATGCACTACCTGATGCATATATTTGCATATTTCAGCATTTCACGCACCTTCCTATGAATGCGTTGGCTAATTGTATATTTCTGGGTTTCCCCGCGTTGCTATGGTTATGCTTTCTAAGGCATATGCTGTTAATTGCAAATTTCAAGCTTTCCACACTACCCTATGACTGCGCTGCCTTCCCTCCTTTTCAAAATACCAACTATATATGCTCCATAACACTGAACCTTGCACCTTTCACATGCAAAGGTTGGCTGCCTGACGTTATGTGGCCAAGTGACCCTTAAACAGCAACATTATCTATTAATCTTAGCTAGGGATGTGGGGTTCCATCTGGATAGACCAAAATTATTCATAGCTAATCATGGGAATGAATAAGATAATCCTAGTAGCTTAAAACCGGAGGGATTTCTGGGGACCCTGAGAGACCTATTAGTAAAGAAGTGGAAGCTGGGCCCTCAAAAGGTAACCATTGCATCCAGCTTCAGCAAATGGATGCAGTGTCTGCAACTCTCCAGAGAAACTGACCCAGCCTTCTAAAACAAAAGGCGCTTTAGAGAACCTAACGAAGGTGGTCAGCAGCAACAAAAATGGCCAATGGAGGTAAAAAGATGAGAAGGGCTAGATTATTGGCCCTGTATGTGAGTGATGCAGGCAGCCCTTGTTCAGAGGACCCTTTAAAAGCCATGATTGGCCAGCTCTTGGCCCTTCCAAATCCTTCCAAAGGAACAGGGTGAAAAGGAAAGCAGAAGGGCTAGAATGTCTAGGCCCTCTCAGTTACGCCAATACAGTCTAAACTTGTGTCAGGTGGCACTGACACAAGGACAATGCAACCTTATATGAGCAGTGGTTGACAGGCTTATGGATGGGCTCTTTGAGAAGGGGGAGGGGGGAAGATGTTTTGTGGTTAGATGACCGCTACTAGACTAAGGGCACCTTAATTGTGGTCTACAATGCTGTTTCCTCAGAGGCTGAAACAGCATATTCCTAATTGCAGACATGAGAGGTCTAGGCTCAAAGTGGTGAACAGGATACTCTCCCAACATTAAAAAGGTTTCTCGCCTTGAGCTTGAGAATGAAGGCCTCTTCCAAAGGATATAGTAACACAACCTTAGTCTAAATACAAAGCATGGAGGGTCAATGAGCACAAAGTGGAACTCAAGTGCATATACACTGTGGTGTCAGTATCTCTGCTGATTTTATTCTCAATAGAAGATATAAACTCTCCTGAAGCTTTGACCAGACCTCCTTTACACTGATCGAAACCATTGCTTAAGGGTAAAAGGCAGGAACCTAATAATGGCTGGTTATCTGAGTTGTGTTGTGGGATTCCTGAATGCGGAAGTAGATGAATATTCAATGATTGCATCTAAAGTAGGACCTAGTTTCTTTTGGAACATGCCACAAAAGATAAGTGAATAAGGCTAACCTATAACATACTATTATTGCCCCGAGAGTATTATGTAGTAACATAATGAGGTAGGGTCTAGAAGACATGATAATACAGAACCTTGGTTTCAACAAAGCGATATTCTGCGAGTAAACTTAAAAGGGGTTTTCTTTCTTCAGTGCTCTAGCTGATGATAAACCCACAACATTTGTTTTGACTAGACAACTGTTGGCATAATGGCGAGATATGAGGTAGGCAGACTACCTTGGCAGTTCGTAGTTTGTTCTGCCTATTTTCCGTATGACTCTGGGGAACTTCATCCTACTCGGAAGTTCAGGAATCTTCAGGAATACTGCAAAGGTCAAGACTGCAGCTTGCTGACCTGCTGAGACTCCAATTCCCATCATAGTGTTTGGGGTAGTACAGTCATCAATAGGATATGGGAGACATTGCTAGAGCTTTCAGCTCAACTGATCTATAGATTGTGAATCAAGGAAGAGTTTCAACCTTTGTCAATTATTATCAGAGGGATGAAGTCCTAGACTTGACCCTAGTGTGCTTTGGGTTCCTACACAAAGTTAACGATTGGAGAGTCAGTTTAATACCTCTCTTGTCTAATTAGACTTATTTGCTTATTATCTTTGGAGAAAAAGAAAGGGACTGCCTTTAGAGGAAGCCAAGGGGAACCAACTGGGATTCTTTCCAGAAGGGAGCTGGACGACACACAAAGGGATGTACCCGAGATCACCCTAAGAATGGAGATCACCTGGAATGTTATGTGCAGTATTTCATTGACATTCTGGTCTCTTCAAAATAAAAGGAATAGCCCCCCCCCCTTCTTACAGGAAGTACAGGCAAAAGATAATTTGAGAAGGAATTCTTTTTGAAGGACCATCTAGATAAAGCCCATTAAGTGTCCAAAAGCATGGGACTCCTTTAACGTATCCCAGAGAATGTATAAAATAGAAATTGAGAGCCTCAGAGGAATCTTAGAAGCATTTTTCATGAACAAACTGCCATTTGATTAGAGAAACTGCTGGACTATATGGTGGTGGGACCAAGTTGGCCTATTTGGAGGATCCCTCTGGTGCAAAGATGTAATCGAAGTCGGAGACCTCGAGGCTGTTGCTTGAAACCCACTTTTCAGGAACCAGCATTTGTGTCATGAATTTTTTGACACATGCAGGTCTTTTCAGGAAAATTGATGAGTGGCTTCCGAGATAATAAGCTTTAAGGAAGTTAAATGGCTGTCTTCTCTTTCCAGCCCTATAAAAGTGCTAGGAAGGATGAGGTCTTTCTAGCTTTCCTGCAGGAAGGCTGGGAGATAGTTTCTCCTCACCTTGTGAGAATTTTCAGGGCCTGCCTTGCCATGAGGCATATTTTTCTCCTCTGAAGGCAGGCCAAAGTGGTTTTTATAGCAATGCCTGGCAGACAATCATATAGCAGTTCTAAGAATTTTTGACTTATCAGTCTGACACCCTTCACGTTGAAAATTTTACATAGCAAGGTAGATAAGACATTTGGATGAAGTGCTGGTTGACTGACCCATACATCCTTAGCAGCATGCCTATTGGCTGGGTACATCCATGAAATCTGCAGTACACTAGCTTGTTACAAGACTGTATGGGGGCAATGAATTGTACAGAACATGCCATTGCAGTTTCTCTGGACATTGAGGTAGCCTTTATCAAATGACTTTAGGGATCATCAGGAGCTGTCTGAATAACAGAGGTATAAGTCTGGAAGGTTACAAACTGGATTATGATCTCCTTGGAAGTTCATCAGGCAGTAGTGGTCATGGGGAGAGAAACACTGAAAGCATTGATATCCCAGGGATGTCCACAAGGAGGCATTTTGTCACCCACCTTGTGGTGTCTTGATGGTAGATGATCTTACTGAAAACTGGAGGGAGGGGATTCATGTTCAGGGCTATGAGAACACACACCTAGTAGGAAACTGAGAACATACTTGGAAATTTTCTAATTTCATCCAAGGCTCCTTGCATTCTCTGGTATAAGGAACTTGTTTGTTAAGATCATGGTCTTTGCACATGAGAAGGGGCAGCCTGGTTTGATAGAGGCCTTTCTGTTTGGTAAGAAATTAAAGTATACATTCAGTCAAGTATCTAGGTGTCATTCTGGAAGCTGGGCTGAATTGGAAAAATCATGTAGAATATAAAGTAAAGAAGGTTCACAATTCATTGTGTGCTTGCAGGAGAGCCATTGAGCTGTGATGGGACCTATGACTGAAAGTGGTCAAATGGCTATACATCTTGGTTATAAGGCCTTCAGTTTGGTGGCCCCTATCATAGGTGAAGGCTGTTACTGCTAAGACTCACTAAACTGTCTGATGGTAACCAGGGCAGTGCAGACCACCCCATATCCTACCATTGATAGATTTTGGTAGACCTTCCTCCTTTACACTTATTTGTGAAGGAGGTTGAAGGGGTGAGTGCATATCACCTTTGGACAGTGGGGAGTGGCCTTTTAAGTTAACTTATAACTCGTTGGTTCTAAGGTTTCAGAAGTGATGCCCTATTACCCTAATGGTAGGGAATTTAATGGGGACTAAATACAACATAAATCCAGTGTATACTGTGGTAACTCCTTCCAAGGATGAGTGGGACCCAGAGGCAGGGTTTCCTCTGAAGGCCGGGAGCCAGGCATGGTATAGTGATGGACAGGGGTAGGACAGGGGCTGGGGCCTACCAGACTTGCCATTTCCCTTGGAAACAATGTCACGGTTTTAAGGCTGAGATATATGCAATCTTAGGCTGTATTATGCATATTGTTAGTATACCAGGCAAATGAACAGAGGTGTATATCTGACCAGATAGCCAGGCAATTTTAAAATCCCTTATAGCAGTCAAAACGACATCCAAACTGGTATGGAGGCAATGCCAAGGAATATTGGTTAGACTGTGTGCCTGCTATGAGGTTACCCTCATCTGGGTTTCTCGGTATGTGAGTATTAGAGGTACTGAGATGATCACAGCTCTTGAAGTTATTGAGGTCAAGCCCCTTTGTGGTATGTCTTTCAGAAGTATCAAATATGAGATAACTCAGTTTATAGTATAGGTTCAGCTTGAGATGTGGAAAAAATTAACTGCTCCCAAACGAGGCCATGATTTTATTCCTGAGCCAGGCAGTAAACTGAGCAAGCTTCTTTTGAACCTATCTAGAACCAGGCTCAGAGGTGTTGTTGGCTATCTTACTAACGACAGCACATATAGAAGGCACCTATGTATATAATGGGACTTGCACAAGACACTTTACATACCAAATGTGGTAAGGATTATGAAACCTCCCAACATATTCTATGTGAATTATTTGCTATGAATATTATCCTTATGCTCCTATTCTGTCGATACACTAGATATAAAAATGGTTAATATCAATGATGTCCATTTTATATGGAATAAAGCCTGCGCTCAGATTAAGAGACACAAAGGGCTCCAAGATGTACATGCTTTTGAGGGACCACTCAGGTTCCATCATTGTTATTATCATACTGCTTTATCAGGGCACAAATTTATGCACTTAAGACTGCAGGACTTGACAAAAATTATAGCACAGCATATCAAATAACTTTAAAACAATTATACTACTCATATTTTAAGCCCCAAATGTACAGATTGGCATCATGAGACTAGTCTGGATAAAATGTTTGACACTACTTCAAGTATAGGCACAAAACTCATGTCTTTCAAAACCTCCAATACTTCTTCAGCCTGCACCTATGCACATGTGCCTATGCAATGAATGACAGATAAGACTGCTAATACAAATAATAAATATAAACAATTAATTTGTTGTTACTTATAATACTAAAAGTATACCTACCATAAAGCATACAGAGGCTTTGCAAAACCACATCCAATAACTTTGTATCCTATATCATCTGATAGCACTTCAGAAATCTTGTTTACTCCTGCTGCATCTTCTTCTGAAGAACTGAAAAATTTAAACTTGGAATGAACAGGTACTGAAATAGAATATCCATCTCATTTTAGTGGTTCATTATTTCTCAGCTTTATATTTTAATGAAATCTGTGAATAATGCAAACCACCTCTCTCCAATACAAAAGATTAAATCAGCATGTGCTTTACGAATATTAATTCAAGCTTAGCCTATGGCTCCTTTCAGGGAGCAATTACTTAAACTGAAAGCAGTAAGTTCAACTCTGCATATACTTCTAACAATCACTTGTGAAAGAGAACTTAAATTTGTGTTCAGTTAAATATAGACTAAACAATGTCTTAACTTTATATTGCTTAATCCTTGTCCAAATAGCATTTAAAATGTCATCTGCCCCAAAAGTAGATACAGAAACACTATGTTTTGAAACTTTCATATTTGGGCAGCATTGTTGTTCACAAAAGAAGCAAAAGTATAGTTTGGAAAATTCTGAGAGCCTTTTCTTCTACCAGTGGTGCAGAAAGCAGAATGTCAAATAATTGCAGGGCTAAAATACAAATATACAACAATCAGGGTCTGGTAAAGAGCACATGAGCTTTAATGAGCTGCTACAATGGATGTTCAGATTCTGTCTGCCAATGTTAGCACTAACTTAAGCATTTGATTTACATGGGTGGCTTGGAAAATAACGTCTCTTCTATCATGATGTCAGTAACTGTGTTCACACTGCAGCCATTGTCACATTTGCATGTTCTTTGATTCAGTAACTTTTGAGCTGTGACAGTGTGAGCCTTGTTTTCATGCATTCGCTAGTTAGAACCTCAAAACACGAGTGCTGCAATATAAAATCCTGCCAAATGAGATGTCCATGCAATAATAAAACTCATTTCGGTACAGAACATTTTGGCAGGAGACATTCAGCATCAATTGTGTACTGCTTACAGCCCAAGCATTCAAAATGTTGTGTGGCAATGGGTCAGATTTTTTAAAAGTGGTAGAACAAACATTTATGATAGAGGAGTGATAGGTCTTCTGTTGTGAGTGGTTTTGTCAACAAAACTGATGAAAAAGTTTGCAAAAAATTCAAAGCTTCACCATCTCTGAACTTTCTGGACAATTCCCACATATTTCTTGTACAGTTTTGTATGAAGTTATCACCGATAAATTAGGCCACGTAAAGTTCTGTGCTTGGCGAGTAGCAAAATTGGTTACAGAGGTCCACAAAACCAAACGAATGGGCACTACCTTAGAAGCTATGGTGCAAAAACAGAAGATTTGTTGAAGAAAGTTGTAACTGGTGACGAAACTTTGAGTGATATATGTAAAGCCTGAATAAAATAAGTCAATGGTTTGAGGCCAAACCAATTCTCCATTTAAGTTAAAGAAAGCGTGCCAAACACTCTCATCGAAGAAGGTTATGGTTCCAGAGTTTTTTTTTTTTTTTTTTTTTTGGGATACTGAGGGACCTTTGCTAGTTGAATTTATGGAATGTGGTCAACAATCACTTCAGATATCTACTGTATCACTTTGAAGAAACTTAGGCAAGCCATTCAAAACAAATATCACAGTATGCTGGTATTAGGTATTGTGTTTTTAATGACAATGCTCATCCTCACAGTGCATACAAAACTAAAGAACTTTTGAAACAATTTAAATGGGACATTTTTTGATGATGATGATTGATGATGATATCAGAGTCCTCAAATTAAGATAGTTGGGTATAACAAGGACAAAAAATAATGGAAGGAAATTTGTCTCTACTACTTTCAAATAAATGTGAACTAAAGAAATTGTTTTAAATGACATACTCCAAAATCCACTCAGAGTCTGCATATTCGAATAAATCCTCTAGTATCCTTTCAAAGATGCCTGGAGTATTACTAATTGCATCACATGCAGCCAATATCCTCGCCAGCAAATCCTCATCAAAGTTGACAGGAGTCTAGTACACGAGGCTCATGACATGAACCCTACAAAAAATAATCAGAAGGTGTGAGATCAGGGGAACATGGTGGCCAAGTAATATCAGCACCATGTCCAACCCAACATCCTGGAAACATATTTAAATGGCCTCTGATATTCCTATCAAAGTGAGCAGGAGCTGCATTACGCTGGAGCCACACCCAGCATCATACATCAAGAAGGATGTCTTCCAGAATCCCAGGTGGCATTTTGAATAGGAACATTCCCATTCAACCATGATGGAAGAATGTTCAGGTCAATTATGTAATCTGAAACTATGCCAGCCCATATGTTGACTCCAAACATGTGTTGATAATTTCTTTCAAAAATCTCTGGCAGATTTATGTGATCCTAACATGATTGTTTCTTTGTTTTAATACCATTCCTTCCCTTGTGAAACAACGATCGTCGGTAAAGAGCAATCAGGAAAAGAAGTCCAGCTGTTTATCATGCCACTCAGAGATCCAATTACAAAACTGTACTCGAGGAACGGGTCAGCTGAAGTCAAGGCCTGTACCTTCAGAAGATGGAAGGGATGGATTCCTGTATCATTCACCATAGCTGACATGATTTAAGCCCATAGTACGTGCTATAGCATAGGTACTGTTTGAATAATTGTTGTGAATCCTTTTGAGCACCTCTTTCTCGAAACCCTGTGCAATGGGTTCGTCTTGCAGCGGCATTATGTCTATGCACACCCAGGGATCCAATTTCCTGCAGGCGCTGGTGAATAAACTGGAAGGCAGAATGATGCAGTTGATATTAAAATAAGAACTGAAGCTTTCCTGGCGGCGTGTTAATTCAAAATCTTCTCGGTGAACCCTGAAGACGAGAAAGATGCACTTCTTCGAAACGTTGGTGTCAAGCCAAGTTTTTACCTGGCTAGAAGCCCGAGAAGATTTTGAATTAGCAGTTGATATTGTTGAAGGTATCTGAATGCATAGAGCCATGCTCCTTCATGCGAGTTTCCTCCTCCCTCCCCATAAACAAAATGCAGATCAGCTAACTCCAGAAAAGAGTGCGATGGTTGCTATTTGAAAAAGTCAGTTCCACTAGTAGACAGAGCAGTAATGCAACACATGTTCTATTAGTCTACAATGACCTTCAAAGTATGCATGTACAGCTACGGAGTGAGTCAAAAACCTCCAAACCAGCTGTGCAGCGTTTTTCCACTAGGCGTGTGGACACAGATTCAGCAGTGCTGCTGTAAACAAGGTCATGCTTCTGACACAGTTTTGCTCTGCTCTGGAAGTGCAATATTGAGTAGACAGTGATATGGTGTAGTTCAGTTATTACAAGTGAATTATTATTTTGTCCTGTATTTAGTCACAAAGTGTATTATGGCTTAGCATGTATTTATTTATGATTTGTATATTGGGGTTATAGTTTCCAGTGTAGGTCGCATCATTTCTTATACTGCTCTCTGCAGAAACCATAACCTCAATGGATTATGGCCATGGAAGTCTGCAGATATATGCTATCTCAGTCAACTCACCAAATGAAAATACAATTTGAAGAAAGATTTTCAGCAGCAAAGTTCCAGGCCACACAACAACCCAGAATTTTACAATTAATTTCAGGTCACAGGAAGCATTCAGGGTAAGAAATCCAAAAGATTGCGTACGGTTCTTACTGAAGAAAAATTAGACATCGGTCATCGTTTGGAGAATTTCCCCAAAAAATTGTTTAGGCATTTTTTTAACTGTAGGTATTTCTTTTGGCTCTGATCGAAGAGGTACTAAACTGCTGAGGTTTAAACCATATAAAATAACTGTGGCACATGCTCTTCAACCAGGTTACCTGTATTTCATGCACCTTTTGTGAGTGGACTCTCAATAGTGTATACAATGGTGAAATAGACCAACATTTAATATTTTTCACAGACGAGGCTTGGTTCCACCTTCATATATATGTGTGTACACATAATAATCGTTATTAGAGCTCTGAGAAACTTAATATTGTTCATGATAAAAAAAATTGGTCTATGGTGCACCATTAGCAAAGAAAGAGCTATAGGGTCTTGATGTCCGTATATACGTGAATACAATTTTGCCCACCATTTTTAGAGAATTGACAGAGAGCATGATTTTGCCTTTTTTAAACAAGAGTCTGCAACAGCTCGCAGGCAGGCAGGGAGAAAGAGAGAGACAGACAGACAGATACATAGATAAACTTAGTTATTCCTTCAATCATACATTGCATTTAGTCATGCTGTGATATGGAACATGTCAAAATCATTTAACAATTTAGTTTTAAAATATTAACTATGTAGTTAAGTAGTAAGATTATAAAATACAGTAAAAAAAAACAAAAAACATGAAGCATGAAAATATAGTTAAATTTACAATCCAAATGTGTTTAAATAAGAACAATAAATATATGAATATAATAAAAAGTAACACATTAAAACATTATTAAGATATGGTTATAATATATAATCCAAATATGTTACTCAATTACCATGCAAGTTAAGAATTAAGAAATTCTTCAACCAAGTAAAAGCAATAATCAAGTATGTCATCAGATTAGTTATGAAACATTCAATTTTCTTTATTGATTTTATGTTATGCAGTAACTTATAAGTTTTGGAACTTTAATATAATGTTCCATCCTGGTACATTTTTTACTTGCTCTTATTACATGTGTATTTGACACAAGATTCTCATTGCTACACTCTCGAGCAGTGGAGTGGCCTACGAGTAACAAGCAAGAGTGGCAAGGATTTTAACCGCCTCTGGTCTACACGAGTTTCTCCAATTGACACCCATAATTACTCTTATTATTTGTTTTTGGCTTTTAAGTAAGGTTTTATAAGTCAAAGAGTTTACTTACAACACAATTCCATATTCAAATTAAGGTGGATATAAGCAAAGTATGTCCTAAGGTATAAATTACAACATTATCTGAGAATATTTGAAAGTTAAAATATAGAATTCAGTTTACTTATTAAAGTGCCAACATGCTTCAATGTCATTAATTTTGTTTATAATTGCATATTATGGTACATTACTGTTAAAGGTGACATATTTGCCTGACCACTTACCTTGTTTTGCTTTTCCAAGATGCAAACATTTTTTGTTAAGTCACTCTGTCTGTGGTGAATGATCCTGGATAGGGCTTTAATTTTCAGTATTCTTGTTTCCTGGTGATCAATCTTTCACCTGGTTTCACTTTTTTTTTTAATTACAATATGCATCATATCACAGATTTTATTTTCCCTCACTTTATATGTTTTGATCACCTTCTCTCTCTGGTTTATTAGTTCTATATGTTGATTTTTTATTGGAGTTTAAGTTCCTGATGCATTTTGTTCAGGTAGATGCAATTCCTCTTCTTCAGATGAATGGGGTGGGTTGCAGTATGTTATAAATAGTTCTGGTGAGAGATACTTTTTTTTAATCAAGAGCTCTATTGCTCACGATAGAAATCTTCTTAGCTTCCCTACTCCTCTTCTATTGAGGTGAAGTCTCTTTTGCCCAGGTCGTAGAACTTACCATATTTATTTAAATACAAGACGACCTCAAATGCAAGACAAGCCCCATTTTTCAGAACTTAATTTTGGAATAATTTAGCATACTATCTACAAATATGAATTTGCGCAGAAATTCACATTTTGAGCAGTTGGCGGAGAGGGGAGTATGTACAGTATGAGTGCGATTGTCTAATGAGACGGTGGCAGCAGTGTAACTGTAATGATGATAATGGCTGTGATTCTGTATTTAGACAATATTTAATGTTTTTACCTAATTTGAATGTCTGCAGAAATCTACATTGTGAACAGGAGAGACAGAAAAGGCAGAATGGAAATGTATGGTATATGTGCAATGATAGAATGTGGCAAAATGTAGCCATAATGACAATGATTTTCCATTTAGACAGCATACTTACCATAACATATTGTACATTTTTTTTTACCTAATTTGAATTTGCGCAGAAATTTACATTGCTAGCGGGACAGAGACAAAGAAGAGAGAACAGAAATGTATGTCTGTATTTGGTGGTTATGGTGGCAGCTTAGCTGTAATGACAATTGTGGATATAATTTTTATTAATAGAACATACTTAATACAATATATTGCAAAACGTTTTACCTATGTTGAATTTACACATAAATTCATGCGCTGGCAGGAGCGTAACTGTAATGACAATTATGGATGCTATTTTCTATTAAGACAATATACATAGAAGTCCTCTAATTTTATTTTATTCTCGGAGAGTAATCCTTTTTCCAATGAGAATGCTCATCAGCTCGTTAACAGCTAATTTTGGTGCAAAATGGAACACACAAAATCTGCCACATACCCGCGAACTTGGCGGTAATCTACACCATTTCTCCAGGGCTTTGCCAGTCCTACCCGCGAAGTTTGAAACTTACTTTTTCCCATACACAAAACATCACAAATGCAAGTCGACCACCCTGTTCTCTTAGTATAGAGGATGTCCTGTGTAGATTCATTCCCGATATTAGATTCATTGACAGCCATATTGGAGCAGCTCTCTGTAGATTCATAGCTCCTATGTGAATTGTTTAGGTTATGTTGTTTCATTTAGGTTAACCAATGGTGAATACCTATTTGCAAGTTTATCATTTCGTATTGTCCTCTGTTCCAGGCAGCTTCATTTGTGCTTGTGTTATATTGTCTTGATTTTATGGTAGTCCAACTTCAGTATTACAAAGACTACTTTTGATATGCGACATAAAGTTTATGGAACCTTCATGAGCAACTCCTTTTTAAGGGAACAATTTTCTCTAGCTAATAACTGTATTTTATTTTTTAGACTGTGGTTTATTGTGTTAACTTCATCAAGTTTATTATTATATGAAGAGAAGATACATTTTTCCTATGCTGCACAGAAATCTGTTTTCACATTAGCCATATTTTCCATTTTTTGTTGAAGCTACTATTGAGCTTTAAGTTTCTGTATTAGATTTTACATTTATTTGTGTGTTACATTATAATTCCTGTCATCACTATGTATTTTGTTATTTGCACTAAAAACACTGCTACTGCTTTGTAAGGCCATCCAACATTTCACCATCTTGGATCAGTGCCAATCTTTCGATGAGAACAATTGGAAGTGCATTTCAGGACAATTATGAAGTTTTTTTTTGGCCTCCTCAGTTCCCCACTCTAATCCCCTGAGATTTATATCTCTGGGGTAACTTAAAACAAAGTGTACAAGACAAACCCATACATCCTGGAAGAATTAAAACAAAATATCTGCCAGGAAATTGCCAGCATTTCTCAAGGTGAAATGCAGCAAGAGAAGGATAATTTCCTAAAGAGGTGCCAAAAGTGTTTGGACAACGACAGTGGCCAGTTTCCGCATCTCCTTTCCTAAAGTTGGTTGTAAGCCTTATAAGTAATTTTAAAAATGCATGGTTTCATCCCTGCCTTTCTATGATAGCAGAAGATGGCAACAAGTGGGAGGATGCAGACAGGCAAAACACTGCGCAGCTGCTTTGTATCTTTTTGACCCAATCTTTACTAGGGGCACATTTGCATACCTGGCACATGCTCATAAACTCATAGTGCAACGCATGCACAAGCAAATGCAGTAATGTATCCTATGTAAAACATGCTCAAATGCACTATGACAATACCTCCGTAAAATTTGCATACATATGGAGAAAAATACCATTAACAAAAATTGGGTTCATGCCAAACTTATACCATTCGCCTGATTTAGGGAAAATTTGACAGCTTTAACATGGTTTGGAGCCTGCACCATCAAATTGAAAGCATAACACACTACTGACTGTGGCACTGCAGACGAGTGATCTACTTCGAGTAACAATATCAGAAGTAGTAAAACACATACGCTATTAGTATCTTTAAAGTGCCTTTAATATACACATTTAATCTGCATACGTGATACCAACAAACCATGTTAAAAACCATGCACAGGAAGAACAGAAAGATTGTCCTTTTTCCTATACAATATGTTAAAACATAACATGTGAGTACCTCCATAAAATCTTTTAAGTTTTAAAGAAACACTAAGAATCAAAATTGGGTTCACTCCAAACATATGCTATTCACAAGCTTGGGAAAAAAAAAAAGTTTAAGACACTGGTTTGAAGGTTTGAACTCAGGCTACCCAGGACAATAAGACTAGGAGCCGAACTCAGTTCTGACTGCTCTATTTATGTATAAAAAACACCCCTCTCTAATTCGTACAGTGTTTCACAATGTTAAACTGGAGCTCCGTGGTGCACTGGCCTTTGCTGGCAGAGCATTTTCTTCAGAATAGCAAAGCTCATACCTTCAAAAATACAGTGATAGCTACTTTCACGCTTAGGGGGCAGATGGTAACTAATTTTGAATGGAAAGCAGCACCGCATGTGTATTTAGTATTTCTGTATGTGCAATTGTGCAAATCATTACTTAATTGCAAAGTTTGTCACAGATGATAGGGGTCCTATCTCAGTGTGATCCTGAATTATTCCCCTATAACTCCTGAAGGTTTGTCGGCTTGAATTCTCTAAAACTTTGTATACTGAGACTGTAAACTAGAAGCCTGCGGACTAAAAGACTAATCCAGGATTGTTTTCCTGTGCTCCTTTTAGATACACATTTATAAAAAATACTCATTTCATTGCAATATACTTCACTTGTCATTAAAAACACATACTAGGTGACATTTGTGATATCTTACCTATGAAATGTTTTCTCTCTGGCAGCAAATGCTGGGGATGCAACGCATTTAACTGTATTTTCCTGAATTTCTCTATCTTTTCTTTCAATGTCATCAGCTCCAGTAAGTATGAAAACACAAGCAATTTTATATTTTTTTATTTCTTGGATTAGCCCTTGTAGGAAACTAAAACACAATTCCTGTAAAGATAAAAACATGCTAGAGTATTGATTGATGTTTGGAGGAATTTAGAAACAGTGATGGTCAAATTAATAAAACATATGCTAGAGTATATTCAATTTGAAAAAGCTTGAAACCATGAGGCAGGGAACAAATCACAAATGAAAAGCGAAAGTTTTTTATATATATCCTGTTTTTACACAACTGGAGTAATTGTGTCACTACATTAACTCAATTAAAATATACTGGTATATTCTTAAGTTAGACATGGAAGGTATGCAGTGAAATATACAGAACCTTCATTTAGATACATTGTCAGCCTAACACAAATTTGATAGGCACCAGGAAGCATGCTGTTTGCCAGCTAAGCTCGACATTCATAGCCCTTAAATTTAAGCCTAAAGATTTTTCATATAAATTATAACCACAATAACCACTCTTCATCATAGATTATGTTGGAAAAGATTCTTTTTTTAGCCACATCTCTCACACTTTTAAGAAAACTTACATTAACGCTAATTAATTCTTCTTTTGAAATTGTAATAATTATTTCTCTTATAGTGTCTTTCAATTCTTCAGACATATGCAGGCTATTCTAATTCACTTAATTTTTTTAAGGTCTTCCAAAATAGAAATCACATACAATAAGATCTGGAGTCCATGTTGATCACAATTCCCTACTAATGATCTTATCTTCAAAAATTTTCTTCAATTAATTTTAATGAGAAATCAGCTATATATTCTGTAGCAGAATCTTGTTGAAAATGTCTGTATACAGTCAATATCGCACCATTCTTCTAAGAATGCTGTGATTATATTATCCTTGTACCTCTTCCCATTCATGGTGTCTTTGAGAAATAATTCTAAAAGCATTCACAGCACACCATATACCTGTTATTTTGGTTAAAAAATGGCATTTCATGTGTAATACTGGAATTTTCTGTACTCTACAGTATTTGTGGTATTACAGATGCAGGTGACAGTATTATTGAAAATGTTTCTAAACCTCTTCATTAAAATGTGAGCAATGTAATATGTAATTCCTATACTTGTCCAAATGCAAGATTCTTTTTTCTTTCCAAAGAGTATTTGCTATATGTGATACTGGGACAGGATATCCTTAAGAGCCACAAAATGGTGGTTGACATTGGTAAAAGGGTACCACAACTCGGCCAAGGTGTTGTTCCTGAGTTTCGGGGATGTTCTGGGTGATCCTAAGGTACAATATAGTTGTGCCCACAAGAAGGTAATGGTGAAGGTGCTTCTGGAGGGGCCAACAGTCAAGGAATCTTATTTTGGACCAAAAGACTCCAATGAATGGATTATATGTTGCCTGTGCATTGTTACCTTTATGGGAGGAAATGCCCATGACACTGCTGAATCCAATGGACAATGATCAGGATACCCACGCCAGAACAGAGTTAAAAAAGAGCAAGCCAACTGCAAGTGGCTTGCCGTCCATATCTGAAGAGCCAACACCCTCACAGTGTCTGGAGCCAGCTAAGAAACTTGAAGAGGGCAGCCGACCATCTGACCACTTCACATTTTGAGAGCAGCCAGAATCTACTGAGATGAAAACATCTGTCTTCAGTCAAAGGAACCACGACTACAGCCACACTGACCAAATATTCCATTAAATTGACACTAGGAATGCCAACCTATTTGGCAACCACAAAGACGTGTTCCTCTAGTTAAACACGCAGATATATGGGACATACTAGAGAACATAACATCTAAGGGTATTAGTGAAGAGTATGATAGCCCTTTGTGGTCCACTGTAGACTTGGCGAAGAAGAACAGCGAGCTATGCTTTTGCATGGAGTAACAGGAAGCTGAATGCCATCAACAGAAAGGACGTTTCCACTTACCCTGGCCTGCTATATCTGGATGACATCATCAGTATTGGCGGCAACTTCAAAGACATCTCACAAACCCGACCAAGGAACTACAAAGACCGCAGGCAACTAATCTGAAGCTGAATGAGAAGTGCCAACTCTTCTGCAAGGAAGTGAACTACCTGGGCCACATAGTAGCACCATCTGGGGATGCCACAGACCTGGAGAAGGCTCGGGCAGTGAGAGAATGGTCTTACCCGAAAAACAAACAAGATCTGCGAAGTTTCCTTAGCCTATGCAGTTACTATTGCGGCTTCATCAGAGGTTTCTCCAACATAATGAAACCCCTCACTTATCCGATGGAAGTGCAGCAGCTTTACATGTGCTAAGAAGAGGCTGAGAGCACATTCTAGGTGCTTAAGTCAGCATTCTGCAATGCACCAATTTTTAGGATTTCCACAACCGTGGAGACTTTATTGTAAATACTGTGACACAAGTGACACTGGTATTGGAGGCATGCTATCCCAGGTTCAGGTTCGCCAGGAGCAAGTAATAGCCTACTATAGCATGACACTCTCTAAGGCAAAAAAGGAACTGTGCTACTCGGCAAGAGCCTCCTGGCAGTAGTAAAGGTGCTAGAGCACTTCCGCAAGCCTCAGTTCAGTGAGTTATTCCACTTGACGATGGACCTCCCAATCACCTAGCTATTGAGTTTCAAGAACCTGGAGGGTCAGAGAGCCCATTGGATCCAGAGGCTCCAAGAGTAAAACTTCACATCAGAACATTGAAAAGGAAGGAGCCACTCCAATGTGGATGCCATGTCCAAACAATGCTCTCCAGAGGAGTGCAGTCACTACAATAAGGTGGAGGAGAAGGAACATGCCACAGCAGTCTTTGTCATTTCGGCAGTGCTGCTGCTGGATGGGATAGCACAGTCCTGAGGAAGGAGCAGCTGGTGGATGCTAAAATCAGGCCATTCCTGTAGAGAAGTGGAGGCAGGGACCAGACTTATCTGTGAATACATTGCACACAGGAGATGTGTACAAGTTCTACAGGGCCCAATGGGACTCACTGAAGACCAAGGAGGATGCACTGCTCAGGGTATGGGAGTCAACAACTGATGGGAAGACCCAGAGCGCAACTGATCCTTCCTTGTAGGAGGGTGATGGAAGTCCTGGAGGAAGACATGCAAGGACTTGGGGAGAACACCTTGGGCCCAACCAAGCAATTGACAAACTCTGTTAGTGGACTACTGGTTAAGACTACAGGTAGATACTGAGAAGTGGTGTGCCAATGTAATGTTTGGAATAAGTGGCGGCCTAAAGACCAGGAGCCCAGGTTGCATGCAGCAGTATAACCAGTTACTGATGTAGCTGGGTCATTCCCAGTATCAGAGAGGGGCAACAAATATGTATTTGTTGCCATGGATTACTTTACCAAGTGGCTAGCTAGAACAACCGTTTTGTCATTATGGGATACTGTGGAGCTACAAGTGATTAAAGTATCAAGAGTTAAACCTGAGGAGGGAACCATTGGAGCAACTTGGAGTGAACAAGACCTTTCCACCCACAGTCAGGTGGCATGGTTCAGCAGTACATTGAGATTCTAGAAGAATATTTGAGGAAGGTTGTGAACAATCAACAACAAGATTGGGATATCAGGATGCCCTTTTCTTGCTGGCCTACTGCTTTTCAACCTAAGACACCACTGGGTTGACATCAGACAGCTTGGTCTTTGGCAGGAATTTGTATCTACCATGTGACCTATGTTTGGGATTCCTCCTAGAACAACACAGCCAGCAGTCGACTATGTGGAGCATCTCTTAGTTCACGACATGCATGACATGACTCGTTAACACATTCTGATCGTGAGTGACCAGATGAAGACCAATTACAACCAGCAGGTGAACAGCCAAGGTTTCCAGCTGGGTGATGTGGTGTGGCTATATTGCCCCACCAGACCAAGGGAAGTTGTACCAAGCTTCAACAAGCATGGCAAGAGAAATTCACCACTTCCAGAGGCTGTCAGAGTTTGGTAGTACACATGAATTGCCTAGCCTGCTATGATGGTGCTGGCCGGGACCACCAGACCTGAGGAGGAAGCAGTATGACTATACACTGAATGTGCCGTCTGTGCCTAGCTGGCCCTTATAACTGCATCTGTATGAAAGGCTTGCTTTTGATTGTATAGCCAAATGTTGCCAGACACCAGTGACTTTTGTTCATTCGCTAATGCATTGGCACACCTGTGTGTAACACACTTGAGTATGATTTTCGCATGCAATAATGATCTCTACTTCCAGAAGTTTCTTGGAGCATATAGTCACAGCCCCACAGACAAGCAAGTATCAGAGTGTCAAGGTAAAAATTGTACAACAGATTTGCAATAAAGACTCTGAAATCAATTTTGAACTAAATAAACTAAATAAATATATTGCAAATTAAGTAAACTAAAATATTTATTTACCTTTATCACTGGACCTCTTATTTGCAAAAACACCAATTTTTGCTTCTCACTGCAGTATACTAAAACACAAATATGAAGGTTAAGTGCATTATAATGTACCAGTTACTCAGAATTGTACACCTTAATTTGATGTTTAATTAACTTGATGAATTGTTTGGGAGATTACTGCTATGTTGTAGTTATAGAGACTGCTCATTACTCGAGAAGGTTATGTTCAGATTCAATATATTTTTCTTAAACACTTAGTTTTGGATAAGAAAGAGCAGATTTTAACAAGTTAAAACAAATTAATTAAGCATATCTTTATCATTTGTACACAAATTACCTGTATTCCAAAACTCTCAACAAAAATTCACAAACACTATTGGAGTGCAATATTATGAACAGAGGCTATGAGCCTCTCAAATTTTAAACCCACACATTATAAATTTCTTTACAGCCCAGTAAAGGGAGATCATGATCGTTATGAGAGATAGGCACACAGATGAACTATGGCCTATCATAGTACTCTATACCAATTAGTGGCGTACATCAATTCTGCTATCAGCTACAACAGAATGCAACAGAGTTTAGTGCTTAGTCATGTTCATAAAGAAACTCTATAATACCTTTCCCCCCTGGGGTCTACTATGGTAGGTACGGTTTAGTGTTCCCAGGGTCCCGAGCCAACCCTGACTTCCTTGGTGGGGGTTCCTCTTAGTGGTGAGCGAGTCAGTCAAAATGCCCATCCACATTTAGACTGTGTATGGAGAACCATATCCATAAAAAGGGATACCTTGTTTGATTGAGGGCTGCATATCTGAGTCTGGGCCTTCTGTTTTTCAGTTACCAGGGTGGGTGCACAGCATAATACACAGCTTTGGTTTCTGCTTCACTTAAATAAGCAGTTAGTGACTAACCCATCATTAGTCAACCGCCCAGTTCTGGGTATTATACAAAACTCCAGGTTGAACAGGACAGTGAGCATGCTATATCCCCTGTGTAGTTGAGCTTTTTGGTGGGTGAGGAGCATTTTTCCATGGCAAAAAAAAAAAAAAACTCCAAAATACTGTTGTGATTGGAAAAGAAGTGGTTGAGTCTACTGGTCCTCACTATTTAGTAATAACTTGAACAGCAGAAGGCAGAAAAGTTATGTCGATTAGCCCATTAGCCATTCAAAAGTATTTAGATAGAATTGCTGGTCCAGTTCAGTTTTGCAGTAGAGCATGCAATGGCACATTTCTGATTGAAGCAATTTCAATATCCCAGGCAGCATAAATTCTGAGAGCCAATACATTAGGAAGCTACCCAGTTAAGGTCAAAATGCACAAAACCTTGAACTCCTCATGTGGCATTGTAACCACCTGCACAATGGATGGTTTGATCAATGAGATACAAGAGAAATTTGCAGAACAGGATGCTACATCTGTGTATAGGTTTCAACAGAAACTAAATGGCAAATTCTTGCCTAACCATACCCTGATCTCAAATCAATCAGGTAGATCTCCCTCAAAGGATTAAGGCAGCTTAGGAAGACATTGAGGTCAGGCCCTCTATTCCAAACATACTCAGATGCTACAAGTATCAGTGCTTTGAACACACAAGCGATTTTTGCAATGGTCAGTCTATGTGTGCCAACTGTGGAGATGATACACATGATAGAGCTTGTATATCAACTCCATCTTGTGTTATCTGCAGTAGTGAACATCCCTCTAGTTCCCCAGAATGCCCGTTTTACAGAGGAGAGAGCGATCCAGGAGATACTGGTAAGAGAGGTGTCCTTGGAAACGCGGAAGCTCTGCGAATCTGCCAATCCTCTTTCCCGAAGTCTGGTACTTATAGTACAGCTACAGATAAACCAATATCAAATTGGGAAATTGCAATTCAGACCAGTGATATCAATGGGGCCACCATTGTAGAAAAGATTCTCATAGCCAAAGCCTTCAACATCTACGCTTACATCATATCAACATTTGCCAAATCGGTCACTGTAAAGCAGTCAGGTAAAACTATCACCCAAACCATCGACCTCAGGTAATAGGACTGACAAACCCGTAACATATTCTGTAGCAAAGATTAATTTCAAAACCAGTTATTTAAGAACCGACTTTCTGAAATAAAGTGTGAAGTCCATGCCCAGAACATATAATGGAAGAAAAAATACACACCAATATCCCCGCATATCATCTTCTGGGGGAGGGGGGGGGGCAGCACTGACCATTTTTGCCAATCAGTACCTCTAGTAGTTAAGGAGTACTCCCCTGTGGGGGAGGTGGAACAGGAGGATTCTGCCCCCACTGCCAGATGGACAGTGTGTAAACAGCAGGATCATTTTCCTGAAAAAAGTGTTAGTCCAACAGTGAAATAAAATAAATTACACACACTAACACAGCCCCACATTCAAAATGTTTAATTTAGAACCCATAATATAGGCAATGGCTATCCTATAGTGGAACATTGCAGAATTAGACCACATCAACCAGAGCTTGAACTGTTGCTCAACAATGAACCTTTGGTCATATGCTTACAGGAGACAAAGCTCCGCCCACGAGACAGCTTTACAATCAGGCAATACTTTCCTGTATGGTGTGCTTTATCACCAGAAAAGGGTGTTTCTGCACATGGAGCACTAAGGTGCTCATCAGGGGTGATATACTTGCATGAATCTGTATCCTTACAGTCTGACATCCAGTCAGTCGCTTTAAGAATTAAGCTCTCATCCACCAGATTCATCATTTGTAGTATATACCTGCCTCCACCTGATGACTTCTTGCTCACTGATTTAGAGGACCTAGTTTCCCAGTTACCAACACCTTTTCTGTTGGTAGGCGATATGAATACCCACCATGCACTTTGGGGTTCACCTCGGGCTTGAGCAAGAAGTAAACTCACTTGGACAATCATAACCTAGCTCTCCTGAATGCCTTCAATAGTTTTTCAACCTGGACATAGTGGTATGTTCACCACAGCAGTTTCCTTAGGGTTGAATGTCATCTCTGATTTACACTCTAGTAACCACTTTCCATGTCTTATTAGATTCTTATCACAAGATATATGTTACACATGTTTGCCTGGATGGCGCTTAGATCAAACCAACTAACCTTTACTTGCTTTGGCTGTTTTAAATATGAGCACGACTCTGAATTTTTCAGAACACCTCATAGACACTATTCTTTCTGCTGCTGAACAGTCTATTCCAGGTCAACTGACCAACCCCATTGATTTCCAGTACCTTGGTGAACAGATGAATCCTAGAATGCCATTCATGCTTGCAGGTGTGCTCTCAGGGTTTTCCAGTGTCCCCCTACACTGGATAATGTGATATAATATAAAAATTGCCAAATCTAGAAAAAGTATTAAGGATAGCAAACAGGCATCATGGAACAAGTTCGTAGCTTTGTTTATTTGACATACACCTTCCTCTGTTGTATAGGATAAGGCATGTGAACAGAAAATTAACCCATATACCATTCACCGGTCTAGAAACAGCTGCAGGTGATGTTGTCGACATGTTGGCATTGCTAACACTTTTGGCAATGATTTCGTTCAAGGGCCAGCTTCTACAATTATTCCCCTGAGTTTCTTCCAGTTAAGGCTCAGGTGGAATCTCAAGGCCTCTCCTTTTGTTGTGCAAACCTTGAAGATTTCAATCACCTTTTTACCATTGCAGAGTCTGACCATGCCCTTTCAATTTTGTGAAACTCTGCATCAAGTCCAGGTGGAGTCTGTGTTCAAATGTTGTAATTTCTCTCTCCTGAAGGCAAGGCTTTCCTGCTCAAGGTTTATAATTGTGTTTGGGTCAGAACTGGAATATACATGGATGCCTACTGTGGTTCATTCAGGAGTTTATGAGGGACTGCATTTTCAGAGTGTTAGCATGGTTTCTTCCAATTCTTTCGTTCAAGAAAGTAGAGGACTGTACTAAAGTCACACTGTTTGCTATTGTGATAAATTCTATGTCAAAACATGTTCTCCCAGGTATATCATTCTGCTTACTCATAGATTACTTTACCATCTTTTGTACTTCTCAGCATACACCATTTTTGAAATGCTGTCTGTAGCAAAGTTTTAGACAATGTTTCAGATTGGAATTCTAAAAATGACTTTGGTTTCCAACCAGGAATTAACTTCTGGTGCCATAAGAGGCAATCAACATCTATGCTCAAATTTTGGTCCAGATTTACTACCATTCACAGATGAGACGAGATTCCTTGAGTTTGATATTCAATCGTAAATTTTGCTGCTCAGCACATATAGCACAATTGAAAGCAAAATGTGACCGTTCTCTAGCAAATCTTGGGGAGAGGATTGGACAGTGTTCCTGCATCTTTGCGCTCTGATCTGATCCAAGTTAGATTATGGATGCATTATTTATTCTTCATGATGACAATCTATACTGAGAAGATTAGACACTGTCCATAATCAGGGCATTTGTGTCGCTGTTAGGAGCTTTTTCAACCAGCCAGTTGCAAGGCTTTACACCGAATCGGCAGAACCCCTTATGCTTGTCTGCATGATGTCCTGTTAGCAAATTATGGTTGTGGGCTTAAGTGCCTGTGCATCCAACATTTATTCCATACTGAGCTGAACTGATGTTATAAAAACCTCTCAAATAGTCTGAAGCCTATAGATTTTCATTTCTGAGAGCTTCTTGGAAAACATGATATTAAATTTCTAATATGTTTCCCAAGGGTGAAAGGATGCACCCACCTTGGTTACATGCTATATTCCTTGTAGATCTCAGGATTACTGTACATGGGAAGTCTATGATCCCTATGTCTAGTATCTGAACTTGTTTTTTAGAATTTTTATCACATTACAATGGCCACATTTATATATACACCAATGGAAGTAGTGCATCAATGGTGTTAGATGTGCCTTTGTTACTGGAACTGAACCATATAACTTTGGTTTGCATAGTAGCACATCAATTTGTACTACAGAGATCTATGCCTTATATCAAGCCATTCTCTGTTCGCCATTGAAATTTGGGCAACTCCCTTATTCTGGATGATTCGCTTAGTGCACTTCAGAATATTAATGAGCTGTAAAAATACCATCCTATTACAGTGCATTTGGGATGCCCTCCACATTTTACATCTTTACGGTGTTAATGTAGAGTGTGCATGGATTCCTGGTCAAGTTGGCTTGCCAAGGAATGAACTGGCAGATTTGGCAGCAATGATGGCAACTACAGAACCCAGTGTTGTAACTACTTGTGTAACAGCTGAAGACTTTAGGCTTGTTATGCAGAGAGTAGTGCTTTTGTGCTGGCATGAAGAGGGGTCAGCTCTATGTAAAAACAAGCTTAGAGAAGCGAAGTACCTCCTTGTAAACTGGGTACATCTCATACATCTTCCTCTCGTACATCTCATCATGAGGAAGTGGTATTGGCTCAACTGAGCATTGGCTACTACATTTTTATACAGAGTTACCTTCTTAAAAAGGAACCTGTTCCTATCTATCTGCTCTGTATAGAAGCATGTGTTGTCATGCAGTCATGTGTTGCTAGAATGTGTTCCTATAGCACACATTTGATCACCTCTAAAAATGCTGGTCCATCTTGGTCATGGCAGATGACAAAATGACAGATAAGGTTTTAAGGTTTTATCAAAAGTGACCTTTGTAATCAGGATTTACTTTTATTCTATTTATCTGATGGGTGATAATGGATGGGTAGGTATGTTTTTAATTTTATCACATGTGATCTTTTAATGAGAATTTAGTTTTAGCTATTTTTTATCTCACTTTTCACTCCATTGTTCAACATATTTTATAAATTCTCCTATCTCTGGTTTTAACAATGGATGAATTTATATCTCCTTTTGGCTCTAATTTTATTTCTGATTTATTTTTATTGATTTTTTCTCTGGCTATTGACAATTTGTTTTATTTGAGTGCTGATTACCAGTTGAGCACCCTTAAACCTCAATCATTATAACACTGTTAATCTGCACACAAACATGCCTCCTTTGCCATTAGTCCTAGTCCTAAAAAGGTCTCTGCTCTCATACACTTTACAGGAAAATCATTACAGTTGGCAAATATCCATATGGCAAGCTGATTTATATTTACACACTTCATAAATATATGCACATTCTTCCATAGATGAGAGACACACCCAGTTAATGTGATTGATAGAGGGAGTCAAGTAATGTCCAGAAGCAGCAGGCATCAGTTCCATTTTGAGCAGAAATTGTCAGTCTGTAATTCCACTAGTTTGCAAGGAAACAAAACTATGTGAAAAGGCCACAAATGAATTACTGCATTAAATTATAGCCCCAAACACACAAAATATTTTATTACCCTCAATGCCAGTTGCTATCTCCAAGCTGGAATCTTCATATGGATTTGATCCCACAACTGGAAATACTGCAGGGTGCCAGACATAGCCAATCTTTACTGCTTGGGTTTCACATATCAGTAGATCCACTGTAAGTTGACCAACATTTCCAAATGACACTGAGGGCTGAAAATATGGAGAAAGAACAGACTTAGGCTGTAAAAATTACATGTGGTAACAGACATTTGTAAGATGTATTACCAACTAACAGATTTAGGTTTAATTCTTAAGTGAAGTAAATTGGACATCTAATTCTATGGTGTTTTGGTGTCAAATATGTATCAGCATTGCATACACTTCTAGAAATAATAATTTTTTTATTATTTCTAGAAGTGTGCACAATTTAAAAATTAGCAAAAATGTATACATTATAAAAATGAAAAGTAAACCAGAAGTAAATTAAAACCTGCTGTTAACGTTCACGTAGCTTTCTCCAGCCACTATCATTTAATTTTATATAGCTTCTACAAACTATTCTTAAGAAAACTAATCTTTCTACCTAGTTCATATTAAGAGATAAAGCTTTGTAGAATTAGCTTCATCACACATTCTTTCATAGGTACAAGGATAGAGAAAACCAAATTGATAGATGTTTAAAAGTAAGCTACTAAATGCTCTTCTCAATTGCAATTTGATTTAAAGAGAGACAGAGTGTGTGCATGTGCGCGCACTATAAGATAAAGTACTAAAAAATTCAAAAATTAATTATGGACCTCTCAGAAATAGTTTATACCAGAAATAGTTATTTGAAATAAATTGAGCATTTCAAATAAACAATTCCACACTTTTGTTTCTCTTCACTGTTTACCTGTAATACAAAATTATACAAAAACATTCTAAATAAACATGACTTCCCAGCCTATTTGCAGGAAATTCAAGATACCATGGAGTGTGGTGACAATGATGTTAGGGGAAGGGTGAATTTGATCACTGTTCTTATTTGCACATAATATCCAACACATAAAACTGAACAACCTGAATAGCAACATGATCACAAATAAAAACACCACCAATTACACTATGATATATAGAATCAGATTATATTTATAGTAAACTGTAATCAGATGAGCAGTGGTCAGACCAATCTTAGCTCACTCAATGGTAACAATTTTATTTGATACAAAAATGTTAAATATATGGCATTGTAATCAAAATCATCAGCCATTTCTGAGAAATACAAACATTTTCCCATATTGAGGGTAGTATGAGGTGCAGGGATTTAGCCAAAAGTATTTGTCACATCTTTGGAAGACACTAAACTTAATACCAAATTTCACATCCATTGAGCACTTTCTTTTAGAATATGACATGCATGCACACACATGGGCAGATGCCTCAAACCTGTATTTCTGATGAAATATCAACATAAAATTTGTTGGTGCAACACAATACTTTCTCTCGCCCACTGGAGGAGAAAGTAAAAGATGAACACTGATTGATGATTTATTCTTTAACTCTTGTGAGCAAGGTTTGAATGTACAGCATAACACTAATGCTACAAAGTGAATTTCACTGGAGTTGATAATAAAGCAGCAGGATCATTCCATAATTTTGTGACATTTCATGCTATTTTAAACTTTCAGGATTGGCAACATGTTATACGTTTTAAAGGTAAACTTTCAAAGAATCTGAATTTGATAGCATTGATTTATTTTTAAGGTGGCCACCTTTATATCAGATGCGATAGAAGTGTGTTAATAAAAAAGCAAATAAATTGTAACATTTTATGCTTACTTTATGCCATGAAAAGATTACTTAAGCATGAAAAGCTAATTGCAATTTACAATTTATCTTGTATAATAGAATAATCTTATTATAAACCATTATCTTTTGTTTATTGGGCAGGTCAAATAGAGGTATTGAAAGCATAGAATTGCAATGTTACATTTGCCATTAAAGACATTTTTTTTCATTAACAATAAACGTAAAATAAAAGTTGAAGAAACAATTTTAACCCTGAGATTGAGTATTAGTTGGCTATGTGGATTTTCCGGATGACCATCTTCCAATGAAAGTGAAATGTCCAAGCAGCGTCGGAAATAAAATGGTGCCTACTTTCTTTTCTAAATCTTGTCATGTGGCTATCATTCCTCTTGGGCAATAAAGCACAGTTACTACACACTGGTATATAACAATTTGATAACCACAAGGTTTTGAAAAGCCTCATGAATTTCAGCCAACATCAGGACTGGGAGGAATTTTGCTCCACCACGACAATGCCTCTGTGCGCAGAGTCAATGTAACAATCCAGTTTCTGGAGCACATAGAGGTAAAACTGATGACTCATTCTTCCCATAGTACTGATTTGGCTCCAAATGACTTCTTTTTGTTCCCTACAGTAAAAAATTGTATGCATGGAAAAAGGCTTTCAAGGCCTGAAGTAGCTGTTGCAGTGTATGAAAGTGAACTTTTACACCTACATGAAAATGAGTGGCAGGAGTGCTTTCAAAAGTGGTTGGAGAGAATGAGAAAGTGCATAAGATGTGGTGGTGAATACTTTGAAAACTGCACCAGTCAAACTGATTTTTTCCAGTTCAATTTTTGCGCATCTCAAAACTTTCCTAGTGACCCTTGTAGCAGTGACAAATGATTCAACCCTGACCTCATAACGAACTTGCTAAAAGGGAAGGAAAAACTTCAGGAAATGTTGCACACTACCACATTAAAACTACTCTCAAACACAAATTGGAAGTTCACCAGAAAATTAACCTACCATCATTGGACTTTTAGAAAATTTGAATGAATCTTTAAGTTAAAAATAAGATTAGCCCCACAAAGCAAATTCAGTCTGAAGAAATTCCTAAGCAAACATCTTAAAAATACAATTCCTGAATACATTAAAATGTGAAGAACATGAGAAAATAGCAAAAATGAAAAGAAACTTGAAAAGCAGATAACAGAACACCAGAGAAACAAAACTAAAACAAAAAATCAAATCTGCTGTTACACCATTTTTGAACAGAAAACAAAAACATTTGCCAAAATACAAAATTGTTAAAACCACTTATGTCACTAATAGAATTGGACATCTAAGAGGAAAAAACAAATACAACAATAACATAATAAATTTTGAAATATTGCCACTGAACAAAAGATTAAAACTTTGTGCTCTCAAAACCAGATGCCAATATAGATACAGCAGGAAGAGGAGGAGGAGGAAGTAGGAAAGAGGAAGCTTCAGTCCCCTAGCCATTGAAAACATTTTAAAGTTTTCCAACATGCAAAAGTGAAGGTGAGTGTTAATAAGTGTGATTCATCATAAGTCTAAAATTGTTAACAGTGCTAGGGATAACATGCTAGCCTCTGATTCCCAAGGTCACAGGTTCAAACCCAGTGGAGGGCAATGGATTTTTCCAGGCACAAATATCCTTCAGAAGGGAAGTAAAGTAGTTAGTCCAGTGTTGTTGATTTGCGCCATATAAAAGACCCTGAGGCCTTGGAGCAAAATTAAGTGGTCTTTCATGCCCAATATAGAATGCGACACTAATAATTGCAGCAATTAAAGAATGTCCATAAGTAAAACTCAGTTTTTTTTATTCTGTTTCTCCTCTATTGTCCCCCTTCTGAGTGTATTGATAAATCAGTTGATACATGAGGATTAAACTTTGGATATACTGATGATACTACCGATGTGGTAATGGGTAAAATGGTCGCAGAGACACAAAATAAGGCAAATAGATTTTTAGTTAGAACTTATCTATCAGGGCTAGGAATAATACTCAACACAAATAAAACTGAATGGATGCAAACTGAAATAAACAACAAAATATAGACCAACATAACACTAGCAACCCAAAATGAGAAAATTTGCCGAGTAATGCAGACAAATTTTTAGAGCTAGTGATAGATAAAAATCTGAAATGGGACAAACATATAGAAAACACTAGCAGTAAAATTAATAAGGATATATATGTGCTAAAACAAGTATTGTGCATTGTCACCAGCTGATTATTTTGCATGATTACAGTTTTGGAAATGGTTTGGCCACCAATATGCTAATCAGGATTTGCAGCAAGTGTGCTGATTACAGATGAGGCTTCATTTCACCAAGATAGGATTCTGAATTTTCACAATCAGATGTATGGGCTGACATGAATCCGCAAGCAATTGCTCCAGCAAAACATCACATTGGTTCTTTGTTAATGTTTGGGCCAGGGTGTTGGTAACTGCTTGGTGGCATCACATGTACATCATCTTAATGGATGAAGGTAGAGAAGGTTCTTACAGAATGGCCCACCTGTCTTGCTGCCACATACTCCATTAGCAATATGACGAGAAGTGTACATCGTACATGATGAAGCTCCTCCTCATTTCAGTATTTCTGCCTGTCGATTTCTAAATAGTAGGTTTTCTGGTAGATGGATAGGAAGAAATGGAACAATTCCATGGCCTCTGTACTTACCTGACTTAAACCACTAGATTTTTATTTGTAGGGACATTTGAAATCTGTTGTTCATGCAACTTCAGTTCCAGATGTAGACTCTTCGTGGGTGGTCATATTGTGGAAGGTTGCCAGACAATACAAAATTCTGTCATAGAGTGTTATTGTATGGGGTTCAGCTGTAGAAAAAGTGCAATATAAAGGTAATATACAATTTCTATGTTCATATAACATTTTTATATCTTCTATCCGCAAGAAATGTCTTTCCAAATTTTGACATATTAGAGAGAGAGAGAGAGGGAGAGAGGGAGAGAGGGGGAGGGAGAGGGGGAGAGGGAGGGGGAGGGGGAGAGGGAGGGAGTGTGCATATGTGCATTTTTTTAAAAAATACAGGAATTTTTGTTTTTCTTAAACAATCTCTATGTATGTATCTACATCAACTTAGTGCCCTTCAAAATAAACTCCCTCAGATATAGAACGTTTGTGCCAGCACTTTTTCTTATCTTGGAAGCATCTCAGGAGCTCACTTTTCCTTATGATGTTCAGCTACTTCAGCGATTCCGCTTTTAGCTCACAAAAAGTGGCTAAACGACGTCTTTTCATGTTCTCTTCAGCCTCAGGAATAGAAAGAAGTCACAGGGGACCATGTCCGGTGAATAAGGTGGCTGAGGCAACATAAAGTTTCTGATTTTTTCCCAAAAAATAATGAACATTGAAGTGCGCAGGAGCACTATTCATGAGTGGTTTTGTGAAAATTCTGGTCGTTTTCTTCGCATTACTTCATGCAAACAGCACATAACTTCTAGGTGGTAATCCTTATTGACTGCATAACCATATGGCTGAACCATTTCTTTGCATCTTCCACATTGCCATCAGCAATTGATAAGTAACGAGTCCATGGAACCATCTTCACCCTCTTTAAAACATTGATACCACTTGAAACGCCTTGTCTTACTCATCGTAGACTTGCCAAAAACCACAGTCAACATTTCGAACACTTTACTCCATTTTTCAAGCAAAATTTATTTGCTGAGCCTTCAAATACACATAAACCTATTAACTGTCAACAATACACTAAGTATTTAAAACAACTAAAAATGCAAACATACATCAGGAACATGTGTCCCTACAAGATAAAAGCTTTGAAAATCAGTTGTACAAAGCCCATGAAATTAAAAAAAATTCCCATTATTATTTATCACACCTCATGTATATGAATGCCTTAGGCATGTAGTAAACACTCACAAAGAACAAAGAGTGTATTTGCAAACATAACACAAGAACCAAACTGAACTATTTTAGGGATAGACTCAAAGGCTCCCTAGGTGCAAAATTTATTGGAAATAATGCACAAGATTTACACAATTATTTACCTCAGCAGATTAAGGAAATCAGTGAAGTGAAGAAAATTGTGGCAATTAAAATTTGACTGGTAAATAACGATGTTTAGTCATTTGAAGAATATAAAATAGCACATGTAAATAGCAGCTATTGTGTGTGTTTTTTTTTTTTGGTAGTGTTAAATGCCCGCTTTAACTACTTATGGCACTGCAGGCGGTGACACTGATGATACATGAATGGAGATGGAGCACCGCTGGAATGCAATGGCGGGGGAAACCGGAGGACCCAGATAAAACCCGCCCCAGCACTGCTTTGTCCACCACAAATCTCACATGCGGTCGCTTGGGATCGAACCTGCACGCCACACACTTAGTATTAGTTTATAAATCTTAAAATGTATACATGCACAGCTCTTATATTGACAAAGCCTTATAAATTTGTTAGAAATAGTGAATAAAAATCTGAATCTGCATGATGAGGGAGGAAAGAAGAACTTGGTGTTGGATATGTTATCAATCTTGCTGCATTTCTCCTAATTGTACATGATCAGTGTCTGTAACATTGGGACCAAACAAACATAGACATCCAAAAGTATAAGCGAATGGTGTAAATACATTGGAAAACCTATAAAATTCACTCAAAATGCCATAATCTGAACTGCGTGAACCCATTCTTGTGTGATTGTGTATCCTTAAAACTGTTACAAAAGCATTCGGAACTATGTACAGATTTGACAAAATTCAACAGCAAATATGCGAGTCCAATGCAAAATTGCTAAGTTTTTTGGCTGGTGAATACACTCATGTGACTTTTATTGCATTTTAAGGTATTTTAACCCATTTTTTGTGGGGTTCATAAATGGAATTTAGGCCTTAAAAGCTCTATTTTGATACACATCTAGGAAACATATCCTATTTCCTGAGAAGGCTAATTATCAAAAACTATATTTAATGTTAGCTTATTTTAGAAACCACTGAAGAACACTGTGTTACAGAAGAGCACTCTAGATCAGATATCATTAGGACAAATGAATTATTGATGGTACAAATGAAAACAGTGTATTTGAACACTTTAATATATTTTTTTAGATGATTATTACTATATGATGGTTACACCACATGGCATTACTTCAATATGTGGGTACTTTAGAGTTATACTGTCATTAGAGCTGCTTTGTAGTTACTCGTCTGTTATAAACGTTTAGGGCCCTAGGTTGCAAAGCATAGCCAAGGGATATTTTTATAAACAGAGATGTCTAGCAGTTGCGGCCGAAGGCCGTTACTGCTGCACAACAATGTGTAGCCGAGGGATCTGTGAAGCTAAAACCAATGATCCCAAGAAGTCAAAATCTCTGGCAGTCTGATGACTTTCAGATCTGACCAACGTAATGTTTTCAACACTTTCAAATATGAATCGCCAGTAGTCACTTAAAATCCTTCTTAAGATCGTTACGTGTGTGTGTGTGTTGTGTGTGTGCGCGCGCGCGCGCGAGCTGCAACCATCGGACTAGATGTGCTTTAGATGCATGCTTAAATTTGAAAAGGTAAATGAAATAGAACGTTATAAAAGAAACATCCTTCGGCTACACTTTGCGGCTTAGGGCCCTAAAAGTTTATAACAGACCAGTAAGCAAACACAAAGCAGCTCTAATGGCAGAATAACAAAAGTACTAAATCCAGATCAGCTATGGAAGTAATACTAAAAGCTTCTGCCCTTTGTACGCTGCAGTGGGAGGGGAAGAACACAGAAAGGGGAGAGGTGGGGGATGTGTGGAACAATATGAAGAGCCAGAACGATCAATCTCCCTACTTGGCAGTCAATCTGCGGACTGCCATTCAAGGGTAAATATGGTCGCAAAACTTGTATCTTCAGCATGCATCCACATTGGAAGCTGCGGTCAGAGTGGCGTTATGTAGTCAGTATGTCGTTTTGGTCGCCGCTGTGTGAGCAAGTCTCATTCAGAATATTATTTGCAGTGTAGGTTACTTCGTGCTTTCTCGAAACGTGGTATGCATATATTCATTAAATCGGACGGTGTCTTAATTTCTAATTCACAATGTTGACTATGACATTTAAGCTGATATTTGAATGTTTGCGAAAAAACTGCGCAAATGCAGAAACTTAAAACGGTGAAATTCTATTTGTGTCTATTTGTTACCTGCGTAGAAAAAGAAGCGATTAGAATATCAGGTAAGCATAACACATTACATCTTACCACTATTAATGCGTAGCCCTCAATAGAAGCAGTTTCAGGAATTATAAACATTTTTCTGGATAACCTAATCGTTTCAATTATGATTACACATCAGAATTCATAACTATGCGCGTCAGTGTTGTCAACCCTGTTGGAGGGAAAGAAGTAGACGCGAATCTGAAAAGAGGAACAAGCAGAAATTCGAATGGATCACCACAACTGCCACCGCCTTATTGTTGTTGTTGTTGTTGTTATTATCATCATCATGCTTATGGTTGTCGTCGTCGTTATAATAATAATAATAATAATAATAATAATAATAATAATAATAATAATAATAATAATAATAATAATAATAATAATAATAATAATAATAATAATAATAATAATGCCCGCCTGGGTAGCGTGGTGGTAGCATGTCTGCCTCATGTTCGAAAGGTCGTGAGTTCGAATCTCGCTTAGGGTGAGTTACCCGGGGTTTTCCCTTATCCTGAGAAGACGAATGTCAAGTAACTTTAAGCTCCATGGACCCCGAGGTCTTTTGAGTATCATATCATCAATTGCATTCATCGTCCGATATGACCAAACCAGGTTAAAGGACGTTAAACTTAAAATAATAATAGTAATAAGAATAAGAATCATCATTATAATAATAGTCATCAGAATAACAACAGCGACCACAACAATAACGGTAATGATAATGTGAATTATGATAAATGAGAGATATGCGGAAGTCATTCGTTGTATTGTTATTCGAAATAATTCTACTGTTTTTTCTTTTTTTCCGGTTATCATGGATTTCTTTCGCTGCAGCAGTGTTGGCAACTTTGCATTGGGAGTTAGTGTCTATAAGGTTGCTGCCCCAGCGTTGCGCATTATACCATATTTCCTCGCCGAAAATCTCACGTGTCCTGTGAGTTTAATGGGAGGTCGTGAAGAATATATACAAATTGTGTAAGTGTGCGATTAAAGTGCCGGGTAATTATTGCGGATTATTAACGGATTGAATGTTTACTTAATACAAATTAACATTTGTGGAATTACTTTGAAGTCCCTTTCATACGGGTTGTACGACTTTTAAGTGTAAGCCACAGTGCAGCGGTAAGTGATTAAGCTAATTCAAAATCTTCTCGGGCTTCTAGCCAGGTAAAAACTTTGCTTGATTAAGTTGTTTAATACATTGCAATGTGTGGATGCTGTTTTTAGATGACACACAAAGTTCATCTCTAGGACGTAGATCAAGTCAGAAATTACATTTATTGGCTATTCGTGAAAACTGGCGGGAACGTGTGAAAAAGGGTTGTGTAAAAAAACACAAAAGTTGAGATATTTGAGATCTTATGTTTGATTAATTCCGCAAGATTAGTTGCGATCTACATAATTGTGAGGTTAAACAATATGACTACGATGTTCCAAGCACCCCAAGACATACTTGTTAGGTTATGCCGTGAAAACACTCGAAATATTCAATAAAATATGATCTAACTCGTTTGAGACAAATCTTTTTGTAACATAACCCCATTTTATGCGTTTAAAAGTTATTAAAATACTTAGTTTTAATAATGTGTGCATTTTATTTGTAGGGAATCCAAATTAAATAGTTAACAAAAAATTAACTTGTATATTAAATGTGAATCATATTGTTGAATTTTAAATTAAATGCGAATATTAAAATGTGTAATATTGCTTTAAATTTGTTTAAATTGTAAATTACTTTGTTTTGAGACTTACTTATATATATATATATATATATATATATATATATACTGAGTATTGAAAAACAAACAATCTGCATCTTACAAAATGACAATAAAATAAGTTTGACTGTAAAATTAAATAGTTCGTAAAGCTGCAAACTTCCTACGTGGCATTATCAATTCGGTGTTCATTTTTTGCAGGGTCAGGATAAACATGTTGCATATTGGTGTCAGTTTTTAAATGTTTGTAGAAAGGATGGAATACTGTGTCAACGAAGGACAGAAAATCTAGGAGATTCTCTTCTTTTGTACAGATATAGATTGAGGTCCATCACAACGCAGTTCAGGGTGCAACAAAGGGTTTGATTTTTCCCTTCCATGCAAAGAAAATTTTCTGGAAGGTATCTTCTTCTCTCAAAGTTGTCTTGAAGATAAAGTGAAATTTATTCTCTTTTTCATAGTGTAACCACTTTACTTGATGCCAGTTAAGTTTTTCTGCATATCTTTGCGTAGCATGAGGGGTCCATTGCATAACTTTGCATAATTAAAGAAATCACCAGCATACATTTCTGTAACAAGCATAGGCTTCCTTTTTCCACATTGGTGTATAAGGTGAGCCCAGTCATGTGGATGACTGATGGAATGTAAAAGTTTTTCTTCTTTTTGATGATGCGGTGATCTGTATCACATCCCATAAGTGTGTCCCCTGGAAGCAAAAATTTATGATTGGAGAATTCTGCAAAGCAACTGTGCGCATTGCTGCAAAATGACTATTTTTATTTGGGCCATTGTATGTGTCAGAATACAGTATAATATGTATGGAGCTTTTTCTCCAAATTGTTCAGAAACTGGTACACATGAGTGGTCACTTCATTAGCATCTCTTCCAGCTGCAGTTTCATTCCATAGAAAAAATGTGCATGACCGTCGCCACAGTTGTGGACTGTTAAGGTTAAAAGTTCATGGCTGTCTCTTATAGAATGCCAAGGAACTATAAGTGCGGGTGTAGGCAAACATTGCTACATATCAAAACAGGCAGTTTTGCTTGAAGGATCATTCTTATATTTCTGTTTATCTGCATCCTTTGTCTGGTATGCCCAAATCTGCCTCCTCATGATCCTTAGTTCTTCAATTTCAGCTTTGTTATCCGAGGTTTGGTGTAACATCTGAAGCTTATCACATGTTTGGCAAGTGTCTTTCTGTTATGGCTTTATGGATAAATTCAGCGTATGAAATTCATTTTCATAAAACTTGCTATTTACCCCGTATACTTCATTGTTTTAGTACAGTACAGCTAGAGTTCAATGGGGAGCAAGATATTTTTTGTTTGAATCTCTTGTAGCATAATGATTTTCATAGTTTGGGACTGAAAGTAAGAAAGAATGAACTTTCTGTTTTTTCTCATAACTTTCTGATTAGGGTTAACTTGTTTTTGTCTGGTATCAACTGCAGTGATCCCACTTTGACCCAACTGTTTCTTATGTAGCACAACCTCCATAAACTTGTTGGTTTCTCCTATGTTTTGACCAAACATGGGTTGCATACTGGAACATTTTCACCATTTACAATCAAATTGTATTTGACATGACTTGTCTCTTGTGATGTACATTATTTGTTGGCCTGATTCTGCTTGTCTGCTATAAAACTCTTTTGTATTCCCCAAGGCTCCAGCAAGCACGAAATACGTTCCTTTCTTCCTCCGGTACATGAGCCATGCCTTTCATTCTACACATTTTGTGTTTTTTATTCTTCCTTTCAGGTATAATTTTACCTTTCTCAGTGATATAGGTCTTTTCCAGTGTTTCTTTTGGTTTTGCATGCTGCTTTCATTGCTCTGTGTTCTTTACAATTCGTCCTTTTGCTTGTTTCATTCTGGTACAAATTCTAATGCAACCTAATGTGCCATTATGCCACTCTGCATTGATGTAATAATACTTGTATATCTTTCTCAACCTGAATGTTTTCAGGCAATGCTTTTTCACCAGCCTTATTTTCACTAATGTCCATTAAACAATTTCTTTCTGTGTAATTCTGTGTGACATTGATCTGTTTTGGTGGGGACTTAGCTTTGTTATAATAGGACTTGAAGCTAGCTGTTCATCTGAAGTATTTGTACTCATTGTCTCTGATCCATAACAATTAGGATCAAGAACGCTATCAATCAAATCATAGAAAGTTTCCATTACATTTTCTATTGTAACAGTGGTATCTGTAATGGGAGAATAAGTTTGTTGTTAAAGCCTAGAAAGTTTGTATCCCCCACCAATGAAGCCAATAATGCTGTTATTGCACTCATCTACAACAAACAACCACACTTTCCTAAATACAAAACACTTACTTTAACTTCAGAGGTGGATGCAGATGCTTCCTGCCTTAGCACAATATTTACCTTATGCAGTCCTCTAGAAAACATGTTATCATGATAAATACCTCACATGCCTTGGTGCACTCATAACAAACTCAATACTGCTAAAACGCATAGTCTAACAGTGCATCCTATAGAAGTTCTGGGGCAAAAGAACTGGCAGCAACATGTAACTATTCTGTAGTCATCACATGCAAATTCATTACTAAACTACTTATCTCCCTAAAATAAGAACTATAGCTTTCCTGGCGACGTGTTAATTCAAGATCTTCTCGGGCTTCTAGCCAGGTAAAAACTTGGCTTGACACCGTTTCGAAGAAGTGCATCTTCCTCGTCTTCAGGGTGAACTGATCACACCCTGAAGACGAGGAAGATGCACTTCTTCGAAACGTTGGTGTCAAGCCAAGTTTTTACCTGGCTAGAAGCCCGAGAAGATCTTGAATTACTTATCTCCCTTTTCCCACACAAACTGATTTCTTTTGCTTTGTTCAAAATGGGACATGTCATGTTAACTCCCTTTTCATGCGCTACACACACTACGACCTAACTCCATATTCACAACCTCATAGAGATGGCACATGATAAAACTTGATCCAACCCCTTTAGATCAACATGTAGATAATTTTTTATACTATTACTCACAGAAAAGTCCCATTTCGTCAAATTTTGGCTTAACCTCTTTTTCACTTGCATCCATCAATTATTAAAACATTTCTTTAGAAAGATTAACTCTGGTATTGGGCAGGGCTCATCACACAGTCACACATGCATGAATGTCAAATAAAATCTCAAATAACATTAACAATTATCAAAATAAACACAAAAGATACCTTATCAAAGATGTTGGAAGTGCCATCCTTCTGCATCAATACATCTACAGCATCTTCTGAGGAAATTTTCATTCACACACAATAGTTCAGTTTCCAAAATAGTGTTAATTTCTGTCTTGATATTTTGTTTTAATTCTAATGTGTGGGGATTAGTTTTGCTTACTTTATTTTCCAAGTTGTCCCATAAATTAAAATCGCATGCCATAAGATCAAGGGACTGGGTGGGCCATAAGCTGTTACTAATGATTCTATCCTCAAACATTTCTGCAACAAACTGCAATTGAAAAATGGGACTGGCTCTTATAATGACAATAAACATACTACAGAAAACTAGCAAAAAATAGAAATTAGTAAGATTTGTTGTATCTGTTATAATCTGCTCTCAGGGTGATAACGTGCTCCTCGCTACAGAGGTAATGTGTTAGTTTTCTTATTCAGGATGTGAAAAGGTTTACCATGAAATAACACAAAAGAGTAACTTTAAAATATTATATATATAATTTAACAAAATAAGAATTTAAATGAATTGAAATCTTGAACATTGCCTGTCATCATAAATCCATCCTTAATTGAAACATCTCTTACTAGAGGTTGAATGAAGCCAAAACAAATATATATAACTGAGTTGAATCTTAGCTCTCCCCTTTATAGCATTTGTGTAACCCCTTTCTACTGGTTAATTATAATGAAAATATATTCTCATATAACATGAATTAATACATTTAATACAAATCTGGTTGTCCCCTCTCCTGTTTAGAGAAAGTACTTGCATTGAAAGCTGCAATAATTAAATCATACAAATATGTCAATATTACTAAGTATTTCTACTAGGTACGCTTTCAATTAAATCTTGGAAAATACAGTATTATAGACAGATTTCTTTCCCCACTCTCTGGCAGTACTTTAGGCTAATTGCTTTTACTCACACATAGTTGTTGCCACCAAGACCACACCCAGCATGATTGCCGGCAGCACAGGCTCCTCTCAACAACACTACCAAAAATCTTGGGATGCTGCTGGCTAAAAGGTCTTAGTATATAAGCATGAAGAATCATGTTTTTGTTACAAAATATGATGCACTAAAAAGCTGCAAAGTCTGCATGACGCATATCCGCGCAACTCTGTGCTCGAGCCTCTGCAAAGCATTATCATCACCTCTTCCTGTCACAAGCCTATTTCTTGCATGAATGAAGTAATGTATTAATTGTGAAATTAAACAGACTTGCAATACTAAAAAGTAGCGTAATGACATGAACTGATTACAAACACCAATTAATAATTATCCTGTTTCTAGCAATGACCTAATCTGTCTGCCATCTACCAGAGAGCCATGGTGATCACTATATTCTCCCCTACCTGAATGAACATATGGTAAACAATCCTGTGTTTCACGTGAAATTCAAAATTGTGACCTCAAATAAAATTGAAACATATAAATATACAGTTCAAAAGGTGTGCAAATGAATTTTGTTAAATTTGTGTATCAGTGTTACATTTATTATCTTTTTATCAAAGTATAAATATTCTTCATGTAAATATCTTCTTTCTTGAGCACTTTTCACTATCACTATCATGTACCACGATGGTCTAGAATATGCTGTGATGATTGTAGATAGTCTGCTGCTCTCGTTCTGTCGTTACCTGTATTGTTGGTTCTTGGGTAGAATCCCGCTTTAGAACTCCTTGAAATTCTATTGAAGTCTCCTCTGTTTGCGACGCTGTACTCGTCCCTTGCTGCTTTTTGAAGACTCGTACAATGGTTCTCCTATGGTACACTAATATTCCTACTAATGCTGAAATCACAACACCACATGTTCAACCAATATAAACATTATGGCTCCTACCCTGATTCAATTGTTTAGCTGATTGAATCTGAGCAATCAGCTGTGAGATTGGAATTCTCGGTGCTTGGTCATCTGCTTGTATACTCTGTCGAATATCAGCTAACTGTTGTCGACTTAAGTCTGCACATTCTAACTCTGTTGATTGGATCCGAGCAATCAGCTGTGAGATTGGAATGTTTGGTGTTTGGTCATCTGCTTGTATACTCTGTTGACTGAAGTCTGCACGTTCTAACTCTGCTGAAATGTTTTGACGTTCTTCTTCGCTGAAAATAGCAGCATTTTCTGGTACAACAATGGATGCTGCACTAATGTTCTACATAGATTCCCGTGCAATAACTGGTAACAAAGTCATTTGCTCTGAATGGTAATAACAATCAAGATCATTGGTCCTGTTCCTTGTAGTATTGCTTCTTGTTGTCTGGCTCTGCATATCTTTACTACTTTCAATGCAGTTGAGACTGAATATATCCAATAACTACGTTCTTGGCTTTTGACATGATGGCAAATTGGTGTGAAGTTGGCTGCTACTAATGTTTTTCCGCATAATCTGTGAACTTACCTTTCTTGGCCAAAATGCAATGATGAAATACATGTATATGCTGCACTGGCATATAAAGCATATTCAGCTGGACAAATAGAAATGATGGTCTTTTTACAACAGTTAAGTTGGGGATCTGTAAGTAAAGTGTACTTCTGCCTATTTTCAGATACTTAACCGATGTGTCAATAACTACATGCCCAACACCCTCTACTTTTGTTGGTAATGGTATTACTTGAAACAAATCTAGAGCTTTATCGGCTCCTCTTAAAGGAATTTGGATTAAAATTCTTATTACCCCTGGCACTGAGTATACTGTAACATCACAAGACTGTAATACATATATCTTCTATATCTACTCCTGCTATGAGTGAAACCCAGTAAGTAACTTTTGAACAACTGACTTCAAAATACTTGACAAATTTTGAGGTGTGATTATAGTCGCGCTTAACCTCCCTGACAATAATACATCGAGTCCTTCCTGTAATTGCATTAATCTCTGTTGCGGATCTAGTGCTATCATTGCTATCTCTTTTTGATGTTCAACAAACTTCAATTGGCCTTCAAAATGTGTAGTTGCTGCTTGCGTTAAATGATCAATAAGAAATGTTAAATTTTGAAGCATTTTCATTTGTAAATGTGTTCTCTCATCTAGCTGACGTAGATGAGCAATTTGTTCCTCTGCTACATGTGTCATAATACTAGTTTGATTTTGTAATTTCGAAATAGCTTCATGTACATTATTCATTTCTTCCCTATCTGGCGTTCCAACGAGCAACTTTATTATTGATCCTCCTACTTCTAACAATCCTCTTTTCTCTCTATGCATTTGATGTGGTAGGCATTGTTCTAGTGCATTTAACTCATCATTAATTCGGAACATAAGATATCGCAATCTAGGCAACCCAGCTAAACACGTTTTAGTAAATTCTTGTCTCAAAATATCTTCGTCTGTCACTATCCTTGGATGACTAGTAAGATATGGTGGTATATTCTTCTATGAGCTTCCCTGTATTTTTGAATATAATATATAAATGGACCAACCGTCCATTTATTTCCTGACATCAGTAGTCCCTTCTGGTGGGCAAACACAACCCCTTTATTCATCATTAGTTCATTTGGTAATGTAAAAGCATCTCCTGCATATGCATAACCTGTAACCAAAAGTCTATGATACCTTTGACTGTTTCTATTCATTTTCTTGTGCTTTGTCTTCGTCATTCACTCCATCACCCACTCTTTCTGTTACCCTATTTCTAGATCTAAGGTTCTACAGAATTTCTGGTATCGTATTTTGTCTAACTTCTGTATCTACCTTTGGATCTCTCCACGAAGGATCTATAAAACTATCATCTTCTATTCTAGTTTCAACAAAACCTACTGCTCCTTCTTCGTCATCAATTTCATCTTCATTTTCGACTGTTTTGTTCTACAACAAATTCTTTATTCCCTGGGGGTATTAGGTATTCATCATCATCTTTATCATCACTTTCATCTACACCTGTTACCTTTCTTGATTTATGAGCTGTCTTTAACCTATTTGCATGTATAGCTCTAGTTTCTTTCTTTCCAATTTTCAACTTGTGTGTCAAAGGTGAACATTTCTCTATTATTTCACAAGGACCACTATATCTTGGTACTAACTTTTTACATTTATTCTTCCCTAAATAAGGATTGTCTAAATATACATAGTCTCCTACATTATATTCTACTGTCTTAGCCTTTTTGTCATAATTTTCTTTCTGTTTTTCTTTCCCTTTCACTATGTTATTCTCAACAGCTTTGTAAACTTCTCTTAGCCTTTATTTTAAAACCTCTACATGCTGCTTAGCTGTATTTAACTTTTCAACATCCCTTTTTGGCTCTAATTCTGATGGTAATTTCATTTCCCTTCCATGTAACAAATAATATGGACTATATCTCGTTACTGTATGTGGTGCTGATCTATACGCAATCAATACAAATGGAACTGTCCAATCCCAATCTTCTCCGTATTGTGAAATCATCATTGCTAATGAATCATTTAAGTATCTATGAAATCTTTCAATGACTGAATTTGATTGTGGATGCATTAGACTACTATTGGCTCTTTCAATATCAAAAAATTGACATACTTCCTCAAATAAAGCTGATTGGAAATTAGTCCCTTGGTCTGATAATATTTTCTCTGGAATTCCATGTCTACATAATACTTCTGTCACTAGTACTCTCGCTACTGTTCCTGCTGTCTATCTTGTATTGGAATCACTTCTGGGTACTTATTAAAATGATCTATAGCTGTTAACATATACCTATTTCCTGAAGGTGTAACCTGAAGAGGTCCTGTTATATCTATTGAAATTAATTGAAAACGCCTAGTTGCTGTTTCTGAAATGTCAACTGGTGCATTAGGTTTCCTAACTATTTTTCTTAACCCACATGTTTCACATGATCTGATATAATCTTCTCTTATCGTTGGCCAAAAATATCTAGCCTCTATTAAGTCTTTGGTGCATTTTTCACCCTGGTGTGCACTGAATTTTGTATCATGATGGCATTTAAGTTTTGTCAACACTAACTCACATGGTATAATTACTCTATTGCCTTTACTAACAGTTCTATAAAGCAATCCATCTTTATCTAGAAATACAATGTTATTTCTTTTTGCCCTTCTACTAACTGCTTGCAATAAAGATCGTGTTTCTGAGCTTTGAGTATTATTTCTCTTATGATTCCTACCTCAGTTGAAGTTGAAGTCTCTTTACTATGTCCTTTTAGCAAAAGATATCTTGATCTGGAAAGCATATCTGGCATGACATGTTTACCAGGTTTATGATTTACTTCAAAATCATATTCACTGAAAGTTAAAACCCAGCATGTTAATCTATCACTTAGATGTGGATTCTTTGTTGTTAATGACTATGTTAATGCTCTATGATCTGAATACACTCTGAAATGATTTCCAACTAAAATATTTGAAATTTCTTTACTCCAAATACTACACTCAAAAGTTCTTTCTCTGTAGTTGTATAGTTTAATTCTGATAAAGTCAACAATCTACTTGCGTAGCAAATGGGTCTTTCGTTGCCATCTTGCTCCTGAGCAAGCACAACTCCTATACCATACATACTCACATCACATGACAAAATGAAAGGCTTAGTAAACTCTGGGTATGCTAACACTGCTTCTGATGTTAAAATATTTACTAATGTTTGAAAAGCATTTTCCTGTTCTTGTTTCCACTCAAATTTTTGGGTTTTCTTTGACAACTGGGCTTACTTTTATTTGCAAGGTGCTCAATGAATGATCTATAATAGCCCACAGCTTCTAAAACTGATCTTACTTGTTTTAGTGTTGTTGGTCTTACAAATTTCTTAATTGCTTCCACTTTAGTAGGATCTGATTTTATGCCTTCTGCGCTAGCTACATGTCCTACATATACTACCTCCTTATGTGCAAAATGACATTTCCGGAGTCCTGGCTTCAATCCGGCGTCCATAAGTCTGTTAAACACCTGATCTAATCTTACTGCATGTTCGTCTATCGTCTTGGAAAATATTAATATGTCATCCATGTATACTAAACATATTAGTCCTGTAAGTCCTCCCATAATTAAATCAATGGCTTTTGACCACGTCATAGGTGCTGATACCAATCCATAAGGCTTTCTCTGATATTTATAACTCCCTTCTGTACAAATAAAACTCGTCTTAGGTCTGTCTTGTTCTCGAACCTTTATAGCTTGATATGCTGAATCTATGTCTATAAGTGAAAAATAAGTGTTCCACTTAACATTGACAAATTTTCCTTTATGTCTGGGATCGGTCATGACGGTACTCTTGTCACTGCATTTAACTTCCTATAGTCTATGCACAATCTATATTTAACTTCACCATTTAATGCTTTCAGGTACAAATAGCCAAGGACTAGCCCACTCTGATTTTGTATGCTGTATTATCTTCTTATCTAGCATTTCTTTTATTTGTTTTCTCAGCTCATCTTTTAATGTAAACGGTACTCTATAGGGATTTTGTCTAATGGGAAGTGTGTCTCCCGTATCTATAGAATGTTCTATTATGTCTGTAAATGGTAATTCTCCTGTCACTGTATCCAAAAATATTACTGCATGATTTCATATAACTCGGTCTATCACTGACTTCTCATGACCTTCTAAATGTGACACTTTTCTTCTGTTAGATCTAAAATCTCTTGAAATTTTTCTTGACCTCCTGGGATTTTCCCATTATCTCCATACACTACATTACAACGTTTCTCACAGACTCTTTCTTTCACCAAATTAATTCTATTTGGTTGTCTAATCAATGGCCTACCATCTCATGGTGCAGTTGGGGTCTTACGCAACCTAGCACAACCTTCTTCCCTTTGTTACAGTTACACCTTGTCACAGCGTAAGAATGCAGACAACTGTCACTCCGGATATGATCAGATTGCCTATCGACATTACCTACGACTTTGGGCAACGGATCATGCTCACCGTGCTCCACAGAGTCACACATCGATCCGTATACAGTACTGTGATTAATCACCCATTGGGAAACGAGCTGCCGCCCTTTTTGATCTGCCAACCGCCCCCCTTCTATACCTCCTCCAGGTATAGGATTTCTGCCCCCTGAACATGTATGGAAACAATGTCCCTTCCATTCACCGGCAATATTTGCACCACTATTTACTCACCTCTCACAGGTTCTCAATGAATGGGAAATCTCTGGCCATCCTTCTTGAACTAACGCCTGCCTCTGTTTCATCTAGGTTTATCTCTCGAAACCTATCACTTAATGTCCCTCACATCTGTCTTAGGAACCACCTCAACCTTCACATATGGTGAAACACAATGGTGAAACACAATGTCTTTTACAAGGATTACACAACAAAACATTTTCTTTATCTACCAATGTAAATTCGCAAGTTTATTTCTCATCTCATCACTATATTCAGAAGCTTCTCCTACTTTAATTCCTTTTGCTAGTATAACCGGTTTAATTCCAAATTCATTATTCTCACAATGCCATTCTTGGCATCTCTATCATATTTCTCATGGGCTTGCCTAAGCCAACTAGGTGTTGTCTGACCTACAAATTCTCTTTCATTACTTTTAACTTTTTCGTTCCTAACATCTTTATTTTCAATTTTGGTAGTATTTTCTTTTTCTATGGGTACCTATTTCTTTCCTTGTTTAACTTTCTCATTAATATCCTGATAACCTAACACTTTCGTTATCACTGTGGTCATATACACTTTATTTAATATCACCTCAACTGGCTCAACATAAACTTCATCGGGAAGAGGTGCTCTTTTTCTACTCCTTATGTGAACAAGTGTAACATTCTCACCTCAAGGCTCTAAAATCTTATTTTCTGCTATTACTACATCCCAGATTTGTTCTGTAATATCCTCTGACTTAGCATCAATTGCTCTGAGCATGAATACTCGTTCAACAGATCCTGGGTTAGCTACTCCCTCGATTTGGTTAACATTATTCACTCCTGATACTTTCTCCCCCTATGTGTAGTTGTTCATCACAGAGATTTATTCTAGCCTTGAGTTTACGCAGGATATCCAAACCTAATATCCCTGAACAACATATTTCTACTGGTGCAACATAAAACTTATGTTTTATCTCGGTGTGACCCATCCTAACATTCACTGTCGTTTCTCCCACTATTTGCAACTGAGTTCCCGCTCCTTGGCACAGCCCAATATTTCCCTGTTTTGGCCCTTTCCACCTACAATCTTTCATCATGTGCCCTGGCATGTTTAACATTTATAACATCTCCTATCTACCTTTGTCTGCTTATTGGTGTTCTGTGACTGCCATGTCGGTTTATTAGAGTTCTTTACTCTCCCATTTTCTGCATTTTGTGTTTGGAAATTCCTAGGTTCATACCTCATTAGCCTATTAGTGCTCTTATCATCTCTATACACATGCTTAACTCTGCAATTTGCTGCTATATGTCCTACTTTATGAGACATAAAACAAGTTTTTGCCGCCGAAAAAATTCGTTTTCCACTCCATTTGGTTTATTTTGAAAATTGCTACCTCCCCTTTGCTTTTCAGCATTTTCTACAGTTGTAGCCATGCGTATGGCTGCAGTTAAATTCTCTGGCATTTGAAATCTAACCTGTTGTCCGACCACGCCCTTAAGTCCATGTATGAACGTGGCAAGAAGCCTTCGTTCTGCTTCTTCATTTATTATTTTCTGAGCCGCAGGATTCTCTGCTTGAATCACTATTTTCTGACATAACTGCCTACACCTATTCATGAAAACTTCCACACTTTCATCAGATTTTTGGACTGCATCCTGAAGTGCAGTATAATGATACTGAGCTGGTAGTATTTCTGTAAACTGATCTATGAAAATTTTCTTTCCATGCAACTTCACTAACCTGTAATTCTGGCTTATCTTTGAAAAGTTGTAGAGCTGTCCCCAATTTTGCTCTTGCGATGTTCACTTGATCTTTTTCAGTCCAATTACCTACTACCGCTAAATGCTCTATGTTTGCAAAGAAATCTTTAACTGGTTTACTTTGTTAAGGATCTCCTGTGAATTCTCTTATGTTATTAGCAATACTAACATCTTTGTGTCACAGTAAGGACATCTGACTAACTTTGTCTTCTAGTTCTTTCACTTTTAGTTCTGTAGCCATGTTTGTTCTTTCTAATTTCTACTACATTGATGAATAAGATATATAAAACAAGAAATAGCTACTATAGCTGCCACAATTATAATGTGATGACCAAAATCTCTAATAATGGCATCTACACGTTTTATCCACCCAAATTCTTTGCAATTTCACTCGCTATGATCGCAGTGATCTGGCATAAGGCACTATGCATTTACTCTCTTTTCTACTCCTACTATTACTACTTCACCTATAGCACTGTCTATTAGATAATCAGGTCTTACTATTTCTATAGTTAGGTATACATATCCTGGATCTATATGTCTCAGCAAAATTCTAGTTTCTACATAAAAAATAAGTGATCCATGCACAATGTTATGAGTATACACTTTATACGAAGGGCATTCAAAACCTCTTAGCTTCCCTGCAATTGCTAATTCTGTCGTAGAATCCGTTATCAATCCTCTTAATTTATGTCTTATGTTCCTCTAACATCTAGCCTCATATATTTCCTGAAAAATTCCACTAATAGAGTGAATGCGAAGTCGTCAGCACTTCTTAAAGCTACCCCCCAGGGGCCTACTACGGTAGGTACGGGTTAGGCGCACCCGGGGTCCCGAGCCACCTTGACTCCCTCTGTGGGCAACCTCAGAGTGGTGAGGGAGTCAGAAGGTCAAAATGCCCACCCACGTGTAGGCCGTGCGTGGAGACCCGTGTCGGTGAAAAGGAATATCCTGGTTGGTTGAGGGTTGCGTACCTGAGCCTGGGCTTCTGTCCTTCAGTAACTGGGGAGGGTGCGCAGCCTAATACACCGCTTTGGTTTCTGATGTGCCTAAACGGGAGGCTAGGGACTAACCCACCCCTAGTCAATCGGCCAGGACTAGGTATTACACCGAACTCCAGGGTGAGTGGGACGGCGAGCCCGCTATATCCCCTGTGTAGCCCTGTCACCCCAGTGGGGTGACCCCTCGTTGGACTCCGTGGTGGGTGGGGAGCACTGGGGGATGAATTTATACCATTTTTTCTATGGCACCAAAACTAAAACCCCTTAATGCAAATAAAGACGTTGGAAAGGAAGTAGTCGAGTCATGTGGTCCTCGCTACTTGGTTATTCATAGGACAGAGGAAGGTAAGAAGTTCCTTACGGTGAGCCCTTTTACTATCCAAAAGGGTCTCGATGCCATTGCTGGTCCTGTTAAATCCTGCGTTCGAGCTCGCAATGGTACACTTCTTGTCGAAGCCAACTCCGCCTCGCAAGCTGCAAGAATACTTAAAGCCACCATGTTAGCCAGCTATCCAGTGCAGGTCGAGGTGCACAAGTCGCCGAACTCCTCCCGCGGTGTAATAACAACCCGCGCGTTGGACGGTTTGTCCATTGAGGAGATCCAAGAAAATCTTGCGACTCAGGGTGTCTCAGCTGTTTATCGGGTACAACGTAAGATCAACGGTGAATTCCTGCCTACTCGTACCCTGTTTCTTACTTTTGATCGGGTTGATCTGCCTCAAAAGATTAGGGCAGGGTATGAAGCCATCGAAGTTAGGCCTTATATACCCAATCCGCTGAGGTGCTTTAAATGCCAACGTTTTGGTCACACTAGTGAGTTGTGTACCGGCAAGTCCACCTGCGTCCACTGCGGTGACATCTCCCACGATGGGGCTTGTGCTTCAGCTCCATCGTGTGTGAACTGTAACGGGGAACACCCATCTAGTTCCCGAGACTGCCCCCGTTTTGCAGAGGAACGAGCGATCCAGGAGATACGGGTGAAAGAGAAGGTGTCCTTCTTGGAAGCCCGGAAGCTCCTGCGACTCCGCCAACCCTCTGCCCCGAGGTCCGGTACCTATAGCTCAGTTGCAGCTAAACCGGTACCGCGTCGGGAAATCGCAACACAGACCGGCGACATAACGGGGCTACAATTGCGGAAAAGGTTATTTTAGCCCAAGCGCTGCCAATGCCTTCGGCACCTACACCTAAGTTGGTATCAACATCTGCCAAATCCGCCAGCTTACAGAATAGTCCTGCACACTTGTCATCCAAAACCTCGACCTCGGGAACTAAAGCTGGTAAATTCACGACGTCTTCTGCCCCGGAAAAACAATTTAAGACCAAGTATGTACGACAAGACTTCTTGAAAGAGAATGTGCAATCTATTACCAAGTCATCTAAGGGTAAGAAAAGTACGTGCAACTCCACACGTGTATCCTCCTCTGAAGGGTCATCTGGGGAGGAGGGCGTGAATCGGCGACGGCCGTCTTCGCCGATCAGCACATCCAATCGGTTCGAACTACTCGGACTGAAATTTGCTCTTGAAAAAGGGACCTCCCTTGTGGAGGAGATGGACCAGGAGGATTCTGCCGCCACTGCCAGAGGGACAGTGCGGAAACGGCAGGATCGTGCTCCTGAAAATAGTACTAGCCCAACGCCTAAGAAGAACAAATTGAACCGACCAGCCAATCCCAATCTGCAGAAGCGTCTTTCGATTTGAAACTTATCCCATAATATACTCAATGGCTATCCTCCATTGGAACATACGCGGAATTCGACCACATCGACCAGAGCTTGACTTGTTGCTGCGCCAGCATGAACCCTTGGCTGTATGCTTACAAGAGACGAAGTTCCGTCCACAGGACACCGTTACCATCAGGCAGTACTCCTGCGTACGATGTGATTTATCCCCGGAGGACGGTGTCCCGGCACATGGGGGCACTATGATGCTTATTCGAGATGATATTTTTGCCAACTCCGTACCCATACAATCTGCAATCCAGTCCGTTGCTGTCAGCATTAAGCTACCCTCCGCTTCATTCACCATTTGCAGTATCTATTTGCCTCCATCTGCGGACCTCACGCACAGCGACTTAGAACACCTCATTTCGCAGTTGCCACCACCCTTTTTATTGGTAGGCGACGTGAATGCCCATCACCCTCTTTGGGGCTCTCCTCGGGCTTGTGCGAGAGGTACGCTACTTAAAGACTTCTTGGATAGTCAGAACCTTGCTCTCTTGAACACCGGAGAGCCCACCTTTCTTTCTGACGCATTTCATAGTTTTTCACACATTGACATTGCAATTTGTTCCCCTCAGCTAGCAGTCACCTTATGCTGGAATATCATCTCGGATTTGCATTTTAGTGACCACTTTCCTTGTCGTATTAGTGTCTTGACACCCGTTGTATGTTCCACCCGTTTACCTAGTTGGCGCCTAGACCACGCCAGCTGGGAACTGTACTCCCACTTGGCTGAATTTAGCTACGAAGAGCACGACTCTGTGAACCACTTGGTCGAACATCTCACAGGGACCATTCTTTCTGCTGCTGAGCAATCCATTCCGCGTTCGACTGGCTACAACCGTCGATTTCCGGTACCTTGGTGGACCGATGACTGTCGGGATGCTATTCGCGCTCGCAGACGAGCTCTACGGGTTTTCCAGCGTTTTCCTACACTGGATAACCTGATACACTATAAACGGATGCGTGCACATTCTGGGCGGGTTATTAAGGATAGCAAAAAGTTGTCATGGAATAAATTCGTGGGTTCCTTTAATCGACATACACCTTCCTCTGTCGTATGGGATAAGTTAAGACGTGTGGCTGGGAAACCGAACCATATGCCCATCGCCGGTCTCAAAACACCTACCGGAGCTGTTGTTGATACATTTGACGTGGCGAATACTTTAGGCAGTGCTTTCGCTCAGGTATCTAGCTCAGGCAATTATTCCCCTGAGTTTCTTACAGTTAAGAATCAAGTGGAATCTCAAGAATTCTCGTTTCTTTCTGGCAACCTTGAGGATTATAATCGCCTTTTCACCCTGGCAGAGCTAGACAATGCACTCTCCTCTTCACGACACTCAGCACCAGGTCCAGATGGTATCCACGTCCAAATGTTGCAACATCTCTCTCCTGATGGCAAAGATTTCCTACTCGAGGTCTATAATCGTGTCTGGGTTGATGGCATTTTTCGAGACAAGTGGCGGGAGGCCACCATCATACCCATTCTTAAACCTGGAAAGGACCGCCATCTTCCTTCCAGTTACCGCCCTATTTCCCTCACCAGTTGCGTGTGCAAGGTGATGGAACGCATGATCAATGGACGGTTGGTGTGGTGGCTGCAATCCCACAATCTTCTGACGAATATCCAGTGTGGCTTTCGACGACGACGTTCAACTGCTGACCACCTTGTCTCTCTGTCAACTCAGATTATGGACGGGTTTCTTAAGAACAGCCCCACAGTTGGGATATTTTTTGACCTCGAGAAGGCCTACGACACGTGTTGGCGGGCGGGAATATTGCGTTCTCTGCACAACTGGAACATACGTGGACGCCTACCGTTGGTCATTCAGGAGTTTATGCGGGACCGCGTTTTTCGAGTGAGGGTGGGCTCGGTTTTTTCTAACCATTTTATTCAAGAGAACGGAGTGCCGCAGGGCTCGGTACTCAGCGTGACTCTATTTGCTATTGCGATAAATTCCATATCACTATGTGTGCCTCAAGGTGTCTCTTCCTGTTTATTCGTGGACGACTTTGCCATCTTCTGTACTTCTCAGCGTACACCGTTTTTGGAACGCCGTCTCCAGCGGTGTTTGGACAATCTCTATGCTTGGAGCTCGAAACACGGTTTTCGTTTCTCCGCTGAGAAGACAGTCTGCGTTAACTTCTGGCGCCGTAAGTGGCAAATGCCGCCGTCTCTTCGACTCGGGCCAGATTTACTTCCTTTCGCAGACGAGGCGAGATTCCTTGGTTTGATCTTCGATCGGAAACTTTGTTGGGCACCACAAATAGCACAGCTTAGAGCACGATGTGACCGTTCTCTAAATCTTTTACGGATACTAAGTGGCAAATCTTGGGGTGCGGATCGGACGGCATTGCTCCGTCTTTATCGTGCTGTGATTCGTTCGAAGTTGGACTATGGCAGCATTGTGTATTCTTCAGCTCGACCTTCAGTGCTCAGAAGGTTAAACACAGTCCATAACCAGGGCATCCGTGTGGCCGTTGGAGCTTTTCCAACGAGCCCAGTTGTAAGCCTCTACGCCGAATCGGGAGAACCTCCTCTGCGTTGTCGGCGTGATGTCCTGCTTGCTAATTATGGCTGTGGGCTGAAGTGTATGCCTGGGCATCCAACTTATCACGCGTTTTTCTCCCCTGAGCTGCACGAGCGATACTGCCTCCGCTCTCTGAGCCCCAGGCCAGCAGGTTTTCGTTTCCGTGAGCTTCTACGCCAACAGCATGTTGACATTCCTCAGCTGTTATCCAAGGGAGAGAGTATACACCCCCCTTGGTTACGCGCTACCTCCCATGTCGATCTAGGGATGAGGCTCTACGGGAAATCTGTCACGCCTCTTGATAGTATTCGTCGTTGCTTTTTAGAATTTTTATCCAAATACAGTGGCCGTATTTGTATTTACACCGATGGTAGTAAGAGCCCCGACGGTGTTGGATGTGCCTTTGTCACTGGCACCGCAACTTCTACTTACGGTTTGCCTAGTTGCACATCTATATATTCTGCCGAGCTATATGCTATTTATCAAGCCCTTCTGTATATTCGACGTCGAAAATTAGGTGACTGCCTTATTCTTAGTGATTCCCTTAGTGCCCTTCAGAGTATTCGTGAGCTGTACAATTACCATCCTTTGGTGCAGCGCATCCAGGACGTTCTCCACATTTTGCACGCTTCTGGTTTTAATGTGGAGTGCGCATGGATTCCTGGACACGTTGGCTTGCCAGGGAATGACACGGCGGATTTGGCAGCGAAATCGGCAGTCACAGCGCCCAGTGTTACGATTACCCATTCAACAGCAGAAGATTTTAGAGTGGCTGTACGGAGAGCCGTTTTTTCGACTTGGCATGCGGAGTGGTCGGCTCTCCGTGGTAATAAGCTGCGAGAGGTGAAGGACCTCCCTGTCAACTGGGTAACCTCCTCTCGTTTATTCCGCCGGGAGGAGGTAGTACTAGCTCGGCTAAGAATTGGCCACTGTATTTTTACTCACAGTTACCTTTTTAAACGTGAACCTGCTCCTGTCTGTGCACTCTGTGGGGAGCACAGACAGTTCGTCATGTGTTGCTGGAGTGTGGTCACCTGGCACACATTCGGTCATCTATGGGCATGCCGGCCTCTCTTGCTGAGGTCCTGGCAGATGACCCAAGAACAGTGGACAGGGTTTTTAAATTTTTAGCAAAAGTTTCTTTTACCGTGACGTTTTAGTGTGATAGCGGTTTTTTTTTTAAACTCTTTTGGTTTTAATGTGTTGATTTTAGAAGGAGTTTTATATCCAGCTCTGGTTAGAGGGCTGGACGTTTCTGTTACTTCCGTTTCAACTGTGTTAGCTCTTTTACTTGTGTTTACTTTTTTGTTTGGTATTTTCTTACTGCCTATTGCCAAGTTTTAATCATAAGGGCGCTTATGACCTCGGCAGTTGAGCGCCCTTAAACACCATTATCATCATCTTCTTAAAGCTAAAGCACTTGTTGTACTTACAACATGAATATACACAATTGTAAATGTCACTGGTTCTATTTTCCTTTCACATTTACATAACCAATTGAACATAACTTACACAACTCTGAAAAGAAAACATTGTAAAACGCAACATGAATTTGTGCGTTCGTGATATACACAAAAATTATCATAAAATTAGCTATCAAATTATCCTAACCTAATTATCCACATAAAATCATCCAGAACCATCTGAAATTAGCTAAAGTTTCCTAACCAATTTAACCCCATTAAATCATCTAGAACCACTGCCACCAATATAATGCCCACTGCTCTCAAGGCGATAACGTGCTCGTCGTTCCAGAGATAATGTGTTAGTTTTCTTATTCAGGATGTGAAAAGGTTTACCATGAAATAACACAAAAGAGTAACTTTAAAATATTATATATATTTAACAAAATAAGAAGTGAAATGAATTGAAATCTTGAACATTGTCTGTCATCATAAATCCATCCTTAATTGAAACATCTCTTACTAGAGGTTGAATGAAGCCAAAACAAATAAATATATATATATATCTGTCTGTCTGAGTTGAGTCTTAGCTCTCCCCTTTATAGCGTTTGTGTAACCCCTTTCTACTGGTTAATTATAATGGACATATATTCTCTATAACATGAATTAATACATTTATACAAATCTGGTTGTCCCCCTCCTGTTTAGAGAAAGTACTTGCATTGAAAGCTGCAATAATTAAATCATACAAATATGTCAATATTACTAAGTATTTCTACTAGGTACGCTTTCAATTAAATCTTGGAAAATACAGTATTATAGACAGATTTCTTTCCCCACTCTCTGGCAGTACTTTAGGCTAATTGCTTTTACTCACACATAGTTGTTGCCACCAAGACCACACCCAGTATGATAGCCGGCAGCACAGGCTCCTCTCAACAACACTACCAAAAATCTTGGGATGCTGCTGGCTAAAAGGTCTTAGTATATAAGCATGAAGAATCATGTTTTTGTTACAAAATATGATGCAATAAAAAGCTGCAAAGCCTGCATGACACATATCCGCGCAACTCTGTGCTCGAGCCTCTGCAAAGCATTATCATCACCTCTTCCTATTACAAGCCTAGTTCTTGCGTGAATGAAGCAATGTATTTGTTGTGAAATTAAACAGACTTGCAATACTAAAAGTAGCATAATGACATGAACTAATTACAAATACCAATTGATAATTATCCTGTTTCTAGCAATGGCCTAATCTGTCTGCCATCTACCAGAGAGTCATGGTGGTCACTATACTGTGTGCTGTAAATCACAAATTAATATAATCTAATATGTACTTTGGTGAAAAAATTAATAATAGTCTAAATTAGCACTATAAAACTGTTATATTTCACTACAAGTGACACTAAAGTCGCTCTTTTGTAAGTGGGTGTAAAATTTCTAAGCTCTTGGCCCACATAACATCATTAGTTCTTGTAGATCTGCCACTTCCTTTATGATAGCATTAAGTTCTCTTCATATGCTCTGCTAGGATTTAGGAATTCTCCATCCAGTAAGTCTGCCCTCTTAGGGCATTGTGTGATTGATGGGCGAATCACAGAATAGTACCAGGTACCGTTGTATCTCTATGAATCACTACTCGTAGTTGTCTCTCTTTTATTTGCAGTTCCATAACTGGCATTGTTTAAAATGGGCATTTCTTTAGCTACAATGCTTCTAAAAATATAATCCAGTAATATAATCATGGAGTTTTCGACTTAATTAACTTTAAACAGCATTGGCTTGCTTCTTGCACATCTGATAACATTATTCCAGTCACCAGGAACTTCAGTTTCATATTTTTTTTTATTCGTAATGTACTTTAACCTGTTTGGTCATATTGGATGATGAATGAAATTGGTGAAATGGTGCTCAAATGATCTCAGGATCCAGGGAGTCTAAATTTACTTGACATGGGTCTTCTCAGGATAAGGAGAAACCTCAAAAAAAAAATCTTATCTAGGTAACTCATCCTATGCGAGTTTCGAACTTGCGATCTGTAGAATGTGAGGCAGACATGCTATCACCACACTACCCAGGCAGGCTTCTTGATTGTGTGCTCACAAGTCCCATGTTCTTGTTACATTCCAAATAGGAGTGTCCATGAATAGGGAATGCGACTGGAATTAAACTGAACCTCTTTTTCTCAAGAACCATATAGTGAAGATATCTAATTACAGTTTAGTTTTTGTTTTGGCCCCTACATTAGTCACAAAACAGTTGTAGTTGGTATATATCAGAAGCTAATTAAACTGACAATAATGATCCAAGAATGAATCTATTTCTTTGGCACCATTTTTTCCTGTTGTTTCTGAGTATGTATAGAAAACTGACACTGGTGCACATTAAATGAATAGGACAATTGTTGCTTGTAATATACAATGTTTGGTGTTTCTAGATTCTTCTGATAGTGCACCACTAGGCTCTCAGTTCCCACTGATTTTCTGCAGCTGCTTTTAGATTTAGTCTTATGCTGATAAAATGTTTGCGTCTTAGCAAGATTTCTTTTGCATTTCTAAATTATTGATTTTCTTCTCAATCTCACTCTTCCTGATAACATTTTCTTCTGGGCAGTTGTTAAGCTCAGTATTTAATGCTTTAACTTCATTGAAAATTCATCACAAATACAGCATGTGTTGCAGCAAGGATACCTAAATGATACGTTGAACTCAGTTGAAAATATAGTAACTTTCATAACTTAAAAGATATTCATTATATACATCTCACAATACATTTCATACATTTTCTTTATGTTCAGTGATACAGGGAGATTAGTTTTATAAGTTTTCTCAATAGAATAATAGCTTAATCAACCTTTAGAAAGATTTAATATGATCACTGACCTTACGTGTAACTAAACAGTTTGTGTGGGCAATAATTGTTTTCCACTGCCATTGGTAGGTGTTAATCTGGAAAATTTCAAGGATTGCTGAATTGTTTGCAGTCTCTTTTTTTGTTTTGTTTTTGTTTGTTTTTCTATGGAGAGATAAGAACGCCTTCTGACACATAGCAACATCTCCAATGCTCCCATCTTGGGCAATATACTTTACTCTGTAAGAGAATGAAGCATCGTGGCACTGAGCCTGATTCTTATTCTTATTCTTTCTACCCCTTCGTGATATTAGTTGAACCATGATGATCACAGCAAGGTGAGAGCTTTGTTCATTCCAATCATCCAGCTTTTCAAAACATTTATTCACTCATTTGCATTCTTCCCAGTTTCAGAATCTTGGACTCTTAACTTTTTAGCAGCATCACTAACACGTCCATAACTTTTCTTTTTTTTGAACTGGTACAAGCATATTCTGATACAGTACACATTTTCCCTCTTTAGTTAAAGGAAAATGCAAAGCTAACATCAACCAACATTATTGTATATTAACCTTTTTATAGCCAGTCAACTATGCATTGTTAATTAGAACTGCTGCACTCAAATAAAAAAGAAGAAAAGTAAACATCAGATGACTATAAGGCCCCCTTTTTCCATGGTACGATATGGAAATGCCCTTATCTTTCCCTGTTCAAGGAATATTTAATCAGCAATTCTTCCCCATTAGTAATAGTAGAATGAACCCACTTAAAGTGTAGTATTTAACCGAATAAAAATCTCAATAAGGACTGAAAATGAACATCCCTCTCCTTTTCCCCTGGAACTCTCCAACTTTGTGAAACTCTTGAGAAGTACACTGCGGAGTATGATCCTCTACTGTGTTTAAAGGAATTTATAATTTAATTCAAAATGACATAATACAAGCTGTGGTTTCAATGGTTTTGCCAACTATAAAGCATAACATTGTGGATATTGTTTTTGTTCAACACAGTGAAGATTTTCAAAATTGAAAACACAATGAGTACGGAAATCACTTGTTTGTAATGTACTTGGTACTATGTTAGAACACCCTCAAGAAATTGATTCAGATATTGTAGTACCAGTGGAAGATTTCAGATTTTTGTTTTTTTCTTAAACATATTAAAAAATATATTCATTTTCGTCAATGTGTTGTCTAACATTGTTCAAAACCAATGTCAAAAGAAACTCCAAAAAACTCCCCACTCTATAGCTACATTACACAATGACTGAGAACAGATTTTTCAATAAATTGCATCTCAATTCAAAGAGGAAAGAGGAAAATATTGAATATAAGCTTCTCTATTCTGAAGTGTTTGATAACAGTGATAACCATTTGGACATAGGATTTTAAGAGTATTCTAATTTGAGAACTTTCAACTTATTGTAACATAAAACCTATGTACCAGTTCCCCAAAACCAGCTTTCAGTAGAAAGTCTATGTTCAGCACCAAAGAGAATCAAAGGTGCTCAGAACTCTATTGGAGATGAGAGAGACTTTTTCATTTGTAATCATATCAACTGAAGTTCACTTTTTAAGGGAATTAAGAAAAGAAAAAAAATTAATAAATCTGCTTCCCAGGAGAGAAAGATGTGTTTTCAATTACCTTAGAACTTACAGAGGTGACTAGGATCACTGTGAAGTGTCAAAAGTGAATTTAAATCCAGAAATTGTCCATTTTATGTTAAATTTTACTTAAGGTTACTGTATTATATGTAGTATTTCTTTAACTATTCTTTCAATTTAAACCATTCCAGTTGGGATTTTTATCTTTAATATGTATATACAGTAGTTAAAATGGTTATGTGGCATAATTTGTAAGGCTGGTTTTTTATATGATGTGCTCAGTGTCCCCCACTTGATGGTGGGACCAAACAAACAAAACATTCTGAAGGGGTAGAAAAAATAATCATAATCATTCTATTTGATGATGTTCACTATTTAAAAATAAGTGTTTCTGACACGGCAATCGGTTTGTGAGAGAAATGATTTCATAGAAGGGATGCGTAAGACATGTTTTCTTTCTGAGTGTTAGTAATATTAATAGTGAAAATAATAATAATGTCTGACCTTAATTTACGGTAAGGTACATTGTTAGTCTTGAACAAGTGAACTGCAATAATGATTAATTAAAAAGTGCATGAAACATTACTTCTCAGTACATCATTACATTTAATAACAACTGTTCTTTCACAGTTGTCACAGTGTCCTTTTAAACGTTTGAAACAATAGTCAGTTGTGTTTTGGAAATGCTCACAATATCTTTCTGTGAATACAGAAGGAATGCTTCTTTCAAAAATACATCAACAGTTTTAATTTTTTCCCAAGGAATTCCATTTTACAATTACATTGTCTCCCATTGTCTTTCATTTTCTTACTAAATGTCAGGTGGTTCTTGGATTACAAATAAGTTTGGCATTCGTTTGCCTGATTGAGACAGTATAGACATTGCAGTATAGGAATGTGTGGTTGTTCCCTTTGATTGCACAGCACTGTACTTCCATAGTGCCCCTTTTCTCTAATGTTCTGCCCATTGGCATTTCCTTGTTAAAGCCTGATTCACGTTCAGTATATATTTGATCTTCATTGAATGCGTTGGCCTGTAATTTATAGTGGTTATTATATGTTATTTTATGACTCACTGTTTTATAGTGCTTCTTGAAACAATGCAGCCATGGTGGGCTAGCTTTAATCAAGTTTTCACCAATTTGCAGTTCAGTAGCTTTTCTTGTTGCAAAGTTTTGCGAATCACAGTCTTTCAGTATTGCATTCATTGAACATCTTTTCAGGAATTCTTGAAATGTATCAGTCTGCAACTTCATGTATCCCTTGAAAGCATTTTCACCTTCAACAAATTGTTTCATTTTATATAATTTTCTTTCACTTATTAACCACATTAATCTATGTTTCATTGCTGGCCATGATCTGTGATTAAAATTTTGTTTATGTTGTTTTGGTTTTCCTGGAAGATGCCAATAATAGTATTAATAATAACAATAATAATAATAATAATCTTTTCTTCAAAACTGATGTCTATAGATGTTTTTCTTCGGTGAGGTGTATTAATTGAACCTGATTCTATGGAACTACTGGTTTCTCCCTCGAAAGATGATTGTAATTGTTCTTCGGACACCAAATCACCAGAAAGGTCAGCATCCTGTTGTGGTTTAGTACTCTCAACATCAAGTGCCAGATCTCTTATCTACATTTTGCGACACACAGTTTTTCAACATCTCACACACATCTTTGGCTATTTCATGTACTACTGATGCTATATGGGCTTCCTCTTCTAACATATTTGCAACACTTAAAATTCTTATTGCAGAGCTATGCTTCTCTAATTAAGCTAAAGAACACAGTTGCTCTAAAGAGCTGTGCAGTTGATCTTACCGAAATGCATCTGCTATACTTTTTTTTTTTTTTTTTTTGTAGCTTAACGTCCTTTAACTCGGTTGGTCATATCGGACGATGAATGAAATTGGTGAAATGCTGTTCAAATGATCTCGGGGTTCATGGAACTTTAACTCGACGTTCATCTTCTCAGGATAAGGGAAACCCCCCAAAAAAAACCTTATCTGGGGTAACTCACCCTAAGCAAGATTCGAACTCACGACCTTTTGAATGTGAAGCAGACACGCTACCACCACACTACTCAGGCAGGTTGCTATACCTGTTTGCAACCTAAGAGGCGCATGTCTTACAAGTTTGAGTTGTAGAATTCTGCAGACATGTTCGGATAACACACCAGAATTTGACAATGTAGCAAAAATGGATATTTTTTCGCTCCATGAGTATGTTTGTTTATTAGCCCAATTTGGAGGGCCCTAAGCGTAGCTGAGGGATACTTTTTATAAGTAGAGGAGTGAGGCATTTGTGAAGCAATGGCAGCAACAAGAATAAGGTTGATAGAGTGAAAGGAGGTAGCAGTTTTGCTCCTCGACAGCAGCTGTTCAGGGTGCTATGGTCCTGCACCACTGCTGTTATGTGTTTCTAAAAGTTTTATATCAGGGGTTCTGTTGTAAATTTTGAGTCCAAACAACTCCTGAGAGGATTGTGGAGGAACTCAGCTTTGTCTGCTGGTAGGGTTAGTTCCATTTTAACTAGGAGTGCCTGGATGTAATGTAGGAAACCCACTGGTACATGAAGTTCATCAACTGGGATTATCATCCTCAAGTGCAAGGAAACTGGTAGAAAGAAGTTAGACCACTCCAGCAGTTTTGATCTACTTGTCTATGCATCTCTTACATCTTGCTCGAAAGTTGAGCAAGTTTGGATAGCAATTGAAAATGAATGCTTAAAATGTTTCAAAATTTGTATTTATTAATTTAAAAATTTCAATAATTTAATTAAATAATTTGAAAACAGAACCCTCACCATTTACTTTTCTTTATTATTATAGGCCATAGCTACCAAAAGTGGTGCCTCTAACAAACATTATATGTAGACAGGAATCAAAGCTGTGATTGTGTTCACTACTTTTTAGAACAATCTGCACTTTAACTGCTTTGGGAATTTAGCTTACACATGGCTTATACAAATTTTATCAGAATTTTGGTAAGAAAATAAATAACACTGTATACTAAACTGTCCTCCAAAATTCCAAAAAGATGTACTTATACACTTTTAGTGCACTATTGTTTTACTAAATGAATATGAAGTAAACAAATGCAAATCTATGCATTTTATCAATGTAAGAGGAATGAATAAGATTCTAAAAATGAAGAATATTAAGCAGTGCTGAGGATTACTGAAGTGCTCTTTTCTTTTCCTATATTGTATTTTTTGATATCATAGCTAAATTCATGGATCCACTACTCAGTTTTCCTGATATTAATAATTAAATTATACTTAATCCAATGTGCTAATTAATATGAACTCACTTATATCACTTTAATAAACATTCCAAAATAAAAAAAAAATAATTTTGATACCCTTTGAGTAATTTGGTTGGTACTGATGTCTGTGGTCAAACCCAGGAGAGAATCACCATGCCAGTTCAGAAAAATGTGCACTGCATCAGCACATATCTCCATAGGGGCACACCAAGTAATTAATTTTTTAAGTATCTTTCATAGTCTTCAGTCTGAAAATGAACTGAGCGGACTTGTGCATTATCTCTCAATTTATGAGTCAATTTACATTGAGTCATCCCACATGCACCTTAATTGATCATTTTGGAAATCTGTGTTACATAATTCCAAAGGTTTTTGTTACTATATGGGAACATTTGTGCAATAGCACAGTTAACTTTGTTTCTCAAAATGTTCATTTTGAACATGAATGCACACCACACTTGTATTTCCAACTTTTTTTGTGTAAGTGCTCTACTCCAGTTACCTTGTTAAAGTAATTGAAAAGAGCTGACAAGATCATTGTTGTATCAAGAGTAAATAAATTTGTGACTGTGCTGGGTGCAACATTGGTGCTCATGATTGGTCAGTAGGTACAACAGTTGGAGAAATTTATATGATTACCTTCATTTTTTCCTTCCTTTACATTATTTTTCTAATTCAAATATTACATAATATGGGTTTTGTTTTTAAGTAAAACAACCACAATGAGCATATCACATCAGTTATATTGGTGGGATTGATTAGAGCTACCACCTTCTATATGACATCACCAGCAGATACCAGACAGCTAGCAGAGAATGAGGGGGAACTGGGAAGAGGCCCCCCCCCCCAATCAAGGTGGTAGACTGGTATAGAATTCTTCAGCCTAGTGCAATTTCATTCCCCACATATGGAAGGAGCGAGGTTTCATGAAGCAGTCTCATTGGGAGGATGCAGTATACAGAGTAGGTGGCCTGAGGATTTTCATTTTGCACCCTTTGTAGGCTCAGCAGACTGGAGTCTGTGGCCATGCCCAGGTCTTGCAGGAATAAAGAAGTAGGGAATTATCAAAGCTCTGCATGTGGATTTGTGGTGGACAAATATTAGGGTAGGGGTGGATTTTCTCCAGTTTCCCCTGCTACTGCATTCCACCAGTGCCTCATCTTGATTCTTTGTTTCATCAGTGTTATCACCTGCAGTGTTGTATATAGTAAAATCAGGTGTTAAAACACTATAAAAAAGTACTTGTTTCCATTGCCCAAAATAGGGCATTATAAGGAATCCTCTTCGTAAGTGCAGAGAAACCATTGCAAAAATAGTTTCATTACTAGTTTGTTCTATGCACAAGCGGAATAGAGGGAACGGGGTTGTTGTTTAGAAGTGGTGATATGCTGTCTTAAAATTCCAATATTTGCATGACATGTGAGAAACAGCTGAATAGTAAGAGCCCTTTAAAAGAAGGACAAAGTATTCAAAAGTTCAATTTTCAGATGTGGCTGATGCCACAAAAAAGTCTTTTGAAACAAATTGTTTGTTTTAAAGAGAAGTGTATTTTATTTTATCTTTTTGGTGCATTTTTGCCTATCTCAAATGATTCCTCCCAAAAGGTTTAGGGCACATATTTTGTTATGTATTTTAATGAAAATCATTAGAACTGTTTTTGAGAAAATAAAAAAAAAAAAATTAGGAATATTTTTCCATGTGTAGGGTATAGGGGCAATTTTCTTGAAGATCTTCATGCTGTATCAATACATCCGTTCAGAGATGATGATGTAAAGTTGAGAGCAAGAAGCAATGTGTCTGATGTAGGGATAAGCTGATGGTTGCTTTCACCATAAAACAAATTACCTATACTTCTTGAGCACGTATATGAAAGTGAATTGGAAATTAAGGTTGCAAGGCCCATATTTTTGGTGCTTCGCCTTTCGCAGCGAACTTAGTAGTGTGCAGTAATTCAAATACATGCAGTTGGCAACTATGCAGAGTTTCAACCAACTCCAGCGCTACTGCAAGGGAACTCATTAGGAAACTGGTCTTGCGAAGAAATCAGCTCCATTATTCGATATCTGTGGGCAAAATAGTAACTGCGACTGACATTCACTATAGCTGGTAGAGGTTTATGGAGAGACTAATGTTTCACATACATGTCACAGAATGGTGTCAAAAGTTTGCAGCCATAGAGAAACTGTCACTGATGGAGTTTGCAGTAGCTGATCCAGCACAGGATCCATGTATTTGAACACAGCTCGCTTGGAGGAACTGATTTTTTTTAATTTATTTTTTTTTTTTTTATTATTAACACAAAAATTTATTTACAAAGTTACAGTGCCTTACTCTATTTTTTTTTTATTATACATTACAATAAAAACTATGAATATACATCACCTTGGTATCACATATTTAACTGGTTACAAAAACATTACTATATTCTATTGCAGTTAGTGAATTAAGATCAATCAAAAAAAATGTTATACATCTTGTAAGAGTTTGCAGAGTAAGCATTACAGAAGAGCTTGGCATGCTCTGTTTTTATTTAAATTACATATTCCGTTAAATTCACGTATTCATAATTTTGCAATATATAATACATTGTATTTGCTATTAACCACAATGTAAACTTACGTCTTGAAGTCTTGAGTTAAAACAAAATCTGGTTGAAGAATATTTGGAGTGCAGCATTTATAGAGATTTAACCGTAGTTTCTTCAGGGAATCCATAAAGTGGATCATAATTTCTTGTATAGCAGGACATTCATACAACCTATGTTTTACTGTGTCTTCTCTGTTGCATTTTGGGCACTTAATAGAATCAGTGAGATGAATTTGATGTAATCTACAATGAGTGAGTAGGATATAATGTACAACTTGAAACCATAAGGATCTGATTCTAGCTGGAAGATGTTTCAAGGAGATATTGTGAAATAAAAACGAAAAATGAGTGTCCAGAGGCAAAACCTTCATTATTCTCATCTCAGGTGCATTACAGTAAAGCATGAGCGTACGATAGGTTGTCTTCGATGTACAGCATTGCTCAGGAGGTAGATAACTTCTTTCTTGAATATAGAGGTGCATGTGATTTAAAGTTGTAGGTATTTTTCTAATGTCTACTGGATTATCTATTCCTACAACATCAATCCAGTGTTGTAACCAGTTGCTAGAAAATACACCATCACTATTTTGTAATTTGTTATTTCGACTGCTGAAAAGCGCTTTGCATTTCATCTCTATGTTCCAAAGACCAATACCACCTTCTCGCGGTTGAAGATAGAGGGTTGTTACAGGCACTTTGAATATATTTCCCTGCCAAATATACCAACTAACAGCTGCAGTAGTTTGGCAATGATGTTGCTTCGTAATGGGAAGTATTTGTGCTGTATGCCATAGCTTAGAAAGCACATAAACATGTATAGCCCACATTCTTTCATACAAACAAAGTTGTCGGTGATACATATCTTTACAGCTGGATTTTAATTGCTGTACTATAGGAGCCCAATTTATAGAATGCATTTCATTTACATATGCAGTATAAATTATTCCCAATATTTTAAGGTTTTTCACAGTCTTTAAAGGTTGTATTTCAGGTGGTACTCTCCAAGGACCTTTTGGCAATATGCAAGATATATCCTCATTAATTTTTAGTCCAGATACTTTTCCAAATTTGTCAATAATGGTTGCCATATTAATAACATCTGAATCATCCTTCTCTTGATCTTAATAAAATATACTCATTTCACTGCAGGCTTTGTAACCTTAGTTTCTGATCATCCTTCGTATGTTGGATATGTTGCATTGAACTTTTTTGTGTGATTCTGTGTTTACAACCTTGTTCTACACAGCTATATAGTAGCTTGTGTTTTGCAAACAATTGACACACTGTTTGTATTTTTTCCCCTTAGGAATGGGTGGAAAAGGTGATAGAACCCGAAAAAGAAAAAGTGTAGATAGTGACCATGCCTCAGACAAGAAAAAAAAGAAGTTAATGCATTCTAATAAAAATGAAGATGAACTCTTGACAGAGGTTCCAGAGACAGCAACCACCAGTAAGAAACGTCAGAAAAAGCAGCAAGAAGCAACACTGGGTATGCTGTTTTTGTGTACAATGTATGAAATCTTAGAGTTTAATTTGGAAACTTAAACTTTTCTCCTTTGTACCATGTTGTGCCAGCTACTCATTTGACTTGTAGGAAGATCCAAATAAGTATGATGGCCCTGAATACTCTTTTTATCGTAATTATAATTTCCAGTAAAAATTAATGCTCATACTTCTAAACATAACCTTTCAGATACTGAAATTGATTCCGCAACTGTTCAAGGGGAACCACAATCTGCTTCAGGGATGGCAGTTACCAAGAAGAAACTAAAAAAGAAACAACTTCTTCAAGACTTAAGAAAGGATGATATTGGTAAGGAGAAAAACATGTTTTATGGCTTATTATCAAGTTAGAGATAAATGAGCATTTATCAGTGTAGGATTAATTTGCACTGAGCATGGTAGAATGCTGTTATACTCCTAATTTAAGGATACATTATTTATTTGAGTTAGAATTTCCATAATCCATCCATGCAAGTGGTTTTGTTAATAGTTGACATTTTGTGCATTGTTTCCTGTCAGTGATAAAATGTTTAAATTGTGTTTTGGTATCAAATTTATATTGTAGTTTTCTGTTTTCTGGGTTTATCTTTGCACCCATAAACTTTATTTCATTTTTATCTATCTATTTTTATAGTAGAAGTTTTTTTTCTTATGGATGTAACTTTCTTAATGGTTTTTGTTTCTTTAACTGCTTTATTTTTTGTACACAGGTTTTCTTGCTGCATTTATTATTTTCCTCTGTTCTCAATTATGTTATGTTGTGCTACCCAAAATTACCAGTCTGTTGTTCAGACTATACATCACTGCTTGTTTGTAACTATTCTGTCCACTTTAATATATGTGTCCAAGTTTTCTGCACAAAAGAACTCTTAATTTATTTATTTTCTTGATAATCTTAAGATCCAAGAATGATAGACCAATGTCAATTTCATTTTCTATTATAAATCTTTTCTTGGATGTTCAAAACCTATAATGCATCTTGCACATAACTTTTGTTCACAATTGCACGAATGTCGTCAGCATTTACAATACCATTCCTGAAGAACATGGCATTTTTAGTGATGAAAACACTATTACACTGTTAATTAGTGAAGTGATGAACACTCTTTAACATCACTTTCATTTTACATTTGTTTTCCTGTCCAAGTACAGAACTGCAATTGTTGATCCAACTTCTTCATATACTTGTAAGAAAAAACGGAAATTTCATTTTCTGTAAATGTTTCAAAGATGTTCCCGCTATTATTAAAATGTTATTCCTGCAACAGATTTGCATGTACAAAACAGAAGTAGGATACACATGAGAATAGGAATAAAGTTAGTGAATTTGTTATAAAATATTCCAGTGTTAGAATATCTAACTAGAATTACCAGCCTGGCTAAAGAATAATTTCAAATCAGAGGTATTCTTCATTAAAGGCATTTTTACACACATCTAGTTTCCAATTGGGAATTCTAAATGCAGTATACTACTGATTCTCCAGGTTAGTCACTGGAAATAACGCCTGGTTGGTGCCAAGAATGGGATAATACAAAAGCTGATTGTTTTGCACATAGCTTGCTTATTGGCCTAGTTTTAAGTCTATTTAATTTCATGGGTATTTACAGTACTCAATAGGTGTACTGTAATATGGGAAGTACTTTTTACAAAATTAAGATTCAGTTGCAATTTAAGGTCATAGAAAATAAAACTACATATTATTTAATTAACACGTCGCCAGGAAAGCTTCAGTTCTTATTTTACATATTATTTGTTTACAATACCAACTTACCCTGGAGTACTCTTAAATATTTTTTTTCTTTGGTAACTTGTTTCCTTATTGCAGTTGGTGTTCTGCGTAAGAGTTGTTCTATGTTAAGTTATCCAATTTTTAATTAAAATTTTACCGTAGGTTTATAAATTTTGATGGAATTTGGCATATCAACAGAATGACATGAACTGAGTGTTAATCTTAAATTTTACAATTTTCACTCACCCCATTTTCAATGTACAGTGGTTTGAAATTTTAAAAAATGTGCAATTTTGGTCTAGCATATATACACAAAAAGTTCATTTCCTCCGGCTAGGATAGAGATATTTTTCTGAAATAAAAACCATTTTTCTCAGTTTTTTCCAGGCTTTCGTATGATATTTAATATGTTTAGATTTGTATAAGCTTACATTTTACATTGTTGGTCCAGAGGTTGAAAATTTGATATTCAAAAAAACAAATGGCTAAACATTTTCAATAAAATATATTTTCTGTTTGAAAACCTTAATATTATTCCTACAAATTTTGAAGTTAGAATCTCAATGGGATATTTTTTCCTTGTAGATTATATAACTTTAACCTAATGAAAAAAAATATATTTAAGGTAATCTATGAAAAATAGAACAAAATTTTCTTTTATTTGTCATGTTATGGTTAACTATATTTAAACAAATAGAAATAATTCTGTTTGTTATATTTTTTAATGTTGGCAGTTGCAGTTTATTTCACCTGTTTTCCAGTGCTCTAATGTGGTAGAACTGTTTTGTTTATTTGCATGTCTAAACATGTTTGAACCTGCAGTAGGCCTTTTGCTCAACAATTCACTTCATGCTAAATAGTAGTCTGCATTAGCTCTTGTGTGAGATAGTGACAATTTCAAGTAAACTAACATAAAGCTGATTTGCATATGAAGTAGCAATATATGGAAGGCTGTTATCAATAGTTGTTTTTATACATAGAGACTGTACAATTTATTATTACTAAATTCCAACGTAAACCATTGATACAGAACAAAGTTTAGGTAAAGCGTCTCTTAATGTATACTATAGTAATCCCTTTGAGAAAACTATTAAAACTATTAAAAATTTAAGACCAGCTCAAAACTGGAGGTCTGAAGTAAATGCTTGTGTTAAACCAGGCATAAAGATATGTGACAGTTGTAGAAAACAGCAAAAGAAAAAGAAGCACAACTAGTGGAAAAGTTTGTTGGTTGTGAGGAAGGAACTTCAGTAGATAAAGAGTTTTGATTGCTATTTGTTTATTGAATATTTAAATAAGTCCCTTCATTGCATTGATGCATCGCCTGTTGCAAAAAAGCAAGTATCTATTTCTGGATACTGCAAAAGAAAATTAGAGAAAGTATCAAAGAATTTAGTTACAAAATTGGTAAATGAAGTTGAAAGTTCTGAAAGTGGAGATAATGATCCAGATTCAGAAATACTAATGCAGCTGAAGCAATAGATCAGGCAAACACAAAGCAGAAATACATTTCAAATTCTGACTCCTCTTCCAAAAAGTTGGTCATGTAAAAAAATGGAAAATGAATTCAACATTAGCAACAAAATGACTAGGTAACTACAATTCCTAGTGAAAGAAAATGGATTCTGTCTACTCCTGATCCAAAACTAGGAAAATTGTTAGATGATTAGTCACAGAAAAAGAAATTTCTTTGTAGTGATGAAGTAAGCAGAGTCTTACCGGATAAAAAAAAAATTGTGTCCATGAAAACAAAACATAATGCTCATGATCATGTCCAGAAAAGACTAATTTTGAGTAACCGAAAAGAAACATATGAATTGTTCAAAAATAAGTACACTACTGTCAAAATTGAATTCTCTAAACTTGTTGAAGTACACCCTAAAAACTGTGTCTTAGCAGATTCAAATGGTACACATTCAGTTTGTGTATGTGTGTACTGCTCATCAAAATGTTAAATTAATGATAATTTTTTTCCAAGTACGTAAATGGCATATGTTTGGAGTGAACCCAATTTTCATTCTCAATATTTCTTTAAAACTATAAGTGATTTTACGGAGGTACTCACATTATGATTTAACATATTGAATAGGAAAAGGAAAATATTTCTGTTCTTCCTGTACATGGTTTATATAATGAAGTGCTTGGTATCGGGTATGCAGATGTGAATGCATACTTTAAAGAGACTAATAGCATATGTTTATTGCTACTTCTGATACTGTTACTCAAAGTAGATTACTCGTCTGCAGTGGTGCAGTCAGTAGCATGTTACGCGTTCAATTTGATGGTAAAGGGTCCAAACCATGTTTAGGCTGTTAATTTTTTTTGCCCTAAATCAGATGAATGGTATAAGTTTGAGTGATGAACCCAATTTTTATATATGATATTTTTCTCAAAATGTAAGTAAACTTTATGGAGGTATTCTCATGGTCTGTTTGAACATCTTGTACATAGGATACATTACTGCATTTGCTTGTGCATGCATTGTATCATGAGTTGATGAGCAGGTATCAGGTATACGATTGTGCCCCTAATAGCTGTACATGCATTCTGTTAAGGTCATTCCAGACTAATAGCACATGTGTTGCATTATTGCTGTGTCTGCTACTGCATCTGAGTTACTCACATTACGGTCATGGCATGCTGTTCTTTTGGGTTTAGCTGGTCTGCATTTTGTGTATGGGGAGGCAGGAGGACACTTGCATGAAGCAACATGGCTCTATGCAGTCAGATGCCCTCTATGATACCAAGTGCATCATTTTACCTTCCTGTTTATTCATCAGCGCCTGCAGGAACTGGATCCCTGGCTGTGCATAGACCTAATGCCAGTGCAAGATGAACCTGTCATACACCAGGTTTCAAGGAAGAGGTGCTCGAAAGGGTTTACAACAATTGTTCAGCAAGTACCTGTGCTATTGCACGTACTCTGGGCACAAATAATCAGTGTTTGGTGAGTGATACAGGAAGATATACCTAAATCTCTTCCATTTTGTGAAGTTTTAGGCCTTGACAATAGCGGATCATGATCCCTGAGTGCAGTTTTGCAACTGGGTCTCTGAGCAGCATGGTGAACAGCTGAACTTCTTTTACTGTCGAGCGTTGTTTCACGAGGGAAGGAATGTTATTAAACCAAAGAAACAGCCATGTCAGGGTTCACACAAATCTGCATGTAATTGTTGAAAGAAATTATCAACACAATGTTCGAATTCAACATATGCACTGGCATCGTTTTAAATTTTGTAATTGGCCCGTATGTTTCACTGCAGTTAAATAGGAAATGTTTACTATGAGTTCCTGTTTGACATGCTACTTGGGTTTTTGAAAGATGTCCTTCTTGATCTATTATGCCAGATGTGGTTCCAGCATGATGGCGTTCCTGCTCACTTCAACAGGGATGTCAGAGACCATTTAAATAACACTTTTCCAAGATGGTGAAATAGATGCAGCGCTGATATTACTTGGCCACCATGTTCCCCTTATCTCACACCACCTGATTATTTTCTGTGGGGGCACAGGAGTGTCATTGGTGAGAGTCTCTTCAACTCTGATGAGGATTTGCTGACAAGGAAACTGGCTGCATGTGACATAATCTGTAACACTCTAGGCATCTTTGAAACAATATGGGGCAGATTTATTCAAAGATGCAAACTCTGCGTTGATGTTAGAGGAAGTCACTTTGAAGAATTTCTTAGGTTACCTTTGCTCAAAAGTAGGGGCTACAGGTTTGCTTTCATTATTTTTATCCATGTTCTCAAATTCCTCAATTCGAGGACTCTGATGAAGATGATGATGATTGTTGTTATTATTATTATTATTTATTCTAGCACTAAAATTATATTTTAGTTTCTAGTTTCAAAGCATACATAACAGAAATGTTTTCAGCATCCCTAACTGTTTTATTAAATTAATCTACACAGGCTCCTTGACAAGAATATTTCGTAGATTTCATGCAGTCTTTTGTCCTGTGGAGGGTTTATCATTTTGACTTAAAAAATGTAAACTAAGCATATTAGTATTGGTCAAATTGTGTGCTCTTTGAGAAAAAAAAGTTAAAAAAAAATAAATGAATGAAAAAAAAGCAAACAATAGACACTTCAGAGAGCAGTGCAATCTTGCTAACGTACAATTCAATGATCGGTGCTCTACTGACTTGCCCACCAGAATGGTGTAGCAGACTGCTCTAGCTAACTGCATGTGTTTGAAATCAACCAAAGGTTATAAGTGTCATGTACACCCTCAAAGAACAGAGAACTTTGCCAAAAAGTCCAATGGTTTTAAATATTGTATTGATTGTGCAGTACTATTACACTCCTTTGTCTACTGGCACACAGATAAGGCATTCTGAATGAAAATAGGACACACATGTTCACGTTCTTTTGAACTAATGTGCCATTCAGAAAACATGCTATTACTTTGACATTTGGCGAAAGGGATAATAGGTTTCCTATCTCAAAGAGTTCATCTAAGACCCTTCCTTAATCCTCCCAATTTCTTCGGTTGAATTCTGGGAAATTCAGGGACATATATGTTGAGGACACCTTTTCTTGGAATTCCACCTTAGTGAGTATTGTAAGAAATGTCTATATGGATAGTGTTTCAATTTAAATGTTAACTCAATTTTTGTGTTCTTCAGGGCCTAAAGGTTTACAGAAGAAAAAGAAGAAACAGTCAAAAAGAGTATCCAAACTTAATGAAGTCTGTCGCAAAGCTAAAAAGCTTTGGGAAAAGGGAAGGCGATTAGACGTTACAGAAGATGAGAATACTTCTCTGACTGCTGAAGTTTATGCTGGTCTACAAGGAAAACTACCTCAGGTAAGGAAAGTAATTAAACTCAAAGTAGTTAGATATTCAAAGTTAATTTATTTCAAATGTCAAAATACGTAATATTGGTAGGAGTTGGGGAATTTTATAACACCATATATTGAGAATTTTATAAATATGATATTGTGAATATTTTTATCTATTCAGAACAGGAAGACCATTCATTAAAACAGAATTTAAGCTTCCAAGAAGTCTGAAATTTGGCTTACAAATCCCAAATAGTTTCATAAATCTCTAAAGGAATATAAGACATTTGCAAAAGTTTTAATGTGCTAAGTGTCAGATATCATACCACTCACCCCAACACTTACTAAATGGCAATGCAGGTTGATTGTACACTTGTATTGCTTCACTAACAGTTGGTTACCTGAAACTGTTTGTAAGTGATGTTGCCACATCAGTAGATTTAACTGCTGACTTGTTGCTGATATCTTTCATGATCTTGTTGGAACCTTCTGATAGTGGTTGAGAAACTGTGTGGGAATTTATATTATCCTAGTTATGTAATTTATCAGGGTATCTATCAATACTAGAAATATGCTTGAATTTTGTTTACATTCTGGAAATTTGGGTTGGATTTTGAAAGGAAGGATGGATGGACTGTAGGTTGTAATATGGGTAGTGGTTCTCAGGGTTGCTGATTGCTGCGAGAGTGGTATTTTAAATCTTTTTATGGGTTTGAATTTGCCGCTGTTTAAGAAGTTGGTAACTCTTGCTGTTGGCCAAACTGTAATTAGCTAGTTGTGCCAGACTTAATTGCTGAAGCAGTTAAGGTTACTGTCGGCAGCAAATTACTTATTGTGCACAGCATAGCCACGTTTTCTATTTATTCAGCTAGCTTCAGTCGGTGAGTACAAAAATCTTAACCTCCATGCTTGGATGGTAGGATGTGATAATAAATCAAATTAATTTAAAAGATTTCTTGATATATATGAACCTTTATTCGTTAACTTTTCAAACAATGTGATGCATTAAGACACGGTATTCGAACAGAATCATCTTTTTATAAAACTGTGCCACATATATGCAATATAATGTGTACTTAAATTCAATCTCTTCTTGATAAATAATACAATGCTAGGATTTACACTGAATCACCGCATAAGAGGTCTCGATTGGCGAGATTATCTCTTTGTGTCCTTATCCCTGGCATCTATCTCAATGACTGCATCCTGGAAACTTATTAAAATTTTCACCTCTACACAATAGTTGAAGATGAATGTTTTATACATTGTAATCTGTTGTCTCCATGTTAACGGCAGATTTTCCATTCTACATTTCGTGAAATACAAATTTATAATACATTTTATTCATTCCTAATAATTTAAAATCAATACATTTGTGTAATTTACATTAAAATGTTCTTTTAAATAGCTAACATTTCTTAAATACATATTTGTTTAACTCTTGTTCCTATGCTTTGTTACCGGTATAAACAATTTAGAGCATCCGGTATCTTGTTCATCTTTGTGATTCTTCTTCTTCTCTCATATTCCTGTTTTTAATTATGTTTTATAATAATAATGCTTTTCTAACTACCATTTCTTATCTATACATTGTACAGTATAATGTGTTTTATAGCTTTGGCTATGTTATTTTTATAGAAGGACGCCATTTAAGGCTATATTTGTGCATATCGTGAGGCGATGACATCATGCTGCCATTTTTATACATATTACTTTTGGCTTACATTGCGAAACAAAATGTTTTATTATTTTATACCATTCTTTTAGGGCAGTATTGTTCCATATTCTGTTGATTTAATTTACTTAGCATTAAATCCTGCGTTAAAATAATGGAATTATACTGGGATTTATAACTATACACTGGAAAAATGAAGTATCCTTATAACGTTGCTTTATTTTAGACTAAATTTTCTGGTGATTAGTTCTTAGAGCATCTTGTTAATGAAGTAGATATTTTTAAAATGAATGACCGTTTTGTATATCAGTATTAATGTAAAGTTTTGTTATTAAAATTGTCCATTGAGAATATCCGATTACTTTAATAAGTGTAGGTTGTAGTTTCTATTTCATACTGCCCTTTCTTTCAGATTTCTTAATTTCCATATTGCTGGTTTCCGATTCATTTGTTTCTTTTAAGTAATTCTGAGCTTGAAGACAAAACAGATCAATTGTGCAATATTGTCAACACTACAAGTAAATTTGTTCCATAAAATGTGAGGCCTTGTTTATTGTTAGTGCCATAAATTCTCATACTGACAGCTTTGCCATTCAATTCTGTCTGACACATTCTAACTCAAAGCTGATCTACATTTGTGTAGAAATGGCTGAAACTAATGAATTGGTAACTTTTTTCTTTATTAAGTCTAAAAAGAGTGAGTCAAGCTTCTGAAAAACAGTGTTCCATCTTCTGTTTTTAATTTACCTGGCATTCTTTCAAAAATACTCTCTCTGATAACTGAAGCCATATTTTGCAATGGTGAAGTATGTGATGTCCACATCAGTAAACTAAAAGCTCAAACAAAAAAGCCATCGGCATCTTTTACCTGGGGAACCCGCTTCTCAATGTGCTCCCTGTAATGTGCCTTTCTTTGATGTTGCATCATCTTTTATTAGAGTGCTGCCTTTTTACTGTGCTGCGTGCATCTCTGTGTCTGCCCACTGATCTCATCACCCTGCTAGGTGACAACTGGTGCTTGTGAGGGGCATTTTAAATTTCTTCACCGCTGCGGGATGTACAGGCAGGTTTAATTTTATCTCGAGGTTCTATCTTTTTACCGACTTGTCAATCAGGTTCTTTTCTTTCTTTTAGTGGCGTTATGTATGTCATTCCAGTTCCTCAGATTTAGTCTGGTCTATGTAGCCTTTTTATGCTGTCTTCCTGGTTTTAACACTTGTGCAGTACTCCTGTTTTAGCCGTTTTTATGCATTGTAATTTTTAGTTCTTTTGTTCACTCCAAGGCGCTAGTAACCTTGGCAGTTTTGTGCCCTAAAATCATACTACTTCTACTACTCAAACAAAAAACTATTTGACCTTCATATAAAAGTAAAACAATAATCTGAAGGTGTAGGCCTGTTGTCATTCTCCACACTAAATAGCATACAGAAATGTCATTTTAGTTTTGAACAATGCAATTTTCTGCACGTAGCAAGAACCTTGTCTTGCCAATCTGATACTGTTCCAAATATCACCGAATTCTAAGTTTTCCAAGTAGTGAATTATACTTAGAAGAGAATTTTTTCCAGAAGCAAGTAGTTGTTTTGAAGTAATGGATCATATCTGATCCAACTAAGCTGGCTTTTAAGGTGTCAGAAAAGAAATTTGTCCTGGCTACTGTGGGATACTTTCATATGTTGAGACATGTCAAAGGAAATAATTATAGAACCAAAGAGAAGATGCACTTCTTGCCTATGTAAAGCTGACTCAGCCATTGGGTAATCTTTCACCTCTAAAAGTGTTTAACAGGTTATATAACATTTCTATGATTTGGAAGATTTTTGACTTGGGGAGACAAATCAGAAATACAACATCTGGTTGGTAATATTTTATTCACAATTCCATATCACTGAATTTTTAGCCCATTTTTATGATTAGCTTGGGGGTTTTAGGAAGTTAGTCATAAGAGGTAAAGGGAGAACTCTGCATAAAATTTTTCTAGATCATGGTACTACACTTTCATGAATACTTAAAGAGAAAAATAAATAAAATCATCATTGGAAATTTAAAAATCCACCTATTCAATCAGATATGTCAGCTATAGCACATGCTCACATTCAAAAGACAGCACAAGTTAAATAGGGTGCATTGTTGCCACGTGTACTGCACATATGTTTGCAACTTTTTCACCCCGTTGCAATAATGGTGTATTTATTTAATGTCTTATAAATAATAAATCATCACACAGTGAAATATCTGTATTGCTATTTAAATCTTTTATAAAATGATTGACAGAACTGCTTTTGCAGTCGAGGAGTCAGCATTCTGACTTCTCACTTGGAGGTCCTGGGTTCAGTTCCTGCCTGGGGCAGGGAATTTTTCTTTAACTAGAATCATTCATATTCATAAGTATGATTGGGAGAATGAATGTGTGTGTGTGTTTAATAATTTAATACTGAAATATGCGGGGGGGGGGGGGGGTTAACAGCACCAGCAGTTGTTTCTCAAGTTGATGAAGGATTAATTTATTATTTTAACTTTAATTTTTCCATAAATTTGTATGAAAATGTGGAAACTACCTTCATGACTGTAGAAATTAAAGAAATGTAATAATAAATAACATTAAAAAAAACTTTTGCATTTCATTTGCATTATATCTCGGTTCTTTGTATTTTTATTATTTCAAAATAAAATGTTATAGTGATAAAGAATACATTATGAAACAATCACAGACATAAAATTATAAAAGCTTTAAGAAATCATGTTGGATACCTTTAAGCTTCATTACACTCCTCTGAAGATGACATCTTTTTTCCATTAGCCTGGATGGACCAGGGCAGTTCTTGTTGAGACCGCCATAATGAAGACAAAGTAATCAGAAAAGGTTTTTACAAAATCTTGGAACTTGTTGACTATTCACTTGTCACTTTCAAGCTTTTACTTTCTCCACCGTATACAATGTACACAGTAGGTAGAGAAGGGAGCATTTTGTCCAAAATTTATACCAAAATTTCACTGGCCTTTAAAAGAGATCCATTTTTGAGGCTTGCCTTTTGACCAGCATAACTTCTCTGTGACATGTTTCAAAGCAATCACTCTACCTGAGTTATACAGGAGCAAGAGGCAGATTTACATAGGTACTAAGGCCTCTATGAACATGTGACAAAGCAAGATGGTATGATACAAGGATGAGACTTAATATGGTTAACTGCCCACCACACACTGAGCCACAAGGTATCTCCTAACAGATCCATAGCCGTATGATTAGGTAAGACAATGTAAAACAAAATAGAGGGTAAGCACATACACTTTATTACAAACTAACATTAACCTTTACTGGCTTAACATTCCTTGCATTCGAAAACCATATTACAGAATACGCTTCATAATTGGCAGGATCAGAAACTGTCTTAAACATTTTAAATGATCATTAACAACTACAAACACAACATGATCCAGTTGTAATGGTGTAAGTGGACAGACAATGAACCAGAGAGATGAGTGCGCATATGTGGATCTGTGATGCAAGTGTTACGGTGGTAGCTAACCGAAATGGTACTTACTTTCTGGCCGTGCCTCATACAAAGCATCTCCATCATGACCACAACAGTACCAAGTGGTATTATAAAGTAAAAGGGTAGTGACAGTGATATGTTTATTATAAGATGAGTTAGCATTCCTAAATCAAACATCATTAGAGATATGAAGTTCATAGAAAGGTGCAAAGTCTTACTACAGTGGAATAGGGATCCTACTATAGGGTAGGTCTATTTAATTAACAATCATTTAAAAGTAAGTTTGAACTTGTCTTGATAGAGCATCCAAATACTATTGCAGTTTTGTAGTAGTACTGCTTTCCTTAAATACAACATGATGCAGGATGGAATGAAAAAATTCAACATTAGTGCCTTCCACCTGCTTTGTGTGACTTAGATGTTCGTATTCCTTCATGAACTGATGACATGCTTGATGTAGTAGCAATTGTGCAAATTATTATTGTAGAAGAGAAAATCTGTATATTACAGTGCTGTGCGAATCTCCTAAGTTGTTAACAAAGAGGCAAGCAAGCAACAACATGATTGAATTTTACCTGAATATTATACAACCATCCTCCCATAATGTGCTTTTTCCAGGTTTTCCTTATTTCTCATAACTGACAAATGCTGAGGATGTCCCTAAGACTTAGGTGTGGAACGTTTCCTTCCGATATTTTGTAACTATTTCATTTCATGCATCATCAGTGTCTTACCACTTTTGTATCATGTGCAATAAGAATGGGCATTAAGTACTACTCACCAGAATAATTCCCTATTTTTTATATAGTGATTTCAGCTTCAAATGGTATATTCATTTTCCCTCCTCTCTCTTTCTGACAAATTATGTAAATGGCCATACTCGATCATGCTCAGACTTTGCCGTGGTATTGCTTGTGACGTGCATGGTAGGGTGCCAGTATGTCGCTGTCAGGTGAGTCTACCTGGCGTTGGTCACGGGTTAATGCTGGTGAATTTCTCTGTATTTTGTGGACATACCTGCAAGTTCCCATGATGGCACTGGCTGAGCTCCTTCTGAATCTCTTATCAGGGGTGAAAGAATGACAGGGTATGTCACACTGTTGGTAGACTCAGTTAAAGAGAGAGTTCACTTCATTCACTGGATACTTAATTTATTCGTGAGTTATGGGTTCTTTGAGGCACTAACCTGACAAGCAACTCCCGACATAATTAATCATGAACTTGATGAAATCATATTTATTAAGCACTACTTCCACTTGGATTGACCTTAGTAACTGTGGCCCAAAGTTTATAAGTTTGTACAATATTCACTATCTTAATTACCCATCTGCTTATATTGTAGACAATGACTTTCGGCGATATATGTGGCGCGTGATTTCTTACCGGATATGTTGTACTTTATGATCCTGAGGCGTTAAGCATTGCGTCTCCTGTGATGTATCTGTCTATGTCCGATTCTGTACGTAATAACCCCAACTTCTATCTGTATGACGACATCAATATGTGTGCTGCAAATTTCTCTGAGTGACTCCTCAACTTGTAACTGTTTGCCCCGACTTCTCATCGTTACTCTCGACTTCTGTTAGCCTCGAAAAGTGGCATCATCGTGTGGTATCGGGTATTTTTCTTTATATTACATCCACATGACTATGTTTTACAAAGCAAAAGTCCCCTTCTCCGGTTTAAAAGGTAGAGTCCCTAGCTTCCTCGTACTTATGTACTTAATGCATTAAAATGTTTATTACTTTCAGCCACATGTGCAACCTTGAAGAAAACAAAAGCTGCCCTCCATGGTGAGGCCTTCCAACTAAGCCTATATTTCCTATGCATATATTTCCTATGTTATATATGATAAATTAATAATTAAACTAGTATTATATGTGTTGTATTAAAATACTGTCGCAACTTGCTCTTCTCCCCCTTTATCTGTAAGCATCACTGAAAGTTAATGTAATTGGTTGTTATTTTATTCACTGCATAATGTTTGCACTGTATGCTTTCACTTAAATAAAAAGCTGTTAAAATGCTATGATATATAGGTCATGAGGTGAGACATGAGCATATCTTGCACAAAGGGGAAGATGCTTTCCTTCCATCCCTCTCTGCAATGACTGATGGGAATAGAGGGGCCAGCTTGCAGCAAATGACTAAACACAAACACAACGGTGTGCAGCGCTCAATATTACTATAAGTAGAACATGAGATGGGGTATTTTGCTTAAAGGAATGTCAACATGTTTATTTTTGGTTGTGATCCAGCTTATGATGCAATGAGTTGGCAACCATGAACATAGCCAAACAATAAGCAATATTACTCTGCTCACCATGTTTCTACAGTGCCTTAATCCTGCTCATTGCACCATCATCCTCACAACCAGTATTGCTATTGATATATCGGCATCACATTCTTCCTCCAAGTTAACAATAATCTGCTAGTGTTTATTTGCATAAACATCAGAGAATACTGCACTTCACTTCTTCGTGGACAGAAATGTCATGACTTCTGCACATACATGTTGGCACAACTTCTCCCACCATCAGGCCTTCAGGTAAAATGTCACTGCGCAACTTAGGGTTTTGCTATGGTCTCGTCTCACAAGGTATTCTACGAGGTACGTCCAGAAAGTAAGTTCCGTTTCAATTTATCTCAGCTGCTATCGTAGCTCCACACATGCTCGGTAGACGCTCTGTATCAAGGAGAAGAAACATACGCCATTTTGAGATCGCTGTCAGCCACATATGCTTTGTTGTGCTTGTGTACAATGTAGGTGTTGATGGAAAATCCTACCGCTTGTGAAATCAGATGTGTGATTCGTTTTCTGAATGATAGGAAAGTGAAACCAATTGAAATTTATCGGCAAATTTGCGAAGTTTACGGACAAAATGCGATGAGCGATTCAATGGTGAGAAGATGGGTCCGACAGTTCAATGAAGGATGTAGTGAAGTGCACGATGAAGAACGGAGTGGGCGTCCATCTTTGGTTACAGAAGAACTGGTTCACGCGATTGATGACAAGATCCAGGAAAACTGCAAGTTTACAATTACTGCTCTCACTATGGAATTTCCCCAATGCTCACGATCACTAATTCATGAAATTGTTACCGAAAAACTGAAATTTTGTAAACTTTGCTCACGTTGGGTACCAAAGATTCATACTGAGCAACAGAAAACAAAACGGATGGGTAGTGCACTTCAGTTTTTAACCCGTTGCGATGAAGACTGCGAAGAATTTTTGACACAGATAGTCACAGGAGATGGGACTTGGGTTTCTTACGACACCCCTGAAAGTAAGCGGCAATCAATGGAATGGAGGCACACTTCATCCCCAGCAAAGGTTAAGCCGAAACAAATCTTGACACCTCGAAAAATGATGTGCACAGTGTTTTGGGACTGGAAAGGCATCTTACTCATTGATTTCTTACTGCATGGTCAAACAATCAAAGCAGATGTTTATTGCAAGACTCTTAGGAAACTGCGCCGCTCAATACAGAATAAGCGCCGAGGATTGCTGTCAAAAGGTGTTGTTTTTCTTCATAACAATGCACGACCACACGCTGCAAATGTGACGAATAACCTCCTACAGGGATTTGGCTGGGGCATGTTTGACCATCCCCTGTACAGCCCTGATCTCGCTCCTAGCGACTTTCATCTGTTCTTACATCTCAAGTCTTTCCTTGGCGGTCAACACTTCAACAGTGACAAACAGCATAAAGAAAATGTTTCCAATTTTTTGAAGACACTGGCGGCAAACTTCTATGAAGAAGGTATACAAAAACTTGTGCCACGCTATGACAAATGCATGCAAAATTACGGCAGTTATGTGGAAAAGTAGTTTAAGAGTTGTAGAATTTTGTGCAATAAATAATTATTCTGTATCTGTACACAATTTAATTTTATTACCAAACGAAACTTACTTTCTGGACATACCTCATATAATGAAATGTGGTATGTTCTTTCCTGTGTACCAAATATATACATAGTTCAACTTTGGTTAATCATTTTGTTACAGGTTATATACAGTCATGACATGGCTCGTGTAGTGCAATGGCTTATAAAGCATAGCAGTGATGTGAGAGTGCAAGAAATTGCAACAGAATGTGCTGAGAGCCTGCTGACCATGGCATATTCCAAGTACGCTAAATACTGCGTTCAAGCTCTGATGCGGCAAAGGAATGAAGAGGTCAAAATACTTGTTGTTGACAAGTTACTTGGCAATGTTGTTAACCTTACAACTCATCTAGTAAGTATGTTTTTTTCATAGGATTGCATTCCTTGAATGTTGCACAGGCTGCATAAGATGGGAATTAATATAAGATAATGAGGTGTAATATTTTCTTTTGATGCTGCTTAAATTTGTTGTGCCTATGTAAAATCCAGAATACAAATGGTTAAATTACAAAGTGAAATTTCTCTTTCAGTATACCATATGTACACAAAAGTTAGATACTTGTTTCTAGTTACTATATTTGTCTGAATACAAGATCTCAAATCCAAGACAATCTTCCTTTTTTTCCAGAAATTAAACATATCATATACATAAAAAGATGTATAACTTAATTTTTTAAACAAAATTTAAAGTGTTGCAAATTTATGGGCAACTGACGTGCTCCCAAAAATTCAAAATTGATTTAGCAATATATTACAATCTGGTTTTCTGCAATTCCGGAGTTTAATTTCTCACTTGATCCTTGTAAACTTAGGTGACAAACTTCCTGGTTTGTGTCAAAATCTCATGATGCCCTCAATTTTGTGTGTTTTGTTCCATCACTTTTTTGACCAATCAGCGAGTAGTGGTTCCCTCTTCTCTCTTCACCTTTCCTCTGTAAGAAGGGCTGCTTTCTACATGTGCTCTGTTTTTATAAATACCAACAAGTTTACATTAGAAAGATTTTCATGACTATAGTGATGAAGAAAATGTATCACCCATTGTAGAGAGAGGATGACCACAGAAACACAGAAGAGACCAAGCCAAATTGGCAAGATTAGTATTGTTTTCTCTGACTGTGCAGTTGGTGTCCTGATGGCTGTGTAGCTTCAATGGCATCCTATAGCAACAAAACAGCTCCTCTATGAAACAGTTCAACTTGATCTTGGCCTTTTGGAATGGCATACACCTTTGGCCACTTGGTAAGGTAATCCATGGCAACCATCAAATACTTGTTGTTCCTGTTTGACACACAGAATGGTTGAGCTACATCAATGGCTATGTGTTCAAACGGTGCTCCCACATTATACTATTGCATGTGATCTCCTGGTCTGTTGGCCACAAATTGGCACACAAACATGACATTTGTGGCACCACCTATCGCTGTAGTTTCAGTCAGTAGTACCATTGTCAGAGTTTGTCGAGATTTGGTAGGGTCCCAGATGTCCTCCTGAAGTCTCTGCTAGTACTTTCTCCAGGGCTTCTGTCACCTTACTCAGAGGAAGGATCACCTGCTCTCTCTGGGTCTTCCCATCTGGTGATTCCCATATTCTAAACAGTACACCTTCCTTGGTTTTCAGTAAGTCCCATTGGGCACAGTAGAAAATACCAGAAAATCTGGATCTCTCTCACATCCAGAATTTAACTCTTAGGCTGGTGATTGTTTTTAAAACATAACTTGTGCACTTTCGTATGAATAGAGCGTATTAGAAAGTCATCTGCTTTTTCTAAAAGTTACCAGACATTCGTCTTCCCAGGATAAGAGAAACCCTAAAATAAATTTATCCTGGTACCATGCCTAAACAGAGATTTGAACTCAGGACCTCTTGAATATGAGGCAGACTTGTTACCCCTACACCACACATCTAATAGTGGCAGCCGTCTATATCATCTCATGGCTGCTCAGTTATCTTATGAATACAAAAAGGAGAATGAGACCAAACAGAAGAAATGCAACCTCCTTTAGTTTTACTACGCATATTATTTGCTATACAGTGTTAATCAAAATTTGCACCATGTTAACTAACTTTTGAAAATAAACAAAATTGTGTGCATTTTAGATACTATTTGACTATGCCCTGCGGCCACAATCACTGAACTTGTGTCAATGGCTTACTTTGTAAGTCATTGTTGGCAACCATTGTTACACCTGCGTTAGTGGGCATGTGTGCTGGCAGCAAGTTCTTTTGACATCACAGCAGTGATTATTATATTGTACTAGCAGACACATGTGCTGTCTGAAGGTTCTTTGATGTCAAAGTCCAGCATTGTTACACTTGAGTGAATTTCTGACACCTGTAGTGTTTTGCATTTGCAACTGTTTCTGGAAATTTCCTGCCACATGGCCAAAGATATAAAAAGAGGAGTTCTGTTTCAACTGAGAATGCTTAGCATGTAGTTGAGTTCAGTTTTGGCAGGAAGTTTGTAGCAAATAATATAGTCATCACAGCAAACATCAAAAGGAAACTATATGGCAGAATTGTTATGAAAGCATTGAAGCCAGGCAGTTATTTGTTAGCAGATTCTAATTGTACTCAGTTTGTGGAAGAAATAGTTATTTGTTGGAGTAAAAAGAGACTTTTTTGTTATGTGTGTGTTTCTCCTGTATCACGGACTAGTTAATGTCATTTACGTACATCAGGTTTAATTCTAAGAGTGGAGCAATAGCTATGTTTGTTTTCCATTAATGAAAGTGATATTGTTCTATTTGCTTAAGCTCCAAAGTCTCTAAAAGGGCATAACCTGTGATCGTATTTTTTACAGATAGCTGCCTCAATAGTAGGAGAAGCATATGAGAGGTGTGCCAACAACTTACTCAAACAGCATATGAAGCAAGAAATTTATAGTTCCCTTTTTACAAAGGACAAAAGCGATCAAATAAAAGATTTAAAAGACATGTTTGAGAAATACCCAGAACTGGAAGATTCTACACTAAGTGGAATGTCTGCCTTTTTTAAAAAGGTTTTTCGCAGGTGAGTATTCCAGAACTCTCTTATTTCTCTAGTGTATGTATAAGGTGCACAAATTGATAGTTTGATAATATTGATTCATTTTATGTTCATTTTTACAGAAAACTGCACAAATCTTTTCTTATACATGATGTGCTGCTTGATTTCCTCGAGATGTGTTCTGACAAAATGGGTGCCGAGCTGTCTCCTTTTGTACTTCAATCAGGGTCTGATTTTGCAACCTCTAAAAATGGAGGAATGGCTTTAATTAAAAGCTTTTCTTTAGCAACAGAAGAGGTAAACAAATGAATTGTAATTTCAGTTTTATCAATGATAGACTAAGTCAGTAAAATGGAGGTGCACATACTCTTATGCTCCATAAAACAAGTAATTACCTTATGTTTCATATGTCTACCATTTGCATTGCCATTTTTTTTAATTGCTTGGTTATTGTTGGATATCCTGTTATAGATGCTAACGCTCCTCTCTTGCTAGTTTGATAAACTTCAAGTTGGGGTTATAATGCAGTGACAATCTCTTAATATCTCCTATTTGATTAACTCTGCTGCCCATTAAATGCTCTGTAACAAATTAACTTATTCTCAGTTTCATATTGTTCTTCTTAAAACTGTATGCTCTGACAGTACAGTAACATTTTGTTAATATGCTTTTAGGGACCTTGAAAAAAATGTATAAATGTAAAAAAAAAAAAAAAAAAAACATTAGTGGTAGCATGCATTGGGTGGAGAAGAAAAACAAAAATATACAAACTTTGTATTAGAAAAAGTACTATAATGCACTATATAAGAAACCTAAACAAGACTTTCTTGTTTGCTAAAAACTCTGTAGTCTTAGATTGCTTTTTTGTTTGAAGCCATGGCATAAACTGAGTCTTTTAATCCCAATTAACATCATATACTCCTGAGATATTACGATTGTCCTTTAATGTATTCACAGCATCATTAAAATCCACAGGAACATTGGTGGGGTCATCATCTTAATTTTTGACTTCCTTGACTTCATTGATTTCGTGCTGATGAATGTCTTCAACTATCTTTGAAATGGTCATGATGTCAGTAGTTAGCATATTTTCATCAACAGCAACATAATTGTCAAATAATCTTCTATTTTGGCCACTGCATGTCACTGATGCAAGGATCATCATCATCATCATCATCATCATCGTCATCATTAATCCATTCCAATATACCCAGTAATGGAGGGCAAGTGTTAAAATAAGTAAATAAAATAAAATAATTTGGTACTTAGGGGCACAAATCTCCAACCATACAAGCATGGTCAACTCTTAACATACCATGCCTTATACCACACAGCCATTCAGACCAATGATAACTGCACAATGCTGTTTAATAATAAGAGGGAAATTTTTTTTATTTAAAGAAAGAAATTGTAAAACATTTATCTGCAGTGAATCGAAACCAGCCAGTATCCAACCATGTCATCACACCAATTGCTTTATTTGGGCCCTCACCATCCTTTTCCACAGTTTCTCTTGAATACAGAATATGCACTTTGACTGAATTCAATCCCGTGATCCTTGGTTTGATAGGTGAGCTACTCCTGTTGTGCCTTAGACTGCATGACCATAGACATCAAAGTTTGTAGTATAATGGAGTTATCCAATGTTAACTGTAGGTAAAATGGGTTATTTAAGCCATGTACAGGATGTCCTGTCACATCCATATTGCTGAAGGAGTTAATAGGGTCTTATTTTATAAATACGAGGGCGGTCCAGAAAGTAACCTCCATTTGGAAATAAAATTTAAACCATTTGAGATATAAAAATTGTATTATATATAAAAAATACAACATTTTTTCTATTTTTTTACATATTCTCCGAACAAATTCAAGCACTTGTCATAACTTTAAGTCTTTGAAATACCCTCTGCCGCCAGTGAACATAGTCAACCGTCACGGCGTGATGAAGCTCTTCATCATTGCCAAAACCCTGAGATGCAAGCCATTGTTTCATGTATGGGAACAGATGAAAATCACTGGGAGCTAAGGGGAGATGGTCAAAAATGTCCCATTTGAAACTGGCCAAAAGTTTATTTGTTCTTCGAGCTGTGTGCGGGCGAGCGTTGTCATGCAGAAGTACAATACCATATGATAGAAGACCACAACGCTTGTTTTGGATTACCCTTCTTAGTCTTTTCAGCGTTTCACAGTGGGCTTCAGAATTGACAGTCATGCCATGTACCATAAGTTCGAGTAAGATGCCATTAGCATCCCAAAAAACCGTAGCCATGACTTTCCTCGCAGACAAAATTTGATGGGCTTTCTTTGGCTTGCTTGGAGAAGCGGTATGTCCCCATTGCGTTGACTGCCGTTTTGTCTCAACATTCATGTAGGCCACCCAAGTTTCATCGCCAGTAACAATTTTGTTCAAAAATGCTTCTCCTTCAGTGGGGCATACCGAGAAAGAAAGTCGATGGCAGAACTCATTCTTTTGGTTTTGTGGTCATCAATCAGCAGTTTTGGTACCCAACGAGCACAAAACTTGCGATAGCCTAGGTTTTTGGTCACTATCTCGTGCAAATTTCGGGAAAATGATCGGAAAGTTCCATTAACGTGAACTGACGGTTCTCACGAACTTTTCCATCCACTTTAACCACCAGGTCATCATTGACAAGAGTAGCCCTACTACTCCTGTATTCTTCATGAATGTTAGTTCTTCCATTTTTAAAAAATCGTACCCATTGACGGACAACACCTTCACTCATAATATTAGGACCATATACTGCACATGATTCACGTTGAATTTCAGCTGCTGAGTGATGTTTTGCCAAAAGAAATCTTATAACACTGCGCATCTCACACTTGGCGGGATTTTCTACTGCGGTGCTCATGTTTTGAGGTTATATCTCTCAAACTGCGACAGTACAATGCTCTTCCTTAGATAGCTAGAAGCATACTTACCACTGTGCACACTGATGTGTAGAAAACGGTGCTACCTCCACCACTTCCTGCGATACGCACAAATGGCGGTTTCTTTCTGGATCGCCCTCGTACTATCAACATGAACAACTGTTATGATAAATTTTGCCATCTTGTCTTTCTTTCCATCATCCACACAGTTGCTGCATGAATAACTTGTGGTAATGTAGTTTGAAATTATATGTTATGCCACAATCCAGTGGTTGAAATTCACTGATGTAATTTGAAGGAAGAAACTGTACAGTTACATGTCTAAGTCTTGAAAATGCATCAGTAGGATGTGCAGCATATCTGTCAATGAACAGCAATATCTTGCAACCTCCTTCACCCATTTTTGCGTTAGCACTATGTAGCAGTCTTCAAAAACCTTTGCTGTTACCCAGGACTTATTCTTATTTGTGTACTTTGTGGGAAGTTTAGCAACATTTTTGAAATAACAATGTTTGCAAATTTCCAATTGTTTATAGAGGCAGCTTTTCATTTCTATCGCTTTTAGCACACAACAAAACAATCACATGCTGTTTGCTTTGCTTGCTGCCATGGTTTTTTTCAATCTTAAAATCTGTTGTGCAGATAGGCAGTAGGAGCAGTCTTTAGGAGCATACATGGATGTAAGTTCCTTAAATGGTTATCCTTACAGTCTCTGACTTTTGCTTTCACCACACATGAAGAGAGGGTATATTCCTGGTGAGGAAACAATTCCCATTCCGCACCCTGGAATCAAAACAGACCCCTCGCACAGCAGGCAAGTGGTCTACTGATGAGCTATAGCTGCTATAGGGCCCAACCATTCTGCATTGTTCAGCTCAGTAAGACAAATGTGGTTGTCTGATTGTGGAACCAGCAAAATTTAAACTTTGCTTTTGTGGTGTAAGGTGTGTTTAAAGCTTCTGTTTGGAGAATTATTATGCACCTGACAGTGCTGTCTCATGGTCGCTCTGTTATGCTGTTGCCACATTCATCACTTGGTATCATGTCCAATGGTTGCACTCCAAACTACTAAAATCTAATATCTATACAATAAAACACCAAAACATATAATGGTGAACTTATTTAAAATAATTTTTGTAATCCCTCCAGACATGCTATTTGTTTTTTGTCTAAAAATCAAAATTATTTTTACTTCAGTTATAAAACAATATCGTTGTAAGCAGTGTATATTAGAAGTAGAAGAATGTTGTAAACATATTGCAGCATGGGTGACATCACACTTGTCGTGAGATTTGTTTATAATAAGATTGGACGAGTTAAGACGAGCCTATACGGGTGCGTGAGTCATATGGCTATCAAGTGCATAGTTAGCCCTTACTGTGAATCAGGCTTTTAACATATAAATATTGCACCTGCTCAAGTACCTCATAGTTTTTGTGGCGGCTTCTTTTCTATTGTTCACACGCTTTCAAATATATTGTCAAAGAAACAAGAAGTGTGTAATTCAACCTACTTATAAAAAGCCCTGGCAATACTGTTGGATGATAATGAAGACAATGATAAAGATCTTGATCATGAAAATGATACAGATTGTAAACCTACAAAGAAACCCGTGAAGACGATTCTCATCCCTCTTAAAATAACAGGTGAAGACACATACACCACAGATGTTTCTCTTCAGATTACTGGTCCCTAAATCTCTGAAGCAGAAAAGAACTAGATCACAGAATTTGCTTACTCACCTGCCTGGAGTTAGAGGTCCAGCTAGAAATGCTAGCACACCTACAGATTGTTGGACTTCTTTTACTACAGATGATACACTAGAAATAATCATCATACACCAACTACTATATTGAGCTTATACAAAACAAGTTCAGCCATGAAAGTTACAGAATGTTCAAGACTATAAATTTTCTCCATGTGACAAAATTAGTTTACTTTGATGTAAAATCACTTTTTTCAAGCATTCCAATTCAAAAACCAACACATCTGACCAACTGGTTGAACTCCATAGACTTAACACCAGAAATGATTGAAGATTTCAAAGAACTCGCCTTAACCTGCATTGATCAATCACACTTCAGTTTCCAAAATCATATTAAAAAAATCAGACAGGCCCAAATTAAAATCAAACAATTCCCACTATACCCACAATACATGGGCGCACACAGTATAAATAACCTCACATAATATTTGGTAAAATGGCTAGTTAAAAAATTCAACAGTTTTCCAAAATTTAAGAGCAGCGTAAGTTTAAAAAAAGTCACTAGAACTACAAACAACACAGGTCTGACTATGTGTAGTCCATTGTCTCCATTACTAGCTAACGTATATAAAAGCATTTTTGGGATACATGTTACTAGAACACAACATTCACCTTCTCAAACACGTACAGAAAAGCTGTTGAACTGGATACCTGGCAAAAAATATATATGGAAAAGTTCCAAACCGTACTTATGAACTTTAATTATCTCCTGCTAGAAGAAAATTTGCTGTTGAAGTTCATCAACCTCCCACTAGAGGAGAAGCTGACCACCACACATAACTTGCCTACATCCATTAGTCATATATAGCTGATAATGAAGAACCAGATCCTACGATACCGGTTCTGCTGTGTAAGTAACAATCTTGATGAAGCCTTGTGTAAAATGACTCATAGTACGTTCATACACAGTTTTCAGCAATGTTCTGTTTTAATGTTGGTATTTTACATAAATATTTGGTGTTGAAGAGCAAATTTTTCAGCTGACATTTCAGTTATCTAAATAATTAATATAATGCAGACACAATTTGAAAGTAACTCCAAAGTAGTATACAATAAAACACATTTTCTAATGTTTGAAACTCTACAAAACAACCATTAACATATAGCCCATGCAAACACATATTTTATGCTAATGCCTTAACTTGTACTAAGTGTTCACCAAAAATACATGGACTAGTGGGGCATTAAAGGAAAGTTATAGTAACTAGAATGCCTCTTTTTACCCCATGCTCTACCAGCTTTCTCCACCTGCTTTCTCTGTTCAGGTGTTACTCTGACACACTATAGTTAAAGATTAATTTCTCTTACAATTTTTACTTTACGATTGGCTTTCCATCTTTGGTTCTACAAAAATCTATATATAATAAGTATCTAATGAGGCTGAAGAATGAATTAGAAATGTTCAATCTTAGTAATATTTAATGGAAGTTTGTTTTTCCTTTCAGGAAAGAAGGCAATTTCTTGAAAACCTGCAGGAAAGTGCACCAAAACTTGCATGTTCTGAACCTGGACATTTCCTACTGAGTGCTCTATTTACATATGTGGATGACATATCAATAATGAAAGAGGTATGTGATTAAAACTATTAGAACTTCTATTTCCAAGATATCACCCACAGAGTAAACAGACTTTGTGAAGGTTATTTTGAAGCATTTATTCTAAGATTGTTGCATGAAAACCTGTTATAAAATTGCTGGTGAAAATAAATATTTAATACTAGACATTAAGAATAACATTGTTGTCCAGAACACCCTTGTACAAATTTTGGAACTGGCTTCGAGTACATCATCTACATAAAACATCCTTTATACGCTTCAATTTATACATTTTGTAGACTTTTTTTGTTGAGGTCCTGGGAGAATTCCTGTAATTATCACCCAATTTTATTTCATTTATATGTTTATCACTTATGAGTTTTTTTGTGCTTAAACAATCAAATATGAAGTTCTTAGTAGAGCAAAGCACTGTTCATAGGTTTGGGGATGGTTTCGCAGTTTAACCATAAACCGAAGCTTTAATAAGTGCTTGAATGCCCTAAAGCTAGGCATACATTATGGTTTTATTCTTTGCAAGTTTGATAATTGAGTGATCACATTCTCTGATTGTGAGCTAACATTTCCATGAAGCTGAGAGATTTAACGCTTGCACATAAATTCCCATCATACATGATGGCCTAAAATTCACTTTTATATATTCTTCAGCAATATTTACTTAAAATGATGGGAAAAATCACTAAAATGTGGGGAAATTATTGCGACACAAAGAGTAGACTTAAGTGGTGGGACAATTGTGATAGCTGTGCATTCCTATAGATTTTGAGATACCGAAAAATATTGAAAAAGCCCTTGTTTCTAACAAGGCCGCTTTATTACTGAAACATAAAGTATTGTGTATATGATGATATGGGTATGACAAAGTATTCTATAAAGGTTTGAAGTATAGATTTTAAATTAAATTTTGCTTACCAGTCAGCTTCTTCCATGTTAAATTGCATCAATAATTTCTTGTAACATAGCCAACTATTTACTCTACAAAATCTCACTTCTAATTTATGGTCATTCTATATGTTAGAATTGTTTAGACACATTATACGTAGTGCCTATCTTGGCTGATAAAATATTGCAACTAAAAAGTTTGAAACAGACTGTACTATTTTCTACCTGGAAACTGGTATGCAAGATGTAACGAACGATAGCAGACTGGGAGCAGCCTATAGGTGTGTTAGACGTGTACCTACCCTCACTAGATTAAACCATGTTAGAAGTCAAAGATACCCTATTGCATTGCTTGTTCTCGTAACAAATATCAATGCTTTTTCATGTTGTGCCACTGAGTATATCACTGTAGCCAATGAAAGCAAAGAAAATGTTAATGGCACATTGCTGTTCATTTCACATTTATTAATGTCCCATTTGATAGTCTTAACAGTATCTTGCACGTTGCTGACTTATTCATTCACTTTTTGTTACTCATTCAACCAACAGGCAATAAATTAGCATTCAGAAAATGTTCTATGGATTTTAATGATGCCACGAATGCCTTACAGAATCAACACTTTCTGATCCGGCATATCTCAGAGGAGTGCATGGCACAGTTATTGCAATCTCAAGATTGAACATGAAAACAATGGCTTTCAAAATTAATAGCTCATAAATTAGAGTAAATGATGTAGTGTTAACAGATAAAAAGAGTCCACAAATATACAAGTACGATGTTCATAGAGAAAGTGGATTTAGGAAATTACTTCTTTTCACAATCTTTGTAATGTTCTGACGCCACGAGAGATGTTATGTTTGAAATATTATTTGTGTTTGATCTGCAAATTTTGTTTCACAGCATCCATTTCTGTATTTTTGCACACAATCCATGCACATTTATACATGCCATAGCTATGATGAATATTTCTCTTTTATTTCCCTATTCAGCAAACACACACCTATTTGAAGCTAGTGGCTGGCATCCAATGTAGACACTGTACTGATATTGATAGTTCAGTTGTCATGATCATCTTACAGAATCTGGAATGTGTTGGATTTCTTATATGGTGCATTATAGTACTTTTTTTAATAAAAGTTTGTATAATTTTATTTCTTCTCCACCCGCCTGTTTTTCCTTATCTAATGTATTCTTTTATGCCTTGTTCACACTTAATACATTGTTTTCCCTAAGACACTTGTAAAATGTTTAAACAATGTTTTACTTTATATCCTCATCACTGCCATGACTAACAATATGTTGTTATGAATAATGACATACAAAATTCTGGGAATTCTTTACAACATGTGATGCAAAACAGCGAGAAATTTTTCTAAGTCTGAAAGTTTACCAATATGCATGTGCAAGCAGACAGAACTAACTGAAGACTGCAGGCTGTATTACATCTCATATACTAGCCAACCTGTACATCATTTGTAACAATCATAGCCAACCTCTTCAAATAATCCCCAGACATCTGCACAACTGTGTAGCACCATCTGGCAGTGATTAAAAACTGCTCATTTTGAAAAGTCCTGACTATACTTTCTCTTGTGTTTTATTGCTCTACAAATATGGGGATGTGATTGAGCAGAATTTGTTTTAGTGCGTGAAGGGAGTTGTATGTTACTGATGACAATTCTTACAGATTCTGATAGTTTAAGAAATGGTTTTTTTAATTAATAAGGAAGATGTGTTGTTTTACCTCAATGATTTGGTGGCCTGTCTTAAATTATTATTTGACGATCTGCTGAGAACAAGAATGTTGTAATCTAATGCAATGCGGTCTTGTACCCCGCTAAGAGAGGGGACCATACATATCCAGAGTTTTTCTGTAGTTAGGAGAGTGTTAAAATAGAGCCCTACTCTTGTGACTTATTGTTAATAATATCTAGTAAATAACTTTATTTTATTTATTTATTTATTTATTTATTTATGCTAAGCATTATACAGGTGAATATGATCGGTGTTCAGCCCTGGCTCTTTACCGGTCATACTCATATTTTACAATAGTTTATTAATTCTAGTTTATTACACCATTTTGTCTATTTACTGTCCATATCCATTTATTTTTCACTTTGCATAAGAATTGTCCAATCTTCTTACTATCTTTTTGAAACATTTCAACTACTACTACATTTCTATCTATTTTAAACCATTTCTTATTAATATACTTTTTTCTCCAAATTTCAGTTCCTTTACATTTAAATAAAATGTGTTCTATATCTTCATTTCCGCCACATATAGGACATTGATTTTGTGGAATACCTTTCCTTAGACCTTTTAATCTCCATACTCCTGCTTTCAGCCATGCAATACCTTCTCGCTCCTCTTTATTTGTCACATCAATGTACTTTTCCCTTCCCCATGAGACTTTCATTGGTATATAGAAAACTAAAGATCTCTTTTCAGTTATTTCACTAAATATTTTTTGTATTTCTATATCCTCAAATCTTTTCCTTGCCAACTTCCAGAAGTTATTCACATTATTTTCTCTTCTTCTCCACATTTCCCCTAACCCACTACTTTCCAGGTTATTTCGAAGACAGTCTACCCATCCCTTGTTCTTTAAACTTTTCTCTTGATATACTAAACACTGTTTTAACAAATTCCTTTCTTCCAATTTCAATATCCTATGCCAAAATTTCAATGCCCTTTCCATAATCTTTCCCTTACTTGCCACTCTACCCAGCTCTATTTGTGCTACCTGCCTAACAGTTGCATTTGGTAACCCCAGTATTTCTTTGCAAAATTTCCTATGCACCTCATCTATGCCTTCCCATCCTCCTTCTAATCCCCATACTTCTATCCCATATAGCATTTTTGCCTCAACCACCATATTGTACACTTTTTCTAACCATCTAATATTTATATTAGGTGCTTTGTATTTGCAACTTCTAATAGCTGATAAAGCTCCTTTTCCTTTTGCCAATGCAAATTTCTTTTGCTTTTCCCAATTGCCACCACTATCAATTTTAACTCCTAGATAAATACATTCTCTCACTACCCTGTACTCCTTTTCATTCTCATTCTTCCATTTTTCATATTTGCTCAATTTTCCCCCTTTTTTGAACACTACAATCTGCGTCTTGTCCTGGTTCACTTTTAAACTCCACTCTTTACAGTAATTATTTAATGTTTGCAAGGATTGTTTCAAGCCATTCACTGTAATTGCACCTATAACTAGATCATCTGCAAACAGTAATCCTGGAATCTGAATATTATTAATTACTGGCATCGAGTTATTATTTCTCCCAATTTCTGTTAATACATCATCTATATATAAATTGAATAGGACTGGACTTAACTTACATCCCTGTCTAAGGCCTTTCTCTTGTTGGATTTCTCTTGTTACAACCCCTTCCTCCACTCTTATACAAAAAGTATTTTCCTTATATAATGCTCTAAGGGTGTCCACCATTTGTTTACTCACTCCTTTAGTCAACAACTTATGCCACAGCAATTGAAGCTCTATCCTATCGTATGCTTTCTCTAAATCCACAAAAGCCATATATAACTTTCCTCTTTTGTCTTTCAAGTATTTATCTACCAGTGTTTTTATAATAAATAAGTTATCAACTGTCCTCCTCCCTTTTCTAAAGCCCATCTGAAGTTCCGAGAGGATATCATATTCTTCAACCCATGTTTGTATCCTGCTTGCCATAATACCAGTAAAAATTTTTCCTACATTTGATAATAATGCAATGCCTCTATAGTTGTTTGGTTTGTCAACACTACCCTTGCCTTTGTATATTGGATGTATGATTGCTTTCCTCCACTTATCTGGTATATACCCCTTCACCTTAATTGTGTTAAATAAGTCTACTAAAACCTTAACTCTGTTTATTTCAGTGCACCATTCCTTAAGGAACTCTGGAGGGATTCCATCTATTCCCGTTGCTTTATTTCTTTTCATTATTTTCACCTGTTGGATTATTTCTTCACTTCTTATTATATCATCGAGTATATCTACATAGTTATTACCTATTTCCCAATTTCCTATCTCATTTTTACTCTTTTTTTCCCCATACAAATTTTTAAAATATTCCATCCATTCTCCTGGTTTTATACTTGGTTTTGTTACATATTTATTATACATTGATTTCATAACCTTCCATATCTCATTTGCATTATTTTCATTTAGAATTCGTATCAAATTACTTTCATATTTTTTCATCCAGCTTGTTTTCTTTTGTTCCAGTAATGAATTATATAAATCCCTCCCTTGCATATACTCTTTCTTTAATTCTATGTTTCCTAATTCCCTCCACTTTATGAGCAGCTGTTTGACTTGTCTTTTAGTTACTCTACATTCTTCATCAAACCAGCCCTCATCTCTTTTGTAAACCTTCTTTCTCATTTTCATTTCCTCCCCAGCCCTTAGCATAATGATATTTAAGATATCCATAGCACTTTCAATTTCTTGTTCCTTTATCATAAAACTTATTCCACACTGACATATCTGGCCATAATTAGAGTTTAGTGTCTGCCTAAATTTATTGCAATACTCTTCCTTCCATTTGTATCTACTGTATTCTTCTATGTTGCACTTTTCCTCCCTTAAATTATAGACTATTTGCTCTGTGCATGTTTTTATGTCTACTATCAATGGAAAATGCCCACTGTTGGAACTTAAATTTAGTATCTTAAAATTACTTAAAATATACCCCATATTAATTGGCCATAATACATAATCAATCACACTTTGACCATTATTACTAACGTACGTATATTCTCCATTCACATCTTCTCCATATTTCCCATTCAAAATATCAAAGGCATTCAATTCACAGAATTCTATAAATTTCATATAGCCTTTGTCAACTATCTTATCTTTGCTGTATCTAATTTTCTCAGGTTTCTCTAATGTATCATTGCTCATCCACCTATTCCCTCCAATAACATCATTTTCGCCAATCCTAATATTAAAGTCTCCCATTAATATAATCTCAGAATTACCATATCTCTCCTTTAAATGTTCTATTTCTATCTCTAGGTGTTTAAGGAGGTCCGGATTATGAAAGCGCGAAGGAAGAGGAGGATTGTATACTATGCCTATACATATAACATTTTCAACTATTTGTTTCTCCTCTAATACAATCCATAGTATTTCTTTTCTCCTTGACCAAGTTTCTTTAACTCCTTTACTTAACGTTTTCTTTACAAAAAAGCCTATGCCTCCAGATGCCCTCCCCTTTCTTGCTACCTTATCTCCTTTTATCCCTACAAAATCAAAATCCTTTACGTAAACCTGGTCCTCTTTTAGCCATGTTTCAGCTACCGCGAGATAATCAAGTTTTGTCAATAATTGATTTAAACTCCCCGCATATATTTTGTTTTTAACTCCCTCACAATTCCAGAATCCAAGCCTCCTTATATTCTCCCTTCCCTATTGTGAGCCTAATCTAAATCTAAATGTTTCTAGAGTTCTTTTACTCCTTAATTGTATCCCTTCTCGGGAAGAAATAGTTTAAATAACTTTATATTATTATTATTATTATTATTATTGCTGTTATTGTTGTTTATAACTGGACATGAATAAGTTGCACAGTCTGTGTGATAAGAAACATGATTCTAGGAGACAGGCAAATTTTTTTCCTCATACACTGCTTTGCATACAAGAAGTCATACGAGGAAACAATAATGGAGTGTTTAGTTGGAGACCAATGTGTGAGTTAGCAGAATAGTATCTGATCGGTTTGGTTACTGCTGCAAAGTGTGCATGGTCTCTAACAATACCAAATACACTTAGAGAGGGGAAAATTGGAGGTCCCGGCCACATTCAAATCAATGAATGTAAAATAGGGCGGCAGAAATTCCATCAGGGTGTGTATTAGAGTACAGCTGAATCCTTGGTATGTTAGATGTGCTAACAAATGAGGTGTGGATGGTGATATGTCCAAATAATGACAGGGATGCAAACATGCTCTACAATTTAGTTGCAGAGCACATAGAGAGTTCACCAGCACAATACATATGGATGCCTGGAGGGGCTACTGTGGGTTGATGGCTGGAGGATTTGTTGCCCACCTGGCAGTAAATCATTCTGTGCATTCTGTAAATCCAATGATAAATGTTCACACAAATAATATTGAATCTCGCTAGCTAGCTCAACTGCATTGCCTAAACAGGGGCGGCATTCGATGTGAACATTTAGATGCTCACATATGTGAGTATCTGTGACATACCAACACCAATATTTGTTTAGCAGGCCCTTTTCAGGTACTTGTGGAAGACATTAGGCAGTTATATCCTGTGGTGTACAGATTATGTTTAGGTTAGGCATTAGCTGCCTTTACAGCTAGACGCTTTCGCGCTGGAAAGAATGCACGTGTAGAGGAAGAGCAGAGGGAAGGAAAGCGTGTGGCCAGTCACGTACGCAATCTCACGAACTTTACTGCGCTAGTTGTGCCTTTACATGCACATTCCACACGCCTAGGAAAAAATGGATGTCTGCTTATGGTCGAAGGAACTGATCACTGACTTGTTATGAATCGTTACCATGTTTGTGGAAAGTGAAGAGCCACGAATACAAAAACAGGAACTTACGTGATGTAGCGTATAATAAAATGACTGAATTTTGTCAGCAACATGGTTTTCCCGACGCAAATGTTGTTAAAAAAATACAGTGTCTGCGAGGTTCTTTCAGAAAAGAACTGAAAAAGGTACACGAAAGCCAACGTCGTGGGTGTGGGAGTGATGAAGTGTACACACCAACACTATGGTACTACGAGCTATTGGTGTTCACCAAAGATCAAGAACTGGCTACGGAGAGTGTATCAAACCTGGACGATCCGGAACAGGAGACAAGCCAACACTATGGTACTACGAGCTATTGGTGTTCACCAAAGATCAAGAACTGCCTACGGAGAGTGTGTAAAACCTGGACGATCCGGAACAGGAGACAATCCAACACTATGGTACTACGAGCTATTGGTGTTCACCAAAGATCAAGAACTGCCTACGGAGAGTGTGTCAAACCTGGACGATCCGGAACAGGAGACAAGCCAACACGACAAGGACGTAGCAGATGAAGAGCACAGGTTACTGGAGGAAGACGGGATACAAATACCACAAGAATGTAAGTGCTCCTTTATTAAAGTTACTGTGTACAATATTAAGTAAGCAACAACAGATTTGCTTTCTTTTAGGTTAATTGTTCAATTCATATTAAAAAATTAAGCTCTTCCTTGTGCTATCAGCGTATCTTGCCATTCCACTCTGCCTTCAGAAACGAAGTAATTCTTATACTTCTCTCTGTTATGCTTTGCTTCTCGGGTAATATACCTGTTGTTGAAACCCTGTAGGTGAAGCAACTGTACTGAATTAGAGCGCCAGTCTCCTGGTTGCACTGCACCCGAATCTGTATGTTCTCTATCAACTGTGGAAGGAGACAGGTATGATGTGCTAGAAATGCGCAAAAAATTATGTAAAGCACAAATTGCCAAGACAACTGAGCAAATATTTTTAGGTTTCATATTTATGGTTGTCTGTAGTACTCTAAATCTGGATGATATAATTCCAAACGCATTTTCAACTACGTTCCTAGCACGTGATAATCTGTAGTTGAAAACCCTCTTGTCCCTATCCAGTTCTCTTTGAGCATTAGGTTTAAGAAAATGTTCATGCAAACAAAAAGCTTCATCCCCAAGGAACACAAAATTTAAATTCCTATCAGTTTCGCTATTGTGAGGTAAATTCAGTTGTCCAGATCGCAATTTTCTGTCAAATTCAGTTAATTCTAACACACCTCCATCCGGCAGTCTTCCATTTTTTCCAACGTCAACATATAAAAACTCATAGTTGGGGCCCACCAATACCAGCAGAATGATGCTATAGAAGTTCTTATAGTTGTAGTATGTAGCTCCGGAATGTGCAGGCGGAACAATTTGGATATGTTTTCCGTCCAATGCCCCTCCACAGTTGATGAACTGCCATTTGTTGTGAAATCCGCATGCAATTTTGCTCCATTGTTCTTTGCTAGTTGGAAACTGAAAAGAAATAGACATTTAATTTTAACGAGATTAAAATCAAAAGAATACTTTTATAACTCAAATTCTACTTTCCTCCTCCAGGTCGAGAAGACAGTACGCCCAAAGAAAAGAAAAATTATCGATTCTCATGCCCAGTTCCTGTAAGCCTGCACCGCTGCCTTGAAGTCTAATAGCCAGCCACTAACCGAGTATGACGCATTCGCTATAAACACTTCTAAAAAGTTGGACCCGAGGCAAGCAGAGTATGCCGAGTCCCTGATTAGTGCCATAATTCGTAAAGGGTTACTTAATACACTCACAGATAACACTGATATCTGTGGAAGTTGCAACCATTCAAGAAGAGACACTCCTTATTCAGGAACCTCCAGTGAATTGCCTCTCTTGCTACAACCCGTGGATACACAAACAAGTGAAACCTTATGTTCATTTTATGAGTCTAGTTAAAACTGTATGCGTAATTAGCAAGAGACTGTACCACTTAATCTATGTAAATGGATGATAACAATAAAAATTTCATTAAATCAATGTTTTACTGGTATGTCAAATGATTCACTTCACCAGTTGAATATTGAGCAGCAATTGTACCTACCTTCATGTACTCAGCTTTGAGAACATCATAAATAGCTTTACATGTTTCCGGAATAAGTATGCTTAAAGAAGCAGCGGAGATCCCTGTAGAGAACTTTAGGTCTTCAAACGTCCGCCCTGTAGCCAAAAATCGAAGGGTTGCTGTAAGATGTTCTTCTGCACTAATAGACTTCCTCATAATGGTATCTTGCTTCCGTATTTTTGGTTCCACCTTCCATAGTAAGATATCAAATGATGAACCGTCCATTCGTAAGTAGTTTCTGAAGTCCTCAAGAAATTGTTCACGGAGTTCTTGTATCAAGGGTAAGTGACCAAAGCGTCGCCTATAATTTTTCACCCACATCCTTCTTTTCGTTTCAGTACTTTTTATTGTACTTAGTCCTACTAAAGTAACTATCAAACTTATGTTTCTCTTTTGTTGAACATCCATTTCTACACTTTCCACATCTTTAACACTTGATATTATACACAAATTATCTGCACGCTCCAACTAATCCTGTTGAACTTGCAGTCGCTCCACAGATTTCAATTTCGTGCGGGCATGCGTGCGTGATTTGCCTTCACACGTCCATTCTTTCGCTCGCGCACTCATATAGACACGCTTTCGTGCGTAAACACGTGCTTGCTTTTTTGTTCTGGAATGTTCGCGCACGATTACGTGTACGTTCTTTACCTCGTTCAAATCCGTACGCTCCTAGGTGCGAGGGAAAGATTGTGCGTGTAAAGCCCTCTATTAATGAGTGAGTTCAGTGTTTAGTGTACATAGCTAGTAATGTAGAGACAAACGGTGTACATGGTCATATAGTTGGTGCAGTAGCCAGTCCTCACAATTAAGTGACGAACAGTATTGCTAATGTAATTCACTGATGATAAAAGACTAATGGCTGCCTTGCGTTATGCGATTCAAAATGTATAATTTGGCTGCAGTGCATTCTTTGGAATGGCTACATGTGCTGTAAGTAAGTAAATAAATATAAACCTAAAGTTATCTCTAAATGTTCTCGAGCTTCTAGCCAGGTAAATGTATACATTGACTCCAACATTTCAAAGATGTGCATCATCCTCATCTTCAGGGTAAGCTGATGACTTGAAAGTTCGGATTTGTGTATTTATAGTGTCAGAGTAAAGCTAGCATAATTGGTTTGCATGTTTTTGTTTTGTTTTTTTGTGCCTTGAAGCAACTAATACAGGCTTCTGATCCCTAGGTATCAGCTTGTAAGTCCTAGGGGGGTGTCACTCCTAAAAAATATGGGGAGGGTAAGCCCACTGTGAAACTAAAGGAAGCAACTTATATTTAATATGATGAGGCATGAGCACAGACCTTGTAGAAAACTATGTATGGCAGTTATACACCTAATGTTTTGAACTTGGGCACATATGTTTTTAAGTACAATCTGTCATACGAATACGGTGAAGTTTCTAAAGCCCTGAGTCACCCAAGACAATATAGGTTTTTACGAGGTCCATACCCATGCCTCAGATATATTAAATATCAGTTGCTTCATGGCAAAAAAAATCAAAAACATGTGAACCAATCAAATGCTAGCTTCACTCTGACACTATAAATACATGAATCCTAACTTTCAAGTCATCAGTTTACCCTGAAGACGAAGATGATGCACATCTTCGAAACGTTGGAGCCAATCTGTGTACTTAGCTGGCTAGAAGCCCGAGAACATTTAGAGTTAATATATTGTCAGCAAAGCTTCAGCTCTTACCTTATGTTAAGAAAACATTTTCCATCATAAAATCATAATAAAAAGTGATTTGAAATCCATATTAGACAATAAAATGTAAGGCTGTACTTCAAAAAAAATATTCCACTCTGGTTAGACTTAGAAAAAATACTGTGTCATATTTTGGAAAGAAGAGTCAAATTTCCATTTATAATGGAGAAGCTTTTAAGAGAATTTAAGGTTCTATGCATACACATATTGCCAACTGTTTGGTTTGCCTGAGATTATAATGATGAATGCCTTTTTTTTTTGTGCAATATATTGCTGAATCAAAATGTTCTAAATGTTAGCCACAGACATGACACATTCATTTCTATTTCATTATGCTTTATTTATTTGTTTTTGTTTTATTTTTTCCATAGCAATATTAGACATGTACAGTTTTTTTTTTTGCTGATTCATAATGTTACAATTTTCATCAGACATGACCAATTAATTTCCATCCCGTTATATTCAAGGCTATTCTGCAACTATGTGGTGAAGATTGTTGAGATTGTGATTGTGTTCCTATTCTGTGTGAATTTTGTAAGAACAACCCTATTATGAATTAAAAAACCAAAAAGGCTCACTCCAGCTAGATCCAGAGGATTGGAAATCAACATGTCATTATGTATTTGCATAAATTGGAAGCTTACATAATAAAATGTTGCTCAAAAAACAAACAAGTGCTACATGCATAATTATTGGGTATCCTTTCAACATGTGACGCAAGGGAAGTGAGCAATTTTTCCAAGTCCAAAGTTTCACCAATGTGCATATGCAACTAGTCAGAGATGACCGATGACTATGAGCCTTATTGGTTCTCACATAATGGTCAACATGCCCTTCATTTGCCACAGCCAACCTGTGCAAATAATCTTCAGATATTTGAACAACAAATAATATGGAAGCAATTAACAGCCAATTATTCTTGAAAAGTTCTGACCAAGTTTACTCTCTGGTTCTATTGTTTTACAACATGCAGATACAATCAAGCAGAATGTATTTTAGTGCAAGAAGGGAAGATTGTATGTTCTTGGCAATATTCTTATATTCAGAAATGGCTTGTTCGATTAATAAGACATATGTCGGTTTGTCTCAATGATGCAGAGGCCTGTCTTCACCTATTATTTGATGAGGGTCTGCTGAGATCAAGAATGTTATGTTCTGAATGCAATGCTGTCCTCCATCCCATTTAGAGATGGAACTGATCATATCCTGAGTTTTACTGCAGGTAGCAGGGTGTAAAAATAGAGCCCTACTCTTGTGACTTTAGGTATGAATAATTATATAGTAATTAACTGTATGTATGTATTATTTTTAGAACTAGACATGAAAAATTTGCATTTGTGTGCAAAGATTTGAACAGGCGAAATTATTGCCAGGAAAAATTCTATTCCTCATCCACAGCTTTTCTTACAAGCACTCATGTGACGTAAAGGAGCACTCGTTTGGAGACCAATGTGTGAGGTTGCAGATAGTATCTGACTGGTTCAGTTACTTTTGTAAACTGTTCATGGTCTCCAAATACACTGCAAGAAGGAAAATTGACAGTCCCTGTAATGTCATTGAAATGGACACAATTTCCGCCGGGGCCACATTATGGAGAACAGATGGATCCTTTTTTTTAAATTAATTTATTAGCATTTAGATATTATCCATACAGCCAAAGACATTAACAATAACAATTAACAATTGGGAATAAATTTACAAATAACACATATAGTCTACAAACATATTTCAGTGCATTACACAGGAAATTTACATTTAAATGTTAATGTTTACATGGTTTAAAAATGCTTTCATAGCAGTACATACATGAACATTTTGAGTCGCAAGTAATTGAGGAACATTGTATGGAGGATGAATGTCTAATTTCACTATCTGATCCTGGAAATCTTGTATTGCTGTCCATAGTTTCTTGCATACAAAGAATATGTGATCGCAATCTTCTACCTCTCCGTCACAATAATTGCAGAAAGGAGAATCCTTAATATTAATCCTTGGAATGATAGATGTTCAAACAAATGAGGTGCAGATGGCAATATGCAGTAATAATAATAATAGTAATAGTGATGTGATTAGGTATAGGCTAGCTTTAGTTAAGTGAATCGCTTGGTGTCACCGTAATTTAGAAATAGTCAGTGTACATAGTTATACAGTTAGTGTAGTTTCTTGAGGAAAAATACTTTTGGTAGCATTGCTTATAGTGGTGCAAGTTAGATAATTTGGTTGCACTGTATTTTTCATCATGGCTACTTTAGTGGAAAGAAGTAAATAAATAATTGTAAACCTTAATCTATGTTAAGAAAACCTTATCCGGCATGAAATCTAGTAAAAAGTGATTTTAAATGCATATTTGGCAAAAACACACTAAAGCTGTACTTGGAAAAAATCTTCCACTCACGTTGAACTTAGAAAAGTTGGTGTGTCATGTGTTGGAAAGAAGAGATATTTCTATAGAATGAAAATGTTTCATGTGGTACCCAACTTGCACATGGGCATACTTAGTATGTCGATAAATTGAAAGCTAACAAGTGCTGGATAGAGTATTCTTACTTAGTAGAACATATATTTCTATAATAATCTCCAAGCATAGTGGAATGAAATGAGTTTTGGTGCATCCCTAATTATGCAATTTCCACATTTATGGCTTGTAGTATTTAGCTATGAAGATAAAACCCATGTATGTGAAAGTGTGTGCGTGCGTACATGCATTGTGTGGTAGAGTGCTTGTTTTGATATAAGTTATATTGGTTTTCTAAGTAAATATGTGTAAAACAACATTGATTTTAAAGCAAGTGTACATTGTTCTAGACTGTACTTAAAGGACTAATTGATCAACTTCCGGAATTAGGAAGTCATGTGTATGGAATTAAGGTGCTCCTGCACATTGTATCTGATGAGAAACTGCCTAGCCTGCCTCCAAGACTGACAAACATGCTTAAATTGGATTTGGAGAGGTAAGGCTCAGTGATGTGCATTGCACATCTTCATTTCACAGTATGATTAATAAACTTTTTTTTTTTTTTAAATCCAAATTGTTAAACACCATATTAATGCTCGTGCAATTAACCAAATCACTGTTTTGACAAAATCAAATTTTTAACAAGTACATTTAAGGCCAGTTTCACCAATTGATGTTAAAAGTACTATGTTATGTGGTTTAGCTTCTAGCATAATGGTAAAACTCTTGTATTTCATCAAGCTTTTATAGCAGATTATTAACTAACATTTTGTTAATATTAAAGACAACTCTGAAAAACAACTTGGGACAAATTACACAGTTTCTGAGCATAATCCAATGCACTTTTGTGTGCATATTGCAGTGCTCTCTGTTTCATTTGCAGACAACTGTTTAAATTTGGGATTTTCTCTAATTGTTTGAAGTTAGAATAATTGTGATGTCAACTGAAAAATATAGATGCAGGGGAACTAATTTTTCACCCTTTGAAAAGGCATTAATTATAGAAGTGGTTAGAAAGTGTAGAAGAATTACATGTACTTTTTTGTACATTTACTGAACTGAGCATTTTATGCACTCTTAAATTTTCTCTCATCTCAAAATTAGTATGTGCATTGGTAGTCAAGAAAAGGTTTTATGAGTTTCAATTTCAGTAAGTTGGTATGCATGTTTACTGAAAGATAGCCTTTGAAATATTATTGAAATCCATGATTTTATTGAATAAAGGTTTAATTTTGCTCAGATGATGTCAATTGTAGTTCAATAGCGGAAGGCAGAAAGAAATTGCAAATTATGTTCCTCTTGTGAGGATAATTTCTTAATGCATTTTGATGCATTATATTTATATAGGCAGCAATTAAGCTCTTCAGTTTTTTTTTCTTTCTTTTATCCTTGTGTTTGAGTGAAGCTGATTAATAAAGCTTACACTAATACTTGTATTTTTTTTATTAAGCTGTACAGGAATGAACTAATGTGCAAAGTGAGACTTGTCCTCTTTAAAGTAATGGTAATTAATTGTTCTTTCACAGAAGCAATGTGTAGGATAGGGTTGGAAAGTTAGAATTAGACTGAAATTCGGTGCCTTAGCTGGGCAAATTAGCCATTTCTAAGATTTTCTTATCAGCAAAACATTTCTCATACAGGAATTTATCATTCGTTTTTCTTTTGTTTTATTCCTGTCTGTACAAAGAGAGCTGAATTTCAATCACATAGCAACCACTTTTAAAAGATTTGACTATCACTTTAGCCTAATGTATTCCCTTGTTTACCTTGTACTTAAAAGGAACCAGGTATTAAGACCATTCTGCTAATGTATTCTTGATTTACATGAAGGGTTTTACAAGTACAGTGTTTACAACATAGGTAGAGAAATGAGAGAACATAGGCTTTCATGGCTGGAGTCATTATAACTAGGAGCTATTTGTGGGCTGTTTTTCTGTGGTCTGCTGGAGTAAGATGATCCAGAACATTTCGTCCACAACTGCAGTGGACATCTTCAGGGCACAGTCAAAGTTTCCTTGGAAAAGGATTCGCTGTGTCTAAACTGTTGATTGTCAAAGTCACTATATTTATGCTGGCAAATCAACACTTCAGATGCAGAGAATTCTTCTCCAGGGAAACCAACCACACCATTGAAGATGTGGATGAAACATCTGTGTCATCTTACTCCAGCAGGCCACGGAAAAGCAGCTCAGAAATAACTTCTAGCTATAGGTGGAGAAAATCATGTGAATGGAACACATCAGATTTTTATTCCTACCTACTTTATATCAATTGAGATAAATCTTTGCAGAAATAACTACATTGCATGCTATATACTAAAGGAATAGCTTACAGTCAAATTTTTAAGAAGTCGGCAGTACATACTGGTCATACTTTTTCTATGCAATCATGACAAATGACTGCATGTTGACAGAAATTGAAAAGAATGTCAAAATATTGATAATGCCACAAGTTTTTCTAGTTTTCCATTTACATCTTTAACTGCAGTATCTTCATTGGTCTTTTACTTTGGAACATATTGCCTGTTGGTAATGGTATAAACTTCTGTACAGTGGTAATTGGGTTTGTTTCTTTGGTTTTATACATTAAATTAAAAAACAAACATCTGCACTTGCATGCACATGCTTGCGCATACACACCCACACGCACACACACCCGCGCGCGCCCCCCCCCCCCTCTCTGGCTAGAAAAAGATTCCCAGACCCTTAGCCAGGAATCGAATGCTGGACCCCACAAAAATTTATTTGAAATAAATTGTGTGTTTTAAAGAGCTACAGTCTTTGTAATACAATTTTGTCATTGCTTAACATTTGCCAGTTAAACTAGATTATATAAGATTCGCTGCAAATAAAGAGGAGTTTATAAGCTGTTCCTAGAAAATTCAAGATATAAATTTTTTTGTGTTGTGAATATCTTTTGTGTATTTAAGCGGAACTATTAAGAGCCTCTTTTAAGGGGGGAGGGGAACCTTTGATGTAAAGTGTAGTTTGGGTAGAGGATTTTCTTTAAAATGATTTCACATCTTTGGCAGATAATAAACATTACACCAAGTTCTGTAATTTTTTTTCCAACTTTCCATTACACACTTCTCATGTAGAATGCACACACAGAGTGCAGCTATATGGGATGTTAATGAACTACACAAAACTATTTTCAGAGCAAGTGGAGATGTCTTTAACACGTAATTTGAGATAGGAGGCTTATGGCCTGTTTGTTCAAATGTGGAAGTTGTGCTATAGGTTTCGAAATTGCCAGTACACCCTGGCTAATGATGCTACCATTAAGTGCATAACACATGAAAATGAAGGGACGTGTCGGAGCAATCTCTCTTAATTTTTGTTTAAATGTTTGCATTTTTTTTTCAACATAGAGCATATCAGTACAACTAATTACAATTTTTTCTCACAAAGCTTGAATCCTGCATAGTAAAATTTTCACTTGCTATACTTCAAAATAGAAGGTGGTTTAAAGGCTGAATGAATGTAAATAAAATGACAAGTACTGAATGCCAGTATATATGTCTGTTTTATAGGAACTGCTCGAAATGGTGACCTGCAGTTTCAGTGCAAAGTTGACAGTGGCAAAAGAGCGATTGTCATACTCTATCCAATATTTCTTGTATTTGTCATATAACCTCTCATGCTGCTATTATTCGGGCAGTTAGGTCTTCTTTTGAGGTGCTAGTGTTGCATACTCTATAGACTTTTGAGGTGACCCCAGAAAAAGAAATCCATTGAGTTGAGGTTGGGAGAGCTATCGTGCCAAGCTACATTTGGACCTTTCCAATCCATCAGGCAGCATAAACCTGCTTCAAATGCTCTTGCACAGCCAGGGAGAAATGAGGCAGAGTTCTGTCATGCTGTAGCCACATTTGACAATGAATATGAAGGGATACATCTTCTAAAAATGCAGGTCAAATGTCCTGTAACACATTAAGATAAATGTGTCCATTTATCTGTGGGGGGGGGGGAGCAGATATGAGTCATTGACATGGTCTGAAATAATTCCAGCCCAAATGTTCACTGAAAACGTCTGCTGGTGACACTTCTCCATCACAGCATGTGGATTGACATAGTCTCACACATAGTTGTTTCTCGAATTGAAAACTAGACCATCCCTAGTGAACATGGCCTTATCAGTAAACAATACTGATGAAAAGAAACCAGGCTGCTGGAGTAAAGCCCAGTTACAAAATTGTAGCCAAGGGCCAAAGTCTTCTGGGCCTAGTGCTTGCACCTTCTGATGGCAAATTGGGTGAAGTAGTTCTTCTTGTATGGCTTGCCATACACTAACATGGTTAGTCCACATGCAATAGCTCGTGTGCTGGTAAATGGCTCTTCTGCAATGCTATGCAGAACATTCTCTTCAAATTGCACTATGCAGGGAGTTCGTGTAACACCTGTATTCCCCTATTGGCTTTGAAGGTTCCTCCCTCTCGCAAACACCTATCAATGGACTGGAACATTGTATGATGTGGTTGGCACCTATTGGGATACCATTCCTTGTGCAGTGCTGTGCCAACTAACCCATTACTTCTTGATTCACCATAAATAGGTGCATATCTGCAAGTTCAGACAAGCTGTGTATGTTCTCCATGTTGCCCCACAAGCAATCCTTGGGATACAACTGCAGTGCCCGGAATCACGGAAATCACAGTAGTGTTATTACACTGGCCAATTAGAATTGTGTCCTGAGTTACGAACCACGACAATTCATGGTTAGAATTTATGTATAAAAAGATGAAGAAACAAAAATTGACTACATGACAGGAACTGAACTAATGACCTTGGTACATCAGTTTTTGGCATTACAGACCACGCCACCAGAATAGTTAAGGTAATGTCTCCAGATTAGGCTGCATAATGCAAGAAGACATTTCTATACTAAGCGGCAGACTTAGACATTCCAAGGCATTTTTTCACCCAACTTTGTTTTAACAATGACTTAATCAGCATCTGAAAGAAATACATTTAACTGTGTTATGTTTAGCTGCAGACCACACCTTGCCTATCTCAAATTACTTATATCAGTCACATCTACAACCCCTCAAGCTATTTCAATGTAGTTCATTAACACACTGCATATTTGCAGAGCCTCAAAATTTGTATTTGGGTATGGAATTTTTGGGTGCAATACGTTACATTCTCTGTTTGCAAAAGGTAAGCAATGGCTATAAACATGTGTGTTACATTGCATAACATTTTCTACTCACTTTTCCACTGACTGCTCACTCAAATACACATCTAAAATAATTCAAAGAAATAGGAGTGTGTGAAGTAGAATGCTAACTTGTGTAAGTAGTTATAAATGTGTCTTTTAAATGTAATTATTTTAATGGTTTTCCCTATACATTCTGCTGGAGTAAAACAATAGGTTACTAACAAAGTGGGCTAACAATACAAAAAATATCTGAATGCACGAACAAGCTGGACTTCCAGGATACTACTAAGGGAATAACTGAGCTGAGGGATTCATGAGATACCACTATAAACAAATGAGCTAAATCTAGGACTTGAAACACTCGTGTTTATAAATGTAATACATGTTGAAAATCTGCTGGATACTGCTTTAACCATGATCATCAATGAGGGTTATATCCGAAGTGACTAATTCTGGTACTTTGACACCAGCTTTGCAACCAAAACTTCCTGAATTTGCTAGTGTTTAACCCTGATTTGTAATTCCATATTTTGTTTATGTTTTAAGATTTTGCTGCCCTGAACTGTAGTAAACCTCCACTCCCCATCCCACCTTGAGCTGACCCTGTAGTGGAAAACATATTTTGTGAAATTGTACCATTCTTTTTTGTATAATTGATGTTTATTGTTTTTAATATTATTTAGTTCAGACTGTGTTAACAAACAAGAAAAATAAAACAGCAGAAAGTAAATGCCTACCTCTGTGTATTGGTTTCTCGGGAGAGCCAATGTGGTATTTAAGTATTTTAACAAATATGGGGGGGTTCAAATGTTCTACAAAGCAGAATATTATAGTGCCAGCCAATTTAAATGCTTAGCTCAGGTTATGGTCAGCTATTAGCAAATGCCAAGCTAAGGCCTAACATATTTGAAGAAATTCCAGCTAGAAGCAGATTGATTGGTTTTCAGAAAATTAGCTAGCCATTATTTTATGCAACAGGTTAGAAGAATAGTTTAGGGGAGGATAAATGTAAACAGCAAACCAATAATGTGTGGGTATTAACAGAGAATTCCTACACAAGGAGGCAGAGACAAAATGCATGCTTAATGAGACAAAAGGCATGTGTCTTGTGAATTGGTTCAATATTGAGCATTCAGAATTCTATCTGCACTTCTCATGTATTTAGCTCACTTGACTTGCAGTGATGTAAACTAGTGTAAGTGTTATTAGATCATTTAGCAAATGATGCTAATCGAAAGTAACATCTGGAATAGGAAAGTGTTTATTTGGACAATAGTTTAATTTAGCATAATGTACCGTGGCAGCTATGTTTAAGCAGGTGTACATGTGACAAGTTAGTATGTTAATTGTTATTGTTGGGTACAGCGAGTGCTGCTCAGTGTTTGATAGAGAAGTCCTGTGTTTGACCAAGAGTGACCAGAAAATGGCATAGGAGTCCTGTGTTTTGACACTTTAGTGAGCATCCAGAAGAGAGGAAGAGGAATCCCATGTTTGGAAATCCAGCGAGTGGAAGTGGTGGAAGAAGAGGCTTGCTTTGTTCATGATTAATTTTACTGTTATGTCCAAAGAAAGAAAAGTGAAGAGACACTGAAAACTGATTTGTCACAGTATATTGCAACAATTTGTGTGGTAGCACACAGTAATGTTCACATCTAAACCTAGAACTTACTGTATCTATTATTCTAGGACAAATGAGCTAATTGATGTTTGGAGGAATTTAGTAACAGTGATGGTCAAATTATATGTATATTAATTTGAGTTGGTTTTTTTAACACTACCTCATTTACATTGTTATTATGAGGGACTAGTTTCGAAAGCCTACGCTTTCATTTTCAACCTCACGGGTCCAACTGCCATTGCTGGCTGCGTTTGCTTGTGCTCTCTTCTCTGGTCGCAAAATGATGAACTTCTTAACTAAGCTGTCTACTGGCGAGATTTCAAAGTTTATTAGGCGATCTTTGTTTTTTGCTAAAAACCATGTCAAGCCACAATGAACTCACAGCCTGGGAAAACATCCTCACATGGAAAAACAAAGATCGCGTAATAAACTTTGAAATCCCGCCAATAGACAGCTTAGTTAAGAAGTTCGTCATTTTGCCACCAGAGAAGAGAGCACAAGCAAACGCAGCCAGCAACGGCAGTTGGACCCGTGAGGTTGCAAATGAAAGCATAGGCTTTCGAAACTAGTCCCTCATAATAACAATGTAAGTGACGTAGTGTTAAAAAATATATACATACAAATAAGCTACCTTATTAATGTTTTGTGAATGCTTACAAAATAATTACATTACAGGTACAGTTTTTATGTTTGCATTTATTGTTCACTAATGCATAAATGTTAATGCTTAACAGGATTGAGGTATACAAAAACAAAAGAGTACTGCAAGAAGTTATGTTGACTCCACTTCTGGCGTCAGTTACCAGTAAGCCAGAAATATGGCTGGCAGATGGTCCAGTTTCTGTAGTCACATGGAATGTTCTCAAGTCTGGTAAAGGTATGTTCCAGTTGCTATATGCTATGTTAGTGAATACTTTATAAATGCTATATGCTCTGTTAATGAATGCTGCTAACTTTTATGCTTTGCCAGTTAAGCTTTATGGGAATGGACAAGTTCTTTGTTTTTTTGGGCGGCAGTTGGGCTAGTTCAAAGGGTTATAGATTTTTTCACCATGGATATGACTAAGACATTAATTTTTGTTACATTATATTGTAATTATTTTATAATAGCGATGTTATACTTCTCACTAACTTAAGATTATAGCCTAAATATACCACACTAGTAAAATACAGTGCTATGATAAGCCAGAGCTTGCTTATCTGTGGGTGTATCTTCATGATGCTTCTTGACTGGGCTACAGTAAAATGCGCAACATTTTGTTTTGTGGGATTTTAAATTTTATTGTATTACCAGTCACCTGATAACCAGAAGTAATTATTGAGAATAGGGCACTAACATTCAGTAACGGATGTTGTGAATTGTAAAGTCATCTTCCATTTTAAATTATCTTATTTCCATTCTCTGACTGTAAGATATATTTCACATATTTTGTGAAAGGTTTTGGTTAGAGTTGAGTTGTAAAGAATGGTATGAATCATAAAATATGGACTATGAATTTATATATCTCATAGCCTAGCAGTCATATTTAATACTCCAGCAAAAAACTCTTTTCACTCCAACAACTCTCTATTTCTTCGACAAATTGATTAAAATAAGAATCTGCTCACAAATGTGTCTTTCTTCAATGCTTTTGTGACAATTCTGCAGTAGAGTTAACTTTGAACATTTGCTGTGATGACTACCACTGCTTGTTAGGAATTTACCATCAAAACTGAACTCTGGGCATGCTTTGCTTTCCTTGCACAGGTGTAACAATCACAGCTGCAATGTCAAAAGAATTTTGCCGCTGGCACATGAGTCCACTAATGCAGGTGTAACAGTAGATGCCAACAATCAACTATGATTTACGAAGCAAGCCATTCACACATGTACAATGGTTACTGCCACAGGGTGTACTTGCGCTGCTTCCTCCTCAGGGCTGGTTGTCCCGACCAGCACCATAAAAACAGGCTAGACGATCCAGCTATACTACTAGTCTCTTCCCTCAGTGAAGCCTATGGATGCAGTAGATGACATTTTATCCTCTTCATCACAAGGTATGGCCGCTACCATGATTGTTGAAGCTTGGGGCAATGTTCCTTGGTCTAGGTAGAGTGATACAGTCAAACCAAATCACCCTGTTGGAAACCTCGACTGTTCGCCTGCCAGTTGTAACTAGTATTCATCTGGTTGCTTGATATCTGGATGTGCTGACGCACCATCTCATGCATCTCATATAGCTTGGTCTACAAGATTCTCGGTGTAGTGGACCAGTCGTTCTGTCCCAAGAGGACTTCCAGTCATCAGGACACATGGTAGGCGCAGCTCCCTGCCGAATGCCAAACTGACTAGGTGTCAACCTGGTGATGTCATGGATTGAAGAACAGTAGACCATCAAGAAGAGCGACACCCTCACATCCCAAATTCTCTGCTGATTGGCCACAATCTTCCTCATATGTTCATCTAGAGTATTGATGTACTGCTCAGTCATGCTATCTGACTGGATGGATGGTGCATGTCTTATGCACCTCAGATTGCTCTAGTGTCTCATCAAGTTAGACTCAAAGTTGGTGCTTGATCACTATGCAGTGACAAAGCAGTTTTTCTATGAGGCAGTTTGTGATGGCCTTGGCCTCCTGGTTAGGGATGGCATGCACCTCTGGCCACTTGGTAAAGTAATCCATGGCAACCAACAGATACTTGTTGTCCCTGTCTAATACATGGAATGGCCCAACTACGTCAAAGGATGTATGTTCAAATGTTGCTCCCATGTTTTACAGCTGCATATGACCCCGGCTCCTGATCTAGGGCTGCAACTTGCTGCACACATGACATTGGTGGCATCTACTGGTAGTCTCAGCCAGTAATACTGTTGACAGAACTTGTCAATGGTTTGATTGGTCCCAAATGCCTTCCCTAATTCCCTGCATGTACTTTCTCCAGAACATCCGTGACCTTATACTGTGGGAGGATCAGCTGCTCTTTCTGGGTCTTCCCATCAGGTGGCTCTCCATACCCAGAACTGTACTCCTTCCTTGGTCTTCCATGAGTCCCATTGGGCCCAGTAAGATTTGCACACTATACTCTTGGATGGGATGTCTTCCCAGGTTGGTTTAGTCCCTGCCTCCCCTTCTCTCAGTGTCTCACAATGGCCCTCTCCCCAGGCATGTGTTATCATATCCAGCTCTAGACAATGTCGAGATGACTCAGCCAATTGCAGCGCGATTTATCTCCTAAACCTTGGTGCAATGGTTGCACTCCTTTGGATACGGTTGTTGTGACATGACATCTGCATTTTTGTGGCTCCTCGCTTTCTAGTGCTCTGATGTGAAGTTGTACTCCTGGAGCCCCTGGATCCAGTGGGCTGTATAGAGCCCTCCAGGTTATTGAAGTTCAACAGTCAGGTCAGGGCAGAGTGGTGAGTCCTCAGGTGCTCCAGCACCTTCACTATTATCAGGAGCTCTCACCGGGTAACACAATTCTTTGTCATGGAGAGCATCTTGCTGTATTAGGCTATAGCATGCCTCTGGTCATGCTGAACCTGGGATAGATTGTCTCCAATGCTGGTGTCAGTGGCATCAGTGTACAATAAAGTCACTATGCGGTTGTGGAAATTCGAATATAGGAGCACTGCAGAATGCTGACGTTAGTGCCTGGAACGTGCCCTCTGCCTGTTCTGACTATGAGGAAGGCCAGTGCTCTTCCAACAGACAAGTGGGGGGCTTTGTAATGTAGGAGAAACCTCTGATAAACCAGTAGTAGCTGCATAGGCCCAGGAAACTATGCAGCTCTCATTTATCTTTCAGGCAAGCCCAATCTCTCATTGCACAAGCCTTCTCCAGGACTATGACCATCCCAGATGATGAGACTGTGTGCCCCAAATAGTTCAGCTTCTTGCAAAAGATTTGGGACTTTGCATTCAACTTGAGGTTAGTTGCATGCAGTCTTTGCATTATCTTTGTCAGGTTCTCAAGATGGTCTTCTAAGTTCTGGCGTATGACGATGTTATTGAGAAATAGCAAGCAGGCATTGCAAGTCATCCCTCTCAACACTGATTCCATGAAGTGCTGGAAGGTAGGCGGCGCATTACAGAGGGCAAAGGGCATAACTGTAAATTGCCAAAGCCCTTGACCAGTCAAAATCTGGTCCAAATTGGGGTCCCAAGACTGTTGGCCATCTACTTGCGCCTTCACAACCACCTTGCTTCTTGCAGGCAAAACTACATCATCCCTCAGAATCTGCCTCCAGATCCATGTTCATGGGGGCTCCGAAGCAACACATCTTGGCTGACTCACAAAATCTTTCAGCTGATGTTGACTGACACCTCGTGGTCCTGAGAGCATCCAAGCCCAGTATCACATCCTTGGCACTCTTGTGATAAGTACCCACAGGCTCACAGTGCTCCTTTACTGTGTCAACTCTAGTAGGGCCTAAGATAATGCCAGACACTGTCATTAGTTTTTAGGGCTGACTGGCTGCTCATGGCTTTAGGCCCTTCACCACACCAGGTGTGATTATAGTCCTTGGCACTCTTGTGATAAGTACCCACAGGCTCACAGTGCTCCTTTACTATTTCAACTCTAGTAGGGCCTAAGATAATGCCAGACACTGTCATTAGTTTTTAGGGCTGACTGGCTGCACATGTCATTACGCTCTTCACCACGCCAGGTCTAATTGTAGTTGTGAGTAGCTGTATCTAGTAGTATGTGGCACAGATTTTCTTGTATCCAGTCATCTGCAGTGAGGCTATTGTCCAATGTTCTGCCCAAGGCATATAGCGTCACTTGGACATGCCGCTCTCCATATTGGTCCTTATTCATTTTCCACCTGATGGTCAGCTTGGTGTAGCCAGTCCTTTACTAGGTGATCCGGCTCACCATACCCCCAGCATACACCACTGAAATGGCATCTTACCTCCACTTATCTCAGCAATTTTACAACTCAGGCTTGCACTATCCCATCCAGCTGCAGAGACCGCGGAAATCATATGAACCGCTGCAGCAGGCTCCTTCTCCACCCTTGGGATAGGGTCTGGACATGGCATCCACATTGGAGAGTAGCTCCTTCCTTTCCAATGTACTGGTATGAAGTTGTTATACTCTTGTAGCAAAAATCAAAAAATTAGCTTTATTTTTCGACACTCTTAATTTCTGTGGTTCTTAGCATCCCATTCTATATTGTGCAAGAAAGACCACATAATTGTGCTCAGAGACCTCTTTGTCAGCCTTGAGATTCTTTTACGTGTTGTAAATCTATGACATGGGACCAACAACATTACTTCCATTCCAAAAGAAGCCATGCTAAGGATTTTGATGCCTATAAAGAAAGATCCGCATCAAGATTGGCATCCAATCTTCAGCCCAAAGCATATAAGGGGATGATGAAGATGACCCATTGTAACATGCCAGTCCTTACTCATATTCCACCTGGTGGTCAGTCGGCTTGGTGTGGACATTTCTTCACTAGGTGACTTGACTTGCCACATCCCCAGCACACACCACTTAAAGGTTATCCCTGGATGGTCTGTCTCTCTCCCAATTGTAGCCAATACTCCTTGACTTCGAGGTTGATGCAATGTTATCTTGGCCACCTCCATACCTACTGCTGCTGTTAATGCCACAAGATTTGTCTTAGTCGCTGAGCATTAGGCGCTCTCATATCTTGGCATTGCACACCCTGTCGACAAGGAGTAGGCAGCTCCCTGGGACATGTAATTGTGTAGAAAGTTCACTAGCTGTTCAATTGCCAATTTGAACTCCTGCATCAATTCCCCTGGCTGTTGCAGCCTCAACTTGAGCTGAATTGGATGGCTTGACTAGTGCAGATGAAGTTTTCCATACTGGCATCTCAAATTTTAACTCCTTAATCCTTGCATCAAATATCTTTTGCACCACAGCGTTCAGCTCTTTGGCACTGCCATTGGCTCTTCCTTCCAGGGCATGAAGTCACTCCCTTACATCTTCCAGGTGATGGTCATGGTCTATCACTGTTCCACCAAGCTCTTCCACTTCTCTGCCAAGTTCTTCCATGTCCTTCATGCCAGCCAGTTTTTCAATTTTGGCTTCATCATGGTCAAGTCAGCGTTCATTTCTGCTTGCATTTTCTCCTCCATCTTCTCCATTTCCAATTTCATTTCTTCCATTCCTGATTTCATTTTCTCTTCTGTCTTCCCCATGCTAGATTCCATCTTCTGCTCCATACTCTCCACTGCAGTTTCCATGCCAAATTTCATTTGTCTTTATTTTGGATTTCATTTCATCCATTCTCTTCTGACTTCTTCATGCCGTATTTCATTTTTGTTTCTAATTTTGTCAGTTCATCATTTCCTCCATCATGGCATTAAATCCCATTTCTGATACCAGTTTAACAAACAGCTCTTTATTTTACTTCAAACTGATTTCAATAAGGGCTTTTTGTGTTGCTGCAGTACAAGTTTCTCTGCTCACTTTGACCTGCAGTTATTTGGCTGCTCTCTCCCCATGCAATGGCAGGCTGCAAAACTCACTGTTCAAACTGACTTGCGAGCTTGCAGTTCTTCCTTTTATAACTGTCAATGGCATATCCAGAAATTTCCAGGAAAAACTGAACATTCTAGCACATATCCATTGCCTTCAAGTGTGGTATTCCAAGGCTTTCAGTTACTGCTGCCATTCTTCATGTGCTAAATCTACAGCTCCTGCAATTATGAATGCTGCATTACTTAAAGGAAGCTGACTGAACATGTGCAACAATCAGCTATAAGTGTTGCAAGTGTTGCAAAGCAAAGTGCACTTGCAGCAATTACGGGCCAGCAAGATGTCACACTGGGCAACCAGTGGTTGTGAATGAACATAATGCCCAAAGACAAAATGGAGCTATAAGATACTGCAAATCTCTGATTACAACCAATACAATGGTACCAATTTATGTATAATATTGTAAGTCTTTGAAGTTAGGACTTAGTTTGGAAGACTCTGCTACCCTTAGCCAGTCAACCCATAAATACAATGCTACAATCTATATTCAATCACTGTGTAATGAAGACCTATGCTTATGAGTTCTGCAGAAATCTATGGAACTTAGCAACTTTGCCCCACAAATATACTGATGTCAGCCTGTAGGAAACCTACAGTATAAATTTAATGACACTTGGGTAACTTTCCAACTATGGTGCCATGCAATGTGTATTACCTAATAACTGTCATAAACAACCACCAATTGCAAGCAGTTTTTTATTCCAAGCAACAGTAAGTGATAACCCATTTCCAGTAGACCCTGCAGAGTCAACATCGTTCTCACAAGCCAACATTAGAAGGAGCAGAACATTGGGGAAACCTGCAGCCAGCTGCTATAGTTTTCCCTTAAAATGTTTGGGACCAAGGCCTTTTTACAACTTTGACAGAAGAGGTGTTTTTATAGAGTGTGGGCAGATTCATAATGTTACAAGTTTTCCCCACAAACATACCTAGTTTGATCCTGGTAATTGACGTTAACAAACATTAGACATGACAAAGCATTAAATTGTACTCTGTCATATTGTAACATACTGCACTAATTGCTGTAAAGTGCCATAATAGGCCAAATTTTTTTTTTAATTCATTTCACTTCCAACATACATAGCTGTAACTACTATACAGCTTAACTCTGTTACATATACATGCATCATCTCTTCCTTCTCATAACACAACCTGTATATTTACATTTGAGTTGCCACTGGTGCAAATACAAATTAACATAGTGGTTATTTGTATATTAAACACCAAGTTCACTATCACCTAATTTGTAACTCCCTTATATTGAAATACACCAATTTTCCTGATAGCCATTCTTGCAATTATGAATTTAAGATTTCAGAATTCTTCTTTTATATTTCTCTTTAGTCTTTCCTAATAATTCCCCCAACTTTCTAATCTCATCTGTATTCTTAGATTTTCTAATTCTCACTTTAATTATTTCTCTCGGTAACATCAACCACCTACCTGCTACCAATTGTTCTCTCAATAATTTTTTCTCATCACAATCTAAAATAAAATGTAGGTCATTTTCCATTCCCCCACATAATGGGCACTTTTTTCCCCTTAATTTCATTGCTCCAGTTTTATACCATGCCCACCCATCCCTCTCCAATTTATTACACACTTCAATATATTTTTCCTTCCCCCAATCTTTTTTAATTTGCCTATATAATAACAAGGATCTCTTATGCCTAGTACTGCTAAAAATATCTTGAATATTGATATCCTCAATTCTCCTTTTGATCTCTGTCCAAAACTCTCCCTCCAGACATTTTCTCTCCCTCCATAAATTCCCCATACCTATTTCCTCTATAATCTTTCATAATGATAAAGACCAATTGTCCAGAATTAATACTCTCTGCCAGAATTTATATTTGTGCGTATTGGCCTTCACATTCTGGTCCCCTTTCATTGGACTTAAAAAATGCATTGTGTTCAGATTTAAAGTTTCACTGCACCACTCGTGAAACCTTAGTAACCACCAGCAAATTTGTGCAAACATTCAGGCTGTAATGGGCCATTCACAATGAAAATTAAGCATTAACAAAATAATTAAACCTTAAGCACACTTTTAATAGTCATTAATGATTACAATTGAAAACATAAACAGTAGCCAATCAAAGTGAGTGTCAAATAGCTGAGCTAATATGACTCTCTATGTTTGAATTATGTTTGATGATGAATGAAAGTATGAAATGAATATGAGTGAGTGAAGTTACTCGATATGATCCTAAGTACTGGTGGGGTGGGAGGAAAAAAGCTGACACAAGTAGTTGAGGTCATTAAGACATTGACTCACGGACGGGAGATGTGCAGCTCATATCCCAGCAGGACTGTCCTCCCTGACTGATATTTTTATAGGTTTTCCTCAGAACTCATAACTGGCAAATGCCATCCCAGCAGGACTGTCCTCCCTGACTGATATTTTTATAGGTTTTCCTCAGAACTCATAACTGGCAAATGCCAGAGAAGTACTTAGACCTGTAATGTTCCCTTCCTAAAATTTCTTTATCATTGTGTCCACCATTTGTGGTTCTGTGTGTAGTAAGAATGAGAATCTAGACCCTGATATGTATTTTCATTCTTGGTCAAACTCAGAAACTTTCAGAGCAAGGACATATTTTGTGTGAAGTCCAGTGAGTTTATTAGCAAGGAATTTCTATTAAATTTATGAAAAATAAAGAATTTATTTGTAATCTGTTGTCTATTTGCATCCTATCCTATCCTATCCTATTGTTATGGTGTAAAATGGGCTCCTTGCAATAAAACTATTTTGTTTGCAATTTAATGCAACCTGTCTTCTCAGGCAAGAGTAGCATGACTGACCAACTTGGTATAATGGACATATTTGTGGTACAAGATGTGAAAGTGCTGCTGAAGTCTTCTCTTTCATGTGGAGCATAGCCAAAGAATCTCGAGGTCAGCCAAAGCAACTCCCGATATATGTTGAAAATAACCAGTCTAAGGCTTTTTATTGCTGAAGATAGGATTCTTAATTTGCTTAATGGACACAAAGATATCTGTATCATAAAGTAATAATACTAAATTCTATGGTCTATATGTACAGTCTTTGAGATTATATTGCCTGTTTATTTTCTGGTGTTCTGGCTACACAACATAGCTATTCAGGCTTTTTTTGCTGTTGTACATTCTTGTGTTTAGCAGACAAAACAATATGTTTATCCTATCAACAGAAAGTGAAATCAATGAACATAGTGATAAATAATTTCAGCAAGATGAAAATATCTGGACATTAAAGGATATTGAAACTACAGAGGCTACATTTAATGCATAAGATAAGCCATATAGCATTTTCAGTTAGCAGTTCTCCCCTAGAATCATATTTGTTTTTCAAAATTAACCGCTCCAGGTATAAAGCAACGTAAAATTCTCTCATCTTGAATCAAACTAATAATAGCCTGTCTGTTTGTCACTTAAAAATAGAGATTTTAAATGTCTGTTTATTTATTAATTGTGTAACAAGTAAAATAAGGGCTGAAGCATGAGCTTACAACATACTAACAAGTTTACATAATACAGCATAAACTATTTATCTGGTGTACATCCAAATAATGGTATTAGGGACATTGCTGTGTAGTGTTTGCTCAAACAATTGGTGGTATGCATAAAGTCAAGCATAAGCTTCGCCTTGCTAATTTTCAAGTGTAATCTTGGTTTCTAATGCATAAAACAGCTTCGACTTGACTTAAGTCTAGCGTTTGCTTTGGAGCCAACTAGCTGCCTAGCTTTGGCTTGAATTTTCCAGCAATGACTTGACTTTGAGTGCAAATCCAATGCATAAAACAAGCGAAAGCTTCACTTCTTGTAGCTTAATCTTGACTTTTTTCAAGTTACCTCAGTAGGTGACTTGATTCGTACTAGAGAAGTGTTAAAGAGTTGTTTTATCCCACAAAATGGCACAGTTCATGAATATCCGTCGAAGAAAAGTGTATCAAGTAAAGCGACAGTGTAGAGAATGTGTATATAAATCATTTTATAGATTCAATGAGGACAATGTCGAGTTAATTTCACATCATTTCTTGGGAGAAAACGCAGAAACACGAGGAGGTGCACTGACATCGAAGCAAAGGATGCAAATATTTCTACGTTTCATCGGCGACCCGGGATTTCAGACTGGTGTCGGAGAAGATGCTGGAGTTCATCAATCAACTGTAAGTAGAACCATCGATTATGTGAGTGAAAGAATTTTTGAAAAAGCTAATCAGTGGATAAAATTTCCATCACGACTGCAAGAAGTTAATACTGCAAAGCAAGACTGGCAAAATAAATTTAATTTCCCAAGTGTAATAGGAGCAATAGATTGCACACATGTGCCAATTCTGAAGCCACGAGTACACGGCGACGAGTACATAAATAGAAAAACGTTTTGTTCTATTAATGTTCAAGCGACATGCAGTTCCGATGAAGTGTTTACAAGTGTGGACGCAATGTGGCCTGGCAGTGTGCATGACAGCCGCATATTCAGAAATTCAAATATTTTTGAAAGGTTGCGAGAACAAGACGGAACGGCGATACTGCTGGGCGACTCCGGGTATGGGATTGCTCCTTGGTTACTAACTCCATACAGAAACCCTGTGAATGCTGCGGAAGAATACTATAATCGTCAACATTCCGAAGTAGAGTTACAATAGAGAGATGTTTCGGGCAATTAAAGAGACGATTTCCTATATTGATGAACACCATCAGAATTCCTACGGAGAAAGTACCGCGTATTGTTGTATGTTGCTTTGTGTTGTATAATTTCGCAAAACAGCTGAGAGACGATGATGTAGAGGAAGAAGTTGATGATAACAATGAAAATGAAGAGGAATATGGAGAAGGGGAAGATAGGAATGAAAATGAAGATTGGAGAACGACGTGGAATGCAAAGAAGAAACAAAATTTCACAGTTGTTGTATGAACATGTTGCAAATGATTAAATTACATATTGTTATGAATATAAACTATACATTTCAAGTTTGATGGCAATCTTAAACTTTATACACACAAATGCAAATGGTTATGCAGCTCGAGTGAAATATAAATGTCATCTGTTGTTACAGGTTCTGAATAAAATTTGATCCCTGTACTTCTATTACTGGAAGCAAGCTCTGTTTGTTTAATATCTCCTCTTGCATGCGTATCAGTTTTAGTTGTTCTTTGCAGTTCATGCGTAGTCAGGTGTTTTGTTTCTGGGGTCTCAGGTAATTTACATTTATTCGATTGTGTACCTGTTTCATTAGCAATCTTATTGGAATTTGGGGCAATGCTCTCATTATTTGTAGATTCAACTTCAACCTGCTCAATTACATCATTTGGTAGCTGTTCTTGCAAACCTTCCCCACCCACAGCACATCCACCTAAACAGTAAACAGAACAAAAAACTAAATAAACTAGCCGAAAGGGAGTTAACAACTTGGTTTATTTACTTAGTGTCATATACTTGTTTGGAGTTGATGACGCTGTAAGTATATCACATTACTTTCCTGGAAATGCATTGTCGTCCAGATGTGACCTGATTATTGCTAACAATGTTCTTCTGTCAGTACACACAAGGTCGTGTTTACAGGTTAAGCTGACCTCCATGTGATAGTAACGTCACTAGGCCTCTGCTTTTTCAGAGGTGATCCAGTGTGAAATTTCTTCAGTAGCACAAGGATGATGTCAATTACCATTGTGCTTTCAATAATTAACATCTTACATATAAACGCTGCGACTATTTTTGCTCATAAATAACTTCAAATCCCATGAAAATGTTACATTTCTTAGGAGAAATTAAGAGCTAGTAAAACTACCACCAGCAAACAAGAGCTATAGACAGTTACATTCTGTAACTATTCAAACCAGAGACGTCACAATGAAAACAAAAATTTTCCAATAAAACGTATATAAATGGTAAACTCAGCAGCATCCAGGTGCAATCTTTATGCAGAAATAAAGGCAAATAAAATCATCAATTTTAGTGCTGTTTACAGGAAAGTCATGTGTAAACCCCTTTGAAAAGCATCTTTAAGAACCTAATAGAATTTATTATGAAGCAAAAAGTGCATTTGAAACAGTCCCTTTTTCCCCCAAAGTAGTATTATTTTGTTATGTACTTTAATATTCACTGTAATTTTCCAATATATTTATATTTTATAGCAGTTATATGTAACATGTATCACATTACAGAATACGTTTGAAATTGCACTTGATAGTACAAACCAAAGGATACTACAAACTTTTAAATTTGGCTCCTGAGATCTATTTTTATTCTTACCTGGAATCCTACTAATGGTTGGGTTGCTTTCTCCATCAAGAAGTTGAAAAAAATTCTTCTTCCCACCTTTTTAACTTTACTTTTTGATTTATCGTGGCTTTATGGTCAGTTTTTCTTTTTAGTTCAGTCTTCATATTCTGAATCTTTTTCTGCACTTGCTGTTGAGTTACTTTTCTGCCTAAAGTTTCTTCCAGCTTGACGCAGACGGTTCGCAAAGCGTTAATTTTTTCTTCTTTGATGCTCGGGATCTGAGATTTATTCAACAGTATTGGAAACTGCTTAAGAATTGCTGAATATTCACTTCGTCTGCCATACTTGCCATTACACATATAACTTTAAGGTTAGGTATCGTATTCGCAAAACACTTCTGGCAGCACTTGGCAGACGAAGCTGCGCGCGCAACGTATTTCAAGCGTTTGCTGGGAAAACATCTAGCGAAAGCTTGATAGATTAAGATTTTTTTTATGCCTGGGTTGAACAAGCCAAAGCTTAATCTTGTAGAGTAATCTTAAAGCTTTCGCTTTAACTTAAACTATAATCTTCAAGACAAAGCTTGGATTTTATACATTTGACCCAATAAGTAATAGCATATTCACTCACATCTGGAATTTTTTTTTTTTTTTTTCCAAGGAGACATTTTATCTGCTACTAAATTCAACTACAGAAGTAAGTTACCACAAAGAAGATCCACCAACCTTTATCCACTATTCTGGAGCTGGTACCAACCCTGATTTACTTTTAGTATCCTCAGATTTATACTCATTAACTTCCAAACAAATCTTAGAAGATCCAGGCTCAGGACACAGAACTATAATTGCCACCATTCAAATTTAAAAGAAAAATGTGTCTCCGATAAACCAAATACCAAGATGGAATTTTAAAAATGCAAACTTGAAAGATTTTACAAATGAATTAGAAACCAAATTTGAAACAACAACCAAATCAATAAAACCAGATACACTAAACAAAGATCTATGTGATACAATATGGAAAGAGCAAAAAAATGCATACCAAGAAGATTTACAAAAACTATAAACCTTTTTGGAACTCGCAGCTAGACAAAATGGAAAAACAGAGAGACCAGGCTAGAATCATATCAGAAAGATCTAAAGATCTGAAAGAAGTACAAAATTGGAGAAAATTAAGTGCTCAATTCAAAAAAGAAATTAACAACACCAAAAGAGAACATTTTAATAATTTTCTACAGAACATGGACTATAGAAAACATGCACATAAAGCATACAGATTCATACATAACATACGAAACAAGAAAGACGGTAAAAGAATACCTTTTATGTGTAATAATAAAACAATTACAGATGACAAAGAAATAGCTAATAAATTTAATAAATACTACACTAATACCTATAAATTATCTGCAAATGCCAAAAAAGAACAAAAGATATTGAAAATAAGTATTAAAGAATACATAGAATCAACAACTAAACTTAAAGATAGTGTATTTAATCAGGAATTCAATATTAAAGAATTGAACATTGTAATTAATAACTTAAAATTGAAAAACTCTCCAGGACTTGATAATATACCTATAGAATTCATCAAACATCTGGGGAAAAAAAGCAAATTTAAGTCTCCTAAATCTCTATAACTTGTTATGGAATACAAAAGTACCAGATGAATGGAAGAAAGCAATAATAATACCTATTTTGAAATGAAACAAACCTGCAGAACATTCTTCAAGTTATTGTCCAATAGCACTTACTGGCATATTAGCAAAAACCATGCAAAAAACTGTTTAAATTGGTTTCTAGAAAAAAATAACTTAATGTCAACTAAATAAGTAGGATTTAAAAAAAAATACATTCAACAAATGAACAGATTTTAAATCTTAGTTGAGACATTAAAAATACATTAAATTAACGCAAGACACTCTAACAATATTTATTGACTTTCAAGAAGCATATGATTGTATTTGGAGATACAAACTACCTGATAAACTTAAAATTCTAGGAATTCAAGGCAAAATGTTACATTAGATCACTGAATTCATTATTCAATGATTTATTGCCACCAAATATAATGTTAAATTATCAAAATATCAACAGACACACGATGGCGTACCTCAAGGCAGTATCCTTAGTACTACACTCTTTAATATTTATATCAATGGTCTTCCATATCAATTACAAAAAAAATACAATCGAAAGTCTTAATCTTTGCAGATGATGTAGTCTTATGGAATTCTCAACCGAAAAATCAAAACCAACAATTAATAAATATAGCACAGCAGTCCTTGACAACATTACAGTATTGGACATCTAATAATTTAATGAAAATAAATGCACAGAAAACAAATTATCAACTATTTACTCTAAGGAGGAAACCAATAAATATTTCCCTTCATCTAAAAGGAAAAACTCACAAACACGTGAAGCCAAGTATTTAGATATTGTTTTTTTATACAAAACATGGAAAAAATACATTGATAATAGATACAAAAACTGAGAAAAAATTACCACTATTAAAAAGACTGGCAGGCAAGAAATGCGAAGCACTAACAAACTTTAAACACTTTTTACAAGATGTATATTAAACCAATATTTAAATATTCTGAAGAGAGATTAATAACTGCAAATATAGAAAAACTTAATATTCTACAAAATCAAATCCTTCGCCTAGTAACTGGAGCTGTTAAAACTACCCCAGTACTTGCTCTACAAATGTTAACAAATAATCCAAGAATTGAACTTGACATTGAACAAGCAGCCATCTTACAATATGGAAAACTAATTAGACTACCTTATAATGACTGGGAAAAAAGAAAACCACAAGTAAACCTAAAAATCAGCAGTTTCCTTACTAAAGTAAAAGAAATCAAATATAGATTAAAACTTCTTTACTGAAAAGAAAACATACAAACAAATATTAACTCGTTAGAACTATTTGATATTGAACACTATCTACACTTAATTGAAGAATTTACAAAATCTGAAACCTCTTCGAGTGTTCTGTAACAAATGACACTAGAAATAATAAATTTAAGATACCCTACCAATGATTGGCTACATGTTTATACTGACGGTTCCAGCTTATCAAATAACTGTGGTACTGGCGCAGGTGCAATATGCCCTCTCTTCTCTTTCTACAAAAGAGTAACTTTGAATACCAACAATTTTTATGGAGAGATTTTGGCAATAACTCAGAGCTTACAAAAGCTGCTGTATCATATAAATAAATTTGAAAAAGTTGTATTAATATCTGACTCTAATATGTTATAACAGCCATAACATCTGATGTAACTTCTAACAACCTAAACGTTGCAGAATGCTGCAAAATTAGCAAACAACTAATTAATTTAAATATAAGATTAATACTTAAATGTATACCAGGACATTGCAGAATACAGTTTAATGAAACAGCTGACTTTCTAGCCAAGAAAGGTAGTAAAATTACATCAAATTCATCTGGTCCAATAAGTTATCACTCTTATCAAAAGAATCATTATATCAACATATAATAAAAAAAATTAAAGAAGATAATGCATTACAAACAAAAGGAAAACCATGGGAAAATATATGTAATAGCACACTCCAGAATCACTACATTACCAAGAAAATCCTCTGTAGCAAATTTTAGACTCCTAACAGGCTGTGACTGTCTCAATAAACATTTATTCAAGATTGGTATACTGAGATCTCCTCTTCGTCCTTTGTGTACACTTAAAGAAGATATGTATGGAAACCATCTACCCAACCTTGAGTCGACATGATAATATGACACCAAAATACTGGAATGCAAGAGAGCGAATAGCTTCACTGCCAACTGCTCGACATTAGATACCAACCAACCAACCATATTCACTCACATTTTGCCTACCATATACAGTACTTTTATTTAACTTAAAAATTTTACCTTCATTTTTGCATGTTTGATGACAAATGCTGAGATTTTGTATGAAGAATCATTGGCCAAAGGGGTATATATGGAATTTAAATAGCATTGCTTGCCAAGAGAAATGCTCATCTTTTAATGCAGGTAAAACAGTGTGAATGTGTTATTTTCCATTGCCTGGATCATGGTTTTATACCAAAATTCTGTTTTATGTTAAATTAGTATGTATCATTAAGAATTTTTGGTTTGTTTGGTTTCTCAATTTTCTCAACACATAAGCACCTGAGAAGGCATGCAAAGCAATATCATACTGCTGGCAAATTCCTTCTTTAAAATCAAAACCTGCTTAGCAGTTTCTGTGTGAGTTTTGCCCTAGAAAATATAGCTACAAAGCAGTTTTTAGAATGCACAATTTAAATTGCTATGGGAAAATTGGGGCTTCAACTTCAAGGACAAGCATTATCTAATACTAAACTTCCAGAATGGCCATAATGACCTAAATAAAAAATCAGAAAATATTAGTTTTCCTGATTATGAAGATTTGCATCTTGGAAAGTAAAGGTAAGCAAACTACCGTGCGCTACTGCAGACAACAAAAGCCCAAACATTTCCAAGATACGCAACCACTTCAGACACTGAACAAGAATGAAAATGTCAGGATTAGACACTTATAAAGAACAGGCTTTAAATGGCATGGATGGAGGTGTGTGTGTGTGTGTGTGTGTGTGTGTGTGTGTGTGTGTGTGTGTGTGTGTGTGTGTGTGTGTGTGTGTGTGTGTGTATATTGTGGTTAGGAATAGCACTTAGCTGTGAAGTGAGTGCCACAAGAGAATGATTTACTGAAATTGATGGCATAGAAAGCATAGAAACTTTTTCCATATCATGAAGTATAATGTTTTTCCACAAGAACTGGGTTGATGGAGACATGTTGGATGAGAACATTGCTGTAGCAAGCTGACCTCCAGGCTTAAATCCAATTGAGGGCCTCTAGGATGCGTAAGGCTCATGCATAGCACTTCCCATAACCTGTGCAGGCCTGGAAAATGCTGTTTTGCCAGAGTGGTAACTTATCCTCCTACAATTGTCATCTCGTCAAGTGCACGCTGTACAGATGTGTGGCAGCATTGGCCTTCACCGAGACTGATCTTACTACAGGACAGTTACTGTAGTGTTTGTATCTGTTTGTTAGGCTAACTTACTGATGCCATATCCTGTTCCATGTCAACACCAAACATATCCTTCTATATCTGATAGCAATTGTACTAACTTTTGTGTGAAATAAAGGATCTGGTAATAGTATGACTACTTGAATTTTTATGTCTTTTGTAATCCCCAAATTATTTTCAGCAATGTATTATGAAAAATTAGAATGCAAAAATAGATTGAAATTAAGTTATTTGCTGATTTTGAATTTTTTTAATCATTGATTATGTACTAACAGTGCCATAATTGTGTGTGATTATACAGATTAGCAGAAGGTTTGAATGTCATGTTTAAATAGAGTGGTTTAGGTGTGTTACATAATCAAATTTGCATATTTTAGCAAGTTCTACTCGTTTTATTACCCCAGAAATTTTTCTCCCTCCATTTCTGAAACTATTAATAAAACACACCACTAAACCACTATTTAGACAAAAAAGACATGTAAAACAAAAATAAAATTAAGAAAATTTGCTGCAGAAGTTCTTAAGGCTTCTTAAATTATAACATATATCTTAGTTCTGACTGACACCATTTAATTGAATCAAGCACAGTGAAGTATATGTGATGGGCGAATCAACTAACACTCTTATTTCACATATAATACTTTTGGGCTTTGTGTTTGCTGGAATAAACTCAAAGTTCCTGGAAACTATCCCTTTTTTCTGGCGTAACATTTAACGCCATTTGAAAAAGAGTATTTTATCCTTTCACTGCATTAATTTTAGGATCAGCACTGGCAGCTTCATTTAAAGCATTGGCAAAGTATGTGGCTACAAGCACATCTACTATAAAACACTATGGCCAAGACTACACTGTGGTGGAGCACCCTGGTATTCATAAAATTCTTGGAAATTTGATTAATTATGATCCACTTCCGAGTCAAGAAGTAAAAGGTAAGCATGCGTAACCGTAATTTTATGTATTTGCTTCCACATTACAAAATTTCTTCAAATGCATTCAAACATGAATAATGGAACAGTAAAAAATCAGAGAGATTAAAAGGGAAAATTCTGCTGACAGTAGTATACAAATGAGGAGCTGCTTTCCACATTATTACTATCTCCACTAACTTGAAAATTAATCGTGATAATTACTCTTCCTTACAAGCTATTTAGGTACAGGAAAATTTGGTTTTATTTTGAAAATTAATCCTAATACTTATTCTTCCACACAAGCTATGCAGGGAAAGGAAAATTTGGTTTTATTTTTTAGAACATTTCATTGTTATTTTTTATGATTTTGGTCATTATTTTTCATTGTGTTTTTTAGTGCAATAAAGTTTATTTTAGCGACACTTTTGTGATGCATCATTTTAAAAGTTTGGTTACAAGTGAAAATTACTTAATATATGTTCTGAATACAAACTATCAAGAATTATGATGTGGTTTTACTTGTATATTAATTTCATTTCTATCAGTCGCTATGAAATGCATTCTTCACTAAATATTTACCAAGGGGATCACTGAGTCTCACTTAAATGATTGCATGTTGTGAGTTCCAAAATTTCTTTACTTACATTATGCCATCGGTTAGTCAGAATTTCACTGTACTGTGAAAACAGTTGTTCACTGTCCACATGAAACATGGAACCCATACTGATTGTAGAGCTGTAGCTGAAAATTCAGGGTTATATAATTTCATTGCCTGTAGGCATTTCATCATGTCAACCTTCTCAGTTGAAAGTTGCAACTTGACTGCATCTTACAGCTGTTTGTATGCTTTCAGAATTGTGACTGCACTGAGTGATTACATTCTAGAAGCAGTAATTGTCACAGTCTTCACAAGACCTTCATTTACAGCATTTACAACAATGTTCTTAGGATTAAAATATTTGTTCAGCATTGTGAACAAGAGCTTTGAGGGATCAGAACTCAAAAGTTCTGAGAGTTTATTTTGAAGATGTAAGCCTACTCACAAAAGAGAACGCTTAACTTTTGCTTGAAGCAGGTGGTATACTCTTAAGGAGAGTGGGTAGTGTGTGCATTATATGGACATACAGCTAACCCAAGTGAATTTCTGTGGCTGTAATTTATAGATCAATGAAAAAAAATTCTGTGTAATCTGGATATATATGCATGTGTGTCTCTTTAAATCTTTATGACCATATATTTTGTAGTTTGTGTGAAAAAAAATTTTAACTTCAAAAAATCATTTTGCTAAATGTAAAAAATTGGACAATTTTGTGTTCCTTTTTCTGAGAAACTGGTAGTAGCAGAAAGCTGAAACTTTTACTACATATAAAGACATTCTACCGCTGAACTAGGTGAATTAAGCTACCTTAATATTTCCGATTTGAAAAATTTTATAGCTTGTAACAAAATTTATACCTAAATGTTTGAAGCAATATCCTCACTTTTAAAAAATGTATTACACTTAAAAATATAGCTCTAATTCAGTGTATGTGATAGATTATCTCACACAAGTGTGCAAAATTTGAGCCATGTAGCTTTTATAGTTTTTAAGAAAAAGGATCATATGTTTCCAAAAAAGTATTTTTGAGATTATCGCAGTTAACTTGACCGGAGGTATGAGCGATTGTAGAATCTCATATTCTCCTGCAGTAATTTTTAAATCAGTTATATCTGTTAACTCTCATAGACTGTTTATACTAATTCCAAGTAATATATAAAGCAAGGGAAAACTGCAAGTCATTTGGTCAGAGCCAAGCTGCACTCTGCTGCTAAAACACTCTCTATTTCACAGCTGGAAATATGCTATTGGTGGAGTGTGGGGAGGCTTGCTCTATCTTGGCTGTGGATTAGGATCTGGAGGGTCCAGTAATCAGTGGTATGGCACATCATTTCTGGATCTCAAATGACGTCACACCCAGTATAAAACTTTTGAAGCCAATAAAGAACAGCTACGAATAATCCTGGGAAAATATTCATATACAAAAACACAAAGAACCGTAATGAATTTAAAATTACTGCCGCCAACCACCCTTGGGAGATTCATCACCCCATCACCAGAGAGTGCCTCCCCTGGACAGGAAACAAAAGTGGCATGATCAGTTTGAAAATTGTTAAGAATGGGAACAACACCCTGTTCCCGAAGCATGTCCAAGTATGTGATTTTTCAATGATGTAATGTTACCATTTGCCATCTCATTACATGACAATGCATCACAGTTTATAGCTTCTATTCTCTTAAATTAGGAATTCTTCATTCTTGTTTATCTGATCATACAGCTCAATGTATAATATTAAGTTGCTTAGGTTTTTCTAAAAATAATGCTGAATAGTCATCGAAAAATTCTAAACTTGTTTAGTGAATCAAAACTGTTCTATAAATAATGCCTTAATGAAGGAAAAGTAGGTAAATGTTTATGCTGCCCAAGACCCTAATGTGAAATTAAATACCTTTATGATATTTTACTATATTAACACACACTGTCCCTCCAAGTCAGTAAAAAATTGCAACCCTAAACATCTAAACATACTTACAATGGAAATTGGATCACCCCTCAAATCAAATGTCTACGAACATGGCTCAATTTTTCAGCTTTACATAACATTACAGACAATGCTGTCCAAGTGAATAATTACAAAATAGTAAAATCTGTTTATGATCAATTGGTGATTAATGCTAAACGTAACACTAGAAGCAGTTGAAAGTTAGTTGAGTCAATTTTGTGACACTACATCACTTACTTTTTATTTCGGAAAACATGTTTCAGAAGCCATGTGCTTCCACTGTCAATTCCTTTGGTCGACTGCCGGTATTGCTTGCTGTGGTGGTTGTCTCTGTCCCTGGTGCTGGTTTGATGAACCTCTGAATGAGTAGATCGCTTGGTGGGATTTCAAAATTGAAAACGCAGTTCTTGTGATTCCAAATATATATGTTTTCCCAAACTTTTAATTCTGTCTTCCTTGTGATGTTTTTGAGGATTTTGGGCTTCTATTTATGGTGTGTTTCTCTTTCCAAAAATGCCAAGCTACTGCAGATTTGTCTTCTTGTTTGAGTTTAATATTTCTGTGGTGTTCTTTTGCCCTTGTTTTTATATTTCTTTTTGTTTGGCCGATGTAGATCTTTTCACAGTCATTACAGCTGAACTGATATATTCCTGGTTTGTTTTCTTGTGGGATATCATCTTTTAATTTAGAATTTAAAATGTTCTCTATAGAGTAATTGTTTTTAGGAGCTAGAATGATATGTCGTTTGAAGATCCTCTGGAATTTGTAGAAAGTTGTAGGGTGGTATGCAAACTTCTTGTAGATCTTTTCTTCTTTCTGGTTTTGAGTGAGTGTGCTGACTTCTTTAATTCTCTTCCTATTTTTGGCCTTATTAACTTTTTTTGTACACCAGTTCTGCCCGGAATCCATTCTCTGTAGCTATGTCCAATATTTTAGTAAGTTCACATTGGTATTCTGTTTTGCCCATTGGTACATTTACCAATCTGTGTGTAAGGCTGTTGAGTAAAGCATTCTGATGGGGATTGGGATTGTAACTCTTTTGTTATAGCTGTTGGTATGGGTAGGTTTTCTGTAGATGCCAAATGTAAGGTGATTATTATTTTTGATGATGTTTAGGTCGAGGTATGGTAGCTGTCCATCACATTCCTTCTCCATTGTGAACTTTATAGACTTTTCTTGCATATTTAGGAGTTTTATTGCATCTTCTAGGTGTTTTTCTGGGACTATTGCAAAGATGTTGTCTACATAACGGTACCATGCTTTGAGCATGCAGGGGAATGCCTTTTTAATCCTAGTTTCCATAGTGCTCATGAAGAGATCTGCTAATATTGGTGACAACGGGCTGCCCATAGCTAAACCAGATGTATGTTTGTAACATTTCCCGTTAAATGTGAAATAATTTTGATTTATGCAAAGATTTGTTAATATGATGTATTCTCGGACTTCTTCTGTTGTTTTCCCTATTGCAAGTAGAAGCAGTACCACATTAAAATCAAGTAATATTTGCATAATCATCTGGCAAATAATAAATAACTTACGTAAAACTCATGATACCATAACTAGTGTAATCATTAAATCCTAAAAGAACTTATGCAGGTAGCTGAAACATGTAACAACTATTTTATCTCCATTAGTATCAAACTAAAACTCAACAGCTATAAAAGTAATAGCAATGCTTTTCTGGGATTGTCCAGTAAAAGTGAATCCTTACCCTGCAGATAAATATGGGATATTAAATTAGGAAATAATAGCATACCCATCTCCTTGATTAAAGCTTGTAGGATGGCAATTGCAGCTCCTCTTTCTAATATTATTAATTCCTGCTTAGAAGTCAGAATTTTCCCTGGTATTCTAAAAATAGCAAAAGTCGTACCAATTCTAAAAAAAGAAAACAAAGATGTCTTAAATAATTACTGACCTATCTCAGTCCTACCAGTATTTTAATAAAAAATTGAACATATTGCTTATAATTCAATTATGAATAGTCTCTTGAAATTTGACCTATTACCCACCATACATCAGTATGGTTTCATGAGAAATAGCTTGACCATAAAATGTATCTCAAGCTGCATTGAAGAAATAATAAGTAATGTAGACTGCGGTAATTTTGCTGCTGGACTATTATTAAAACTTAAGGTTTTCTTTGTATTGACAGTAATATACTAATGAACAAATTACATGATCTTGGTATTTCAGGCATAATACTTAAAATGAAGAAATCACATATGACTAATCGTAAGCAGTTTGTAACCCTAATAACGGATAGTGGCGAATGGAGGTCTAAAATGCTAACAGTAGCCCATGGAGTTCTGCAAGGTTCCATTTTGGGCCCTCTTTTGTTTGTTCTTCATCCTCCTCAGACCCCTTGTAACCTATAGGTTACATGGGTTTCCATTCTTTTTCCTGCAAAACAACTGACCGTAGCCCCCAGAGATAGCGCTAAGCACATCCATACCCCAACCACTGGATTTAGTCAAACAGCTGGATGTGGATGACGATGCTAAAATGGAGTGCATACGTTTTGTGACTTCCTGCGGTCAACGGACAAGTAAGTAAAGATTTTTACACTGTAAAGTATGAAAATGTAATCAAACCTTTTTATTATGTAATATAGATGAGTTAGTGTAAAAGTCTAGCGTTTTCTTTCACAAATGGAATTGAAATGGAAGGACATGTTTTGATGTAAACTATAGTTTACATCAGGTTTTAATTTTGTTGATAATCAATACTTGTAATTTCCTGCAATTTCAGTTTCGACTGCCAGACAGATGGAAGAAATGCTGAATGATCCAGAGGTTTTATCTGACTTCTCTGTCCTTTCTGATGATGAAACTGTGCCAGTGTTACTTATTTCTAAGAATTGTGTAGAAGAAGAAGAGGTGGAGGAAAATGAAGAGAGGTATTTGGGTTCTTTCTAACATCTTTGAACCTTTACCTCCGGCTCAAGTCCAGATATGAGTAAAGAATGCAACAGAGCTGAACGACTGCAAAGGGTAATGTGTTATGTTGGCAACAATTTCTTCGAAATCCTATCAGAATGTACTAATAGAAGGTACCTGAAAGTAGTTCGGAAAACACTTGGCACCACAAAACATAAAATGAAAATATTTATTGCGGCAGTAATTATCATGTCATATCTGAAATATCCCCGGATTAGAATGTACTGGGCAAGGAAAACTCCTGTGGCACTAATAGCAGACAACATAACCAGAAACAAATTTTTCTACATCAGGAATAATTTAAAGCTCGGTTATGATGCCGAAGTAACTCTTGAGGGGGAAAAAAAGCCGACAAGTACTGGAAATTAAATCAAGCCTGCTTAGATAATCCATGAAGTAGCAAACATTCCATTGACGAGCAGATGTTTCCATTTTGGGGTCGTGTAAGAATGAGCCTATACATAAAAGGGAAACCATATCCCAGAGGATTGAAGAACTTTGTTTCTACAGCACCTGATGGTCTGCCATTTGATTTTTTCCTCTATGAGGGGAAAGGGTGTATAATTTTGGAAGAAGCAGCTTATCAAAATTTAGATTTAGGGGGCAAAGCAGTATTGCGTTTGTCAAGACACCTTCCTGCTGGTTCCACTGTGTATGTGGACAGATATTGCACCTCTGTTCATCTCCTTGATCTCCTTCATGCTGAATTTCAACTGCAAGGTACTGGTACACTGCAGAATAATAGAATTCCTACAAATGAATTAAAAACTGATGCAGCTTTGAAAAGGGAGGGAAGAGGAAGCTACGATATGCTGGTGAGCGACAATAGGCAAATAATAATAATCAAATGGTTTGATAACAGACTTGTTGTGATAATATATTCTGGTGAAGGAGCTGCACCAATAACACCTATTCAGCATTGGTGTAGAAAAACCAAAGAGTTTGTAATGGTTGATCATCCCCATATTGTTCAGTCTTACAATGAAAATATGGGAGGTGTAGATTTACTGGACAGAGTTATATCCATGTACAGAATTTGCGCCTGATCAAAAAAATGGACTGTAATGCTGTTATTTCATTTCATCGATTTCGCTCTTGCAGCATTTTGGATTGAGCACCGACAAGTTGATGCACAAGGAAGCACACCAAGGAAGGACAAGATAGATTTTCTTGATTTCTGCGTGAATGTTGCACATTCGTTGATGAATGCAGAGAAACAGTCTAGTGACAGCAGTGAAGATGAGGATAATACACTAACTTCCAGTCACAAAAGAAAGGCTGTTACAACTCTGCCTCGTCACAGCCTTAGAAAAAGAAAGGCTGAGCACATGCCAGAGATCCCAGGAGGAAGGAAGCCATCTTGCTGCAGAAACCCTGGATACCAAAACCCAAAATGCAGAATCATGTGTTCTACATGCAAAGTGTATTTGTGCAAGAACGCAAATAGGAATTTCTACTCTAATGTTATACACTACTTCCTTTTGTTTATTTGTATAAAATATAAATTATTTATATATTATATATTTTAGGTAATTATCTCAGTTTTAGTGCTTCTGTTTTCATTCGAGTTTCCTAGAAACTTACCATAAATTGTGAACGATACTTGAGACCCAATGTAACCCATAGGCTACATTAATTATTTTTATAAAGATGTTGATAAATAATAAGAAGAGGGACCTGAGGAGGTTAAGTGCATGTTATTGACCAACTTATACCTAATAATGCAAAATTATTCCAGTTTACAGATGACTCTAAGGTCACTGTTTGTCATAATTAACCAAAGACTAACATGGATTCTCGATGAGCAACACTCTTTTACCGATTCTCAGAGTGGTTTTCACCATTGTCACTCCACTACAGATATATTAATCACACTTGAAACAGAAGTTCCCAAAGCCTTCTCAGAATCCCAACACCTATTTGTTATAAGTTTAGATCTTGAGATGACTTATGATATGACGTGGAAATCTCACATAATAGAAACGCTTCTAAACACCAATTTCAGAGGAAGGATGATAGCTTTTATCTGGAACTTTCTTCACAACTGCAGTATTCGAGTTAAGACCAATGGAATACTCTCAAGAAATCTCAATTGAAAATGGCGTTCTTCTAGGGTCAGCGTTGAGCGCAACTATCTTTCTTGTAGCCATCAACAAAGCCATCTCATCTCTTAATCCACCAATTGCCTCTATGCTGATAATCTTACAATACTCTGTCAAGAAAAAAATATTGCTACTACCTAAAAAGTGCTTCTGGGTGCCTTGGGCAGCGCCATGGCCGAGTGGTTAGACCACTTACCTCTCACCTAAGTGGCCTGAGTTTGATCCCAAGCAACCATATGTGAGATTTGTGGTGGACAAAGCGCCACAGGGCCGGGCTTTCTCTGGGATCTCTGGTTACCCTGCCATCGAATTCCATCGGTGCTCCATCTTCATTCCATGTATTACCAGTGTCATCGCTTGCGATAGCATGGTAATAAAGGGTGCATTTAAAATTATCAACAAAAAAAATAAAAGGATGCCTTGAAATAACTAGAAAAATGGTCTTCAACAACTGGGTTTAAATTCTGTACCTCAAAAACAAAATGCATTACCTTCTCAAGGAAAAGATTAGAAGAAGGAAAACCTAGAGCTATATCTTAATGAGAAAAAGTTTAAAGTAGTTGCAAACATAAAGATCCTTGGCATTATCTTTGACAGCAAACTTACTTGGATTCCGCATATTAGATACTTAAATAATGAATGCACAAAACGACCTAGCATCCTGAAAATTCTTACTACAAAGAATTAGGGAGGTAATTTACCCATACTTCCCAATACTTACAAAGCCTTCATTCGATCTAAATTGGACTATGGAGCTGTGGTCTATAATGCTGCTAAACCTTCGATACTCAAAATACTAAACACTGCTCAAACTATTGCACTGTGCCCTGCTCTAGGGACATTCATTACAAGCCCAACTACAAGCCTACAGTTGGAAGCATGTGAGCCTCCTTTGAATGTTCTTAGGTAGATGCTGAGCCTTACATATGCTATCAAAATTGCATCATGTCCCTCACATGAAGTGCAACACTACATTTTTCCACAGCATATTCCTAACAGAAGACTCTCCAAACAACACTAAGTCCATTCTGTATCAAAATCCTCCATTACCTCGAAGATGTCAACCAAAAAATGCCTCTCGTCTGATAATTGATATTCAACTTTCATCCCTTGCAAAGCTTCAAACACCCACTTCTCTTCTCAAGCAGATGTTTAATCAACCACTAGATAATATCTCAACTGTGTAAAAATCTTCACTGATAGTTGAACAACTAATGAAGGACATGGCTGCGCAGTGATTTACCCTGATCATGTAATGCGCTATGCATTACCTAACTTCTTTATTGTGTTTTCTTGTGAAGTCTTTGCCATTCAAGAGGCTCTTTTATATATAAATAAGTCTTTCCAAAATGCCCATTTCACCATCTTCACTGATTCTGTAAGTACTCTACTAGCCATGCAGAAATCTGAATCTACTCATTCAGCGATACAAGAGATATGTTCCTTGTGCTCTAAGATTAACAACAAGGGGGAAAAAAGTGACATTAATATGAATTCCCCTCCATATAGACGGCAATGAAATAGTTGATCAACATGCTAAAGAAGCATCCCGACATTCAGTAAGTGATCCCTCTATAGCCTCCTCGCTCTAAGATGTCAATATTTTTACTGAACGAGCATATTTCTAGAAATGGAAAACAGAAAGGCTATCACTTGATAGCAAACTACATGAAGCTTGTTTGGGCTGTACTAGCTTCTAACAACCCCTTCAAAAACTCAAACGACAAAATCAAGAAATCATCCCCCATTTAAGAACACACTTTCCTTTTGAACAAAGACCAGCCTCCAACCTGTGACAACTGCAACACACCATTAATCATGTAGCACATCATTGTGGACTGTCCACTGTACTCCAAGAGTAGACAACAAGCTAGCATCTCGGATTTCTCCAGTGCCATGAACAAACCAGACAAGATAGTAAAAACTCTACAGTTTCTTAAGGATATTAATTTGTTTGATAAAGTGTAAAAATATAAATTTTTGTGTTAATGTTGAAATAATTGTTGTATAATGTTTGAAGCAATTGTCATATAATGTTGGAAATAGTTGTATAATGGTGGAAATAATGTATTAATTGTAAAATTGTGTAAGGTCGCAATAAAACCAAGCAATCAAAACGACCAAAAATAAATATTACAAAAAAAAATTACCACTTTGGAGAATACCCTAACAGATACCACTGATAAATTATTGTTTTATTTTTATAATCTGAATATGCTTGTGAATGCTAACAAAAATGAGTTAATTCTTTTTGGAACTAAAAGTTCCGATCTACAAATTCATTTAAATATTGACAATGAACCTGTAAAAATGGTGAAGAATACTGAATTGTTAGGTGATACATTAGATACTACTTATAACTTCACAGAGCATATTAAGCTAGGTTCTATCATTAGTAAAAATCCATTCATTCTGAAATATCCACCTAATAAAATATATACCTATAATTAACAGCGAAAGTAATTTACTATTCTTTAATCTAATCCTACCTTTCATATGGGATTGAAATATGGGGTAACACAACTAAGGTCAATTTAAACAAAATATTTGTATGGTAGAAAAAAGCACAGACATCTTGGAAATCTAAAATATAATAAATCTTGTTGTTCATTTATATATATGTATATATATATATATATATATATATATATATATATATATAAAATACAATCATGCACTTGTGAAAATTTAATTTGCAGCTTGAAACCAACTTGACAGGAACTATCATAATACCAGACATAAAGATGACCTCGCAGTTCCTACCTATAGACTGTGTTCTTTTGTGTATTTTTACACTATACTGAACTACACTAAAATAAATAAATGCAGTGTGGAACTGGAGAAGACAGTACTAATTTCATTAGAGCAATGTGTTAAATATGCAGAAAAATATTTTTGTAAAGATCTTGTAACACAACTTAAAGTAACATGTTCCATTCTTATACCAAGTCAAGTATACAGATGCTCTATTAATAAGTGCTGTACAAGTTTCCTGTTACTTTCAGAACATGATGCAGCAACATCTGAAATTGATGAGCAAAGGACAATATATACGAGGTACATCCAGAAAGTAAGTTCCGTTTCAATCTACCTCCGCTACAGCGCTGCGATCGCGGTTCCGCACATGCGCGGTAGATGCTCTGTATCAAGGAGAAGAAACGTGCGCCATTTTGAGGTCGCTGTCAGCCACATACGCTTTTTGTGCTTGTTTTCAATGTCGGTGTTGATTGAAAATCCCGCTGCTTGTGAAATCAGATCTGTGATTCGTTTTCTGAATGCTAGGAAAGTGAAACCAATTGAAATTTATCGGCAAATTTGCGAAGTTTACGGACAAAATGCGATGAGTGATTCAATGGTGCGAAGATGGGTCCGACAGTTCAATGAAGGAAGTAGTGAAGTGCACGATGAAGAACGAAGTGGGCGTCAATCTTTGGTTACAGAAGAACTGGTTCATGCGATTGAAGACAAGATCCAGGAAAACAGCAAGTTCACGATTAGTGCTCTAGCTATGGAATTTCCCCAAAGCTCATGATCACTAATTCATGAAATTGCTACCAAAAAACTGAAATTTTGTAAACTTTGCTTATGTTGGGTACCAAAGATTCTGACTGAGCAACACAAAACAAAACGGATGGGTAGCGGCAATCAATGGAATGGAGGCACACTTCATCCCTAGCAAATGTTAAGCCGAAACAAATCTTGACACCTGAAAAAATGATGTACACAGTGTTGTGGGTCTGGAAAGGCACCTTACTCATTGATTTCTTACTGCGTGGTCAAACAATCAAAGCAGATGTTTATTGCGAGACACTTAGGAAATTCCACCATGCAATACAGAATAAGCGCCGAGGATTGCTGTCAAAAGGGGTTGTTTTTCTTCACGACAATGCACGACCACACACTGTAAATGTGACGAAAAACCTCCTACAGGGATTTGGCTGGGACGTGTTTGATCATCCTCCGTACAGCCCTGACCTCTCTCCTAGCGACTTTCATCTGTTCTTACATCTCAAGTCTTTCCTTGGCGGTCAACACTTCAACAATGACGAAGAGCTGAAAGAAAATGTTTCCAACTTTTTGAAGACGCAGGCGGCAAACTTCTATGAAGAAGGTATACAAAAACTTGTGCCACGCAATGACAAATGCCTGCAAAATTTAGGCAGTTATGTGGAAAAGTATTTTAAGAGTTGTAGAATTTTGTGCAATAAATAATTATTCTGTATCTGTACACAATTTAATTTTATTACCAAATGGAACTTACTTTCTGGACGTACCTTGTATGTATGCAGTTATGTAGCTTCAACATCAGACACATCAAATAATATAGTGCAAGGTACTCAACATTATTGGTTACCTGCATTTGTGCGCAGTAAACTACTAGGTAATAATAAAATTCAGAGAACAAGAGACCATCTTTACAGTTTTTTCTTTTTGCTTTTTTAAGTGAGTTATCGAGTATCAGTGCTTAAAAATCAGTATTGGTATTATGCATTGAGAAACAGTGGTATTGTTCCATCACTATTTGAAACATAATATGTGTGCTTTTGCATATTTCATATTATAGAAAGGCAACTAGTTATTAGGGGAAAAGGGGACATTCTCCTGAATAACTGACATAAATTACTTTTGTTTTGTTTTTCCAATGTTGTTAATTAGCTATGTTCTCTCAATTTGATGAACCAAAATGTATATGATTTTTCACAAAATAACATCTTCTCTGAGACATGTTGCAAATTACTGAAAGTCTTCAAAGCTCCCAGTTCAAGAAAGGCTGCTTTTGCATGAAAACAATGAATTATTTGAAGCTCTCCTTTATTTAACAAGAAAAGGAAAAGAGAATGTAGAACATCAGGCAGATAGAGGGGTCTTGGATAATAGCTTCTTCAGGTGGAAGCATTTTAAATTTGTTGGACAGTAAAAAAACAAAAAATGAAAAGTGTAAGATTGTAGACACCTAGAGGTTGTGAGCTAAAGTTCAGTGTAATACTACTGTTCAATTTTTTTTTTCGCAGGCTCTGTTCTAAAGCTATGATGGAGTTTACCACAAATGCAAAACGTTTTTGTTGAAACAGGATAAAATTGGGCTACAAACAGTTGCACTGCATTGATTGACCTGATTTTTTTTATTATCAAATGGGTATATGATTTCTTTTTTTGTGTTTACCTTTATGTAATGTATGATTTGTTTCTTGTCTTGCTGAAACTAATCGTAGACCATTTGATTTTGCTGAAGGGGAATCTGAATTTAAGGTTCACAAATGTAGTGATATTGCTTGATTTTTAAAAATGTTTACTTTTTGAATTTCAAAGCTTGCCTTGGATTGGATTCAGGTGGAAAGTATTGGTGTTTTTTTTTAATTTCCCTAGCATATATGTGTAATGTATATTGTTGGTAGAGAAAGTATTGTATTCCTCATAAAAATTTAATATCAGAAATGTTACACCAGAAATATTGTTTTGAGGTCCCTGTATTAAAAAACAAACACTTTTAGAAAAAAGTGTTGACTGTGTGTGCGCATGTGCATGCGTGTGCAACTAAAACGTATAAAGTCTGTTAACACCAAACTTTGTATTTAAGAAGAATATCTTCCAAGGATATGGCATGAAGATTTTCAGAAACATTCCCCTACCCCAAACTATCCTTTACATGGAACATTTTTCAAAATTTTCTATTTTCCAAAAAATAGCTCTTAACAATTTTTATTAAAGTGCTGTATACTAAAGATATTTACATAGCAAATATATATCCTGAATATCTTGGGAATAACCCCTGAGATCCTTTTAATGACAAGCATAACTGATGAACTGTAAAAGACAAAAGCTTAGAAAAAAATGCAGATTTCAATAAAACATGGATATTGTCCTTCTCCTTCTTCTCCTCCTCCTCCTCGGTCTCCTTCTTCTCCTCCTCCTCCTTGTCCTCCTCCTCCTCCTCCTCCTCCTCCTCCTCCTCATCCTTCCGCTCCTCCTCCTCCTCCTTGTCCTTCTGCTCCTCCTCCTTGTCCTTCTGCTCCTCCTCCTTGTCCTCCTTCTCCTCCTTGTCCTCCTCCTTCTCCACCTTCTTCTCCTCCTTCTGCTTCGCCTCCTTGTCCTCCTCCTGCTCCTCCTCCTCCTCCTCCTCCTCATTATTTGGGAGGGGGCTAACCATTCCAAGACATTTCTTGTTATTGGCTTCAATTTTAAAATACTTAAAACATTTCCCAAATGGAAACTTCTTTTTGGTTTCATCTCTTGTTTTACTCCTGGCCATGGGAAAAGTACCAATCTTCATGACAATTGCATATTGACAGCTTTTAAAAGATTTGAATGTCACTTTAGCCTAGTGTATTCCTTTGTTTCCCTTCTACGTATAAGGAATTATATTAAGTAGTAAGACCATTTGTGGTAGTGCTTATCTTGATTATCATGATGTAGACAAATAAGATATTTGTTTACAGAATAGATAAAGTCTTGTGAATGGAACATATCAGATTTTTTTAAACAAGTAATATCCAGATGTACAAAATTGATTTTGTGTTATTCATATCTATATCAAATGGCTTTCCAGTTTCTATTCTTATATTTGTTGTGAATAAAATGTCTTAAGCTTTTTGTAACAAATGTTCTGGTTTTGATCCATGGCTGTTAAGTGAGATATTCTTTAAGCCTCTGTATATCCTAAGGAGAATCTGAAAAATATAATTAATTATATGTGTATTTCAGATATAAAAGTGCTGTGTTGGCCCAAATATAAGACAATCTCACATATATGGTGACTCTGAATGTTTGGAAGACTTTTGCAAGAAAAATTACCTAAATAACGAATGCAATTGCAAAATATTTGCAACACATTGAAAATTTATTGGTTTTGTTTCTCCTAGGACCAGTTCTACAATCTGCCGATAACTTGCCAATATTGGTAGGCACCCAATTTCTAGGTGATTGGCATTCTATGATATCTGGATAGCACTTCTTGGAAGATGCCTTTGCCGATAAGTTTACGACTATTTGGAGTAGCTGATACGTCCATTACCCGACAAATAAGCTTTTAAACACCTGTATTTATTGGACGATGGTTAGGAAATAATGATAGAGGAGAGGCAAAATTACTTTGACTTTTCACAGGTAACTTTTTAAACTCGAATGGTGTTTTGGATTTCTTCCATTACCTATCATATGGATAATTGGGGTTTTCGATGGTCTGATCCCTCAGCTACTCTTTGCGGCTTACAATTATGACCCTCAACATTGGGTAACATTTAAGTTCACACTAAAGAATGTGATAAGTATCAGATATACCTAATGTTTTAATTTCATATCCCTCTCGCTGACCTTAAATCACTGTACAATCTAGAGGATGCGTTGTTAATCCTCCCCCTTTATCCCTTAGAATTGCAGCTTCAAACAGTCAGGAATTCCTAATGATTAGAGCCCGGATTTGTATGCAAAATAAAATATAAAATATGCACCTTAATAATGAGCAAAAACAAATAAAAAATGTCAAATAAGCCCAATTTTAGGGTGTAATCTTACATTATTTGTGACTTTGCAGTAGCTAAGAAAAATTTCCCTGAGGTTTTCTTGTGTGAAGCTCTTATATCTATCAGTAAAGAAGGTTTTATACAATGAGAATGTCCTTTCTACATCGCATGATGTCACAGGTGCATGTGAAAAGCACCACAGATTGTTTTGTAACAAGGACTTTTATTTAACATCTGACTAAGCTTATCAAATGCAATTTTAGTAACACCGTGAATTTTTGGAGACAATATATTTGAAAATTAATCTATCTAAAGAACTATTTCAAGTCTCCATTTGTGTTATAATTTCAAATAATTTTGAGAACTGGCTATGAATGGACTGGATCTTTTTCTCAATGACATATCTTTAGAAAAACATTCCTGAGCTATCACAGTGCTTGCTGCATCTTCCACATTTAAGGATTATATTATTGTTTTCACTTCACTGAAGTGTTATGCATGGTATGATACATCCTGTAACTACGTGCTCCAGCAAGTTAAAACTGGCTCAGTGGGTAAGGGTAGATTTGGAAATAGTTTAAGAAATTTTTGAACATTTTTTTAACACTGGAAACAAGAAAATACACTTCTTTATATTTAACCCCAATATTTCTGTGGCATGATGTAAACCATGAGAAAGGCAAATCATATGAAATTGGAATAAAGAATTTCCAATCCAGCTCCTGCTTTTACCATATATGGAACACCATCAGTGAGAAATAAGAATACATTGTCATTCTGTATTCCAGCTGGTCACAAGAAAGCTTAATGAGTCATTCAAACATTTTGCAACTGTCCTGTCATTTACCCTATCAAGTACTTGAGTGTTCAAAAGGAATGATTTGCTACCTGCTTTCATATACCAGTAGCAGCACACCATCCTGTAGCATCTGGTGTCTTGTCTATTGAAATCCAGATTTTTTCATGTCCTAATATATCCCATATTTTAGAAATTACATCCTGGAAACATTGTGGTACATAGTTTTTGTATGTATTTTCCTAAGAAACTCCGAAACTGCACATCTTCCAGTTTCCACAATGGAATGTTGGCACTGTTAAAGCTAAACACAGGTCTTTAAAAAACTGTCAACTTTGTTCACAAACTTTGCCTGTAATCAATTGTTGATTTAAAGTGGACATCTTCTTAAACCGGTCCTTATGAATTGCTGTATTAAGTTGCACAACTTCAAACTTTTTACACGCAGAAACACCAAACAACACAATATCTTGCCATTTTCTCTAAAAATATTACTTCCAAACTCATTTACATATTTACATAATATGGCAGATTGAGATGTTTTGTGGATTGTTTCTCAACCAAAGCTTTAATCAAATAACTTCAATTGTCAAGTATCGACACACATCTGAACTCTGAGCTAGTAATGAAAAATGGGGAAGCACCAAATCATGTGAAGACATGCCTGATACAGATTGTATTTCCTTTGTCTTTATGGCTACTCATGGGAATTACCTAGTTTTGTTCCTTTTCTTAATTGTGTAGTATTATTGCCGAAGATGCCAGGTATATCCCTGTTCATGGATGTAAATAAATGCACTGATTACCTGGTGTTGATTGTTAGTCATATCATCATACTTTACTAAGTTTGGTTTGCTTCTGGCATGCTGGAGGATACTTTTATACTCCATACATCCATTTATAAATAAACACACATTTACTTATATGTAAATTAAAATATATCTTCCTTGCTGTTAGGGGGGACTTTATTAAATAACAGTAATTATTACTTAAGGGAGAAAATTATAATTTAATACCACGTTCAAGAGTGAAACATGCACTTTTTTAATTTAAAACTTAAAATAGCATTTCCCCCCGAAATAAGCATTTATATGCATTAACAAATACACGTCAAATTGTCAGAAAAAGTGTGTCTAAAAATATATCATTTAAGCATACTTTTAAATATATAAAAAAGAACATGCATTTTGCATGCAAATCCAGGCTCTACTAATTATGAATGAAAAATCCTGATATTAACTTAGTGGAATGTCTGGCTATTTAACCCTACGCTGGCAGTCCTTGCAGTATGTTCTTTTATAACTTCAATGTGTTTGTGATGTAATACACAGGCTTTGCAAATATTTATTAGTATTTTAGTAGTTTATGAATTGCAATTATAGGGCCTTTTATAGCTCACACTGGTTACAAAATCTTGGGCTTTTCAATGGTGAAAGAATTATCAAAACTGGTTAAGTGGTTTTTAAGATTCACTCATGCATATAAAATTTCTCGCTTTCTTACTAATATTGGTATGTATAAACTTTGTCATAGGAGAAGGAGCATAAGGAAATGAGAAGTAGCTACATAACCAAATAGAGAGCAATAGAAGGGCAAGGTTATGTGAACTTGACATAATTACCAGCATCTCCCCCTTCAGGTTACATCAGATTTTTTAGTCCCATGCAATCTTACATGCCTCTATGAGATTTAACTGTCTTTTGCAGTCATCATAAGTGAAGTTTAGAGCCTTGCCTCGCTTCATCTCTTCCATTTTATTTTAAAGCCGTGGCAAAAGAATTCCTGTGATATACACAATCTTTCATTTTTTTTGTTGTCGCTTCCTTCAGAAGGTGTTTTCGGGTTTACAAATTCTCCAATTGTAGCACTTCCATCAAATTCAGAATGACCTTAACACTTTACAAATTATCCTATATGATTGCTATCCAGAGGAAGCTATGATTTAGAATGAGAATGTTGACAGAAAAATTTATTTGGGGAGTCCTTTTATTGTATTGTATTGTATTGTAGAACCAGCCCCTATTCAAATTAAGTGACAAGTATATCAAGTTTTGAAATTTCCCTGTCTTAGGTACTCTAAATGGTATTCCTTGACATGCCAGCATAAATAAACTTTTCATCTTTTCATTAATGTCGTACATTACACTTAGAAACTCTGAACTTCATTATAGCCTGTATATTATTAGCATGCATTATCCTGCACAAAATCCTTAATTTGAAGTACATGTCATTTCTTTTATTCAATTGATGCAACAAAGACACTTTATATCATTACTGTTCTGTGCCAAAATCTCTATGGCACCAAACTAATCAACAGTAGATGATATTGAAAAAATCGCTAGAGCTCATGATATTCAATTTATCCATGATGTTGAGCTCAGCTACAACTTTTGTTTACTACTGCTGAAACCAGTATAGTGCTTCATGAAAATGAATAACCCTATTAACTGCATATATAAGATAACTATGGATTTTGAAAGCATGTTTTAAGGTAAACAGCATTCTCACATTTACATCAGTCCTATATTGTAATTGTATAATAAATAATTACAAATCTAATGTTAAATCCAATCCAAACCAAACTAATTAACATTGAGCAATTGCCTTTTGAGTCAAGTGGGGGCTATATTTGATGAAGACTATCAAATCTATACAGGTGTCCCAGAATTCAACGGCACAAATTGAAAGGATTGTAGAGGGGTCCTAGAGAAACAGTTTTGCCAAATGTCAAATTTGACATGTTTTCTGATTGTTTCAGTGACTCTAAATCAAAATATTGTCGACATGTGTGCCGTATTTTCATTCAGAATGCCTCATTTGTATACCAGCATTTGAATGCAGTTTTGGTGTACAATCAATACAATATTTAAAATAATTGGATTTGTAATTTAGGCAGAATTGTCTGGTCTCTGAGGATTTTTTTTTTTTTTTGGTAGTGTTTAACGCCCGCTTTAACTACTAATGGCACCGCAGGCGGTGACACTGATGATACATGAATGATGATGGAGCACCGGTGGAATGCGATGGCGGGGGAAACCGGAGTACCCGGAGAAAACCCGCCCCAGCGCCGTTTTGTCCACCACAAATCTCACATGCGGTCGCTTGGGATCGAACCTCTCTGAGGATGTGCATGCCATTCATAAACCATTCAGTTGATTTCAATTTGCATGTGGTTAGCTAGAGCACTCTGCTGTAACATACTAGCGAATGAATCTGTATAGCGTTGGTCATGGAATCTCACATTCCTAAGATTGCACCATTCTCTGTAGATTCCATTGTTTATTTTTTTAATTTTTTTTTCTCAAAGAAGTGACAATTTGACCAACACTAATACACTTAGTTTTTTCATTTTTAAAGTCAAGATGATAAACCCTGCAGGACAAATTACTTTCAAAAGACTAAACAAAATCTATAATTTCAATATTAGATACAATAATTGTTTGCCAAGGAACCTGCATAAATTAATGTAATTAAACAATTAGGTTCGTTGAAAACTTTTGTGTAATGAGAACTTTGAAACATAGAAACTAAAGTATGATTTTAGCAGTGGAATAAAAAAAAAAAAGCTATTGATAGGATTTGAACAGCGGTACTTTTGAGTTTGTTTATGTAGGTATTATGTCATCCTAACCACTTGTACCACTGAGGTCTAGCAGTGGTGCTTCTATCTAATCTCTACACAGGACTGTTGTGAGAACCATATTCCTAGGCATTGTGTTCATGTTGTAAAAGTATACACAGTATGTATAAGGAAATAAATTATTTCAACAGGGTGCAAAATAGCGATCACACAGACTGACATTCAAGTTACAAACTTCTGAGCTCATGTGTTCTTTGGTGTCACCTGGTACCATCGGGCATGCATAGGTACTAACAGTATCAACCGGATTGATACTGTTGATATGTTTGTGGGCAAGTTTAACTGCTTTGTGTAACACTACTGCAGTTTCTGTGAACCATAGCTAACATGTTTTCGTTTGCGAAGCTTGCTGAGATGTATTTGATTTATGGGGAAGTAAGATGGATCTGTAGCTGAAATTGAGTAACGTAACAAAATATCAATGGCTCCTATAAAAACAAAGTAGACAACGTAAAATAAAGGTACCTATGTAGGCTTGAACCCCTTTGTTCCCTCAAAATTTTAAGCTGATGCTCACAAGCTAACCATAGCACTACATAATACCACAATATGCTTTCTGAAATCTGAGTGTTTAGATCATGGTTCACTGCAGTTTGATCAGTGGTATGCTAACCCTTAATACATGTTATACTGTAGCAAAGAATTTAGCACCCATAGTCCATAGGTTCCCTATATCAAATTGTTTATCGTGAATATTTCTACAATCCTGCCAATTTGTGCGGTGGAATTCTGGGACTCCCTGTATTTGAGTTTTGTATTAACTAATTATGCATAGATACAGCACAGCAAAATAAATCAACATGCAAAATTGACTCACGCCTTTCACACATCTGCTTCAACTTGTACATATTTCAGAGTTCCAATGCTCTCATCCTTGGCTTGTTCACCTGGTTGCCAAGACTGTACTAATTTGTTTCAAATTTTTTTTTTTTTTTTTTTTTTCCCCTCTGGGAATTTCAAAATGCTTGGAGATATTTTTTTGGGATGTACATATTTCTCTCTCTCTCTGATTGCTCTCTGTGGTTACTGAGGTGTTATGTTAATTTTGTGCCTTCATGTATTTCATGGTTTGACTCTCAAAAATTTGATGAAAAACTTTTGCAGGGAATATTAATTTTAACATTAATTATCATAAGACATTTTTAATATTTATAATATAATAATTAAAATACTAAATTAAATTTGACATACACTAACATTTATAAACCCAAAGCCCCAGTGCACAGCTTTTGCTGATTACTCTGTTCTTATATTTGAAGAGATGCTTCTGTTTGTTTTGATGCCTATGTTCCATTTTGTTTACCCAGTATAAATGTTCTTATAGTTTGTCTGGTGAATCTCAGACTTTTTAATTTTATTATTGGTATTTTCTTTTCTGTAGCTGTTTTAATTAGATTTTTTAAGCTAAATCATTTGCAAGCTGCCAATATGATTCTAAACTACCCATATATTCTTATAGCATCCATGGCACATCAGAAATTTCAAATCTTCAGTGAACTTGAAATCGCATTGATGCCCTGCAACAGATTCAGCCTAAAAATGTATTCAAAATAATATTCAGACACAAGGAACCAGGTTAGGAAACCTAACATTTTGCAGATAAAATGCAGAATGTTTTAAAACATTTATATTGGGAAAACAAACATTGCCATCCAAGTCAAAAAGCACTTCTGCATTATCACACATATTCTCCTGAGTAGTTTGTCAATAGATTAGATTCCTGAGGTGAAGCAGGAGAGTTTATCTCATGTAACTAGTAACTTAGAATAGAATTTAAGACTTTTCTATGAATAAAATAACTGTTTAAATCATAATAATTTCTTAATGTGTTGTTTAAAATCAAATCACCATATGTCATCTATTAGATCATGGGACAAAGTATAATCTAATGTGTTACAGAATACAAGCCACTGCTACCAGCATTGCAAAAGAGAAAAATAGTTAACCTTGAAATGAGAATGCAAACACCAAATTTTTTTTCAAAAACATAATTTATAAGCTGACACAATGAAATGTGCATTGATAAAAACAAAATCCAATTCAAACACATCATAGTTTCTAACTTCTGTATACAAATTATAAAAAATTTGAAAGTTGAAGGAGTGTACACAATCAATCATAAACTGCAAAATGATTTGAATTAACATTCGAGTCCCTTCAGTAAATAATAAATTACCTATACAGTTTCACAGGTGATGGTGCCTACATGATCAGATTTCATATGTCAAGCATTTTGCTGATATCTTCTGTGGTGTTCTTGTGTTTCTCTGATGATCAATTGAACTTGTAAATGAGGTTGTCTTTGGCAGGAGTTTAAAAATTGAATAGTTTTGATTTTTGTTTTAGGATAAAAATCTTTTCCCATGTGTCCAATTCTAGTGGTTGTTCTACTCATTTTGCCAGGTGTACACTATTTTATATCGTGGGATTTTGAAGGAATTGCTGGTTTTCAATAGAAGAAACTGAAATGTATTGATGGAGGTGGATGTTGAGGTGATGGTGTTTCATAATTTCCCCAGAATTAATAGATTACACAGCCTATTAATTAGTGTAAACAGTGCAAAAATAAGATAAATGACTGATTGGTCAGTAAGCAAAACATTCCCAAATGTTATTGGTCCATATCAAACACATGGTATATGAATGGAGTAGTCAAATTAAGAAACTGCCAACAGCTGCACACTTTTGGGAGACAAAACCATGGAGATGGAAGCATGAAATTGATAAACATATCAGTAACCACAGAAACTTATCATTGTGGGAAAAACTTTTACATCCAGAGGAAGGAGCAACATCTTATGCGTTTGTAAACCTGAGAGAAAAGAATTAGATTAACAAATACATCCAGCCTTGACCATCACTGGGATCAACCATCAATCACTAGTCATGATCAGTTAAGGATGAGAGCAACAACTCTTGAATCCTGTTCAAAGGTGTATTAAAGATGTGTAAAAACTTTGCTGTGATCCATTGTGTTGCCCTTTATATCAATATTCACTGTTTGAAGTTTTTCATACAATATTATGACCGTGTTTTGGAGCTACAATAGGTAGTGATCTATTAATGATGGAAACCAACATTCTAGCTGGGGAAAGGTCTGATGCTGACTACGTTATTGACCCATGCTGTTGAATAATATCAATTTCTGCCAAGTGCTTCAGCATACGCATCAAGTTGGTCATCCCTGACTCTTCAGTTGCCATATCACAGATTATTATTGCTTTGACAGCTAATCTAGTAAAATGTGTAGTAATTTAGTTTCATACTTGACAAAATACTATTGACTTTCAAAATAATGCATTAATGATAATTGCATTCAAATTTTAATTTCAGGTTCCTTTGCAACAGCACTGATGGCAGAGGTAACAGATACCACAATGAAAAGATGGTTGAGTTGTAATCGAGGTTGCTACATGCTTTTCTTGTAAGTTAAATTTTAAGGATGTGTATAACTTTCTCTAAACCAATATTTTTAGTATTTAATAGCATAATTATCATTAATTATGTAGTAATTGGGAAAATATCCATGCCAAAATTTACTGAGAAGTTTAAATTGCAAAGGTGATTTGTAATAAATGTAAGGATTTTAAAATCTCATCTACTATGTTTAACCCATCATTTATTGCTATATGAGCATTTTGCTCACACTTTTGTATATATGTATTTGTTTGTTTGTTTTTTTTATTTTTGCTGTAACGACTGCTGATAAAATCTTTCTGCTCAGTCTAGCTGACTTTTAAGCTTTCCTGAAGCAGTTGTTTAAGTTAGATTTAACAACAATCACATTGACAATAATTAATGCAATCTTTCTCCAGTAGCAGCACAGCCGTGAGTGGTTTTCTCATCAAGCGACAAACCATGTATTCAATTGTTGTGCAGTCTGCAATCATCCTGGCTTGAAGCTGAAATGTAGAAAGTTTATTTTGTGTTCATTAAAAATATTCTTTCGTTTGAATTTTTTCATTGATATTCAATTAGGTTTTTACAATGAATTGAGCAAAATCAAAAAAAAATCCTCCTGCAAGCCTTACAACAGGATGGAAGGGATTCTCAAGATATTTATTTTCACTTCTTGTTATAATAAATTTGTATTTAATTATCATATTTTTTAATGTTTCTTTTGGCACTGGTTCGAATAGAGGTGTTGAGAATGGAATTTAAATCAACATTACATGCCATTTTTCACAGTAGAACATTTTCTAAGTAATAATAACAACATTAATTATTATGATTATTATGATGGTTATTATTGTTGTTGTAGTAGTCATCCCTGCATAGTTAAGTGAAACTAGCACTTCTGTTGGCCTAAAAAGCGGTGATCTCTCATATATCAGAAAAGATAAAATAATAGTATGGTCCATGCATCCACCATGTCTGAATATTTGAAGACCTAGGCATAATATAATTAGAGTATATCAGGGCTGTAAAGGAGAGGCAAAAATGTAACTTCAGTGGCAGATGCATGGAATTTGTCGTTTCCTGCAGAGACAATTTTACATATTGCATACTGTACTAAGATATATCTAAAAAAAAATGCATACTAAATATGCATGACCAACGAACTGCCCTGATACAACTCATTGCAAAATAACTGCTGTAATTCATCTTCTGTACAGGGCAGGCTTAAAAAATTGTGTTATTGACATAATATTATGTCTTTTTGCATGTATTTATGTATTTACAGGGTGCGACAAACTGTGTCACAGCAATGGTAGTGACAAATGACGGGTTAACCCTCTAATTGTCAGCTTGAATAACAAAATACTGCCTGAAAAGTGCTAAGCAATTTTAGAGCAGAATGCAGGGTTTTAAATTCATAGTAGAAAAATGAGTACCAAAGGACATAAGGAGGTGAATCTCTCTCTCTCTCTCTCTCTCTCTCTCTCTCTCTCTTTTTTTTCTTTTTGAATATATTGTATTGCACCCAAAAATTCAATACCAAGTTTTCACAGGAAATACATGTTTTGGGACTCCAAAAAAAATTAAACAAATTTCTGTGTATGTGGTCCCCCAACTATCCTTTACATGGAAAAAGTTTTGAAAATTTTGGTTTTTTCAAAAATGGCACTAACGATTTTGATTCAAATTTCTAATATTTGAGATATTTACATGACAAATAAAATGTATATCTTGTCTTTTCTGGGGAGAGCTGTGAAGCCCTCTTTATTCTGAATGAATTTTTCCGAATTTTGCATAACTGATAAATCGTAAGAGAGATAAAAACTTACTACACAAAAAATGTAGATCTCCTTAAAACAAACAATTTATGTCATATACATTTTTTTGTGGAGTTGACCATTTGCAAGATATTCCTTGTTATTGGTCTGAGTTTTAAAGTACTTAAGTTTTTCTCATATGGTAACTTGTCAACTCCCGGCCATGCAAAGAAATGAATTTCCCATAACAACCGTATTTTAAAACATTTGGTTGTCGGTTTAGGTTAGTGTATTCCCTTATTTCTGTTTTACTTATAAGGAACTAAGTAATAAGATCGTTTCTGCTAATGTTTATCTTGATAAGCATGGAGTAGATAGAAGAGTAAGGTTATTAACAATAATTTGTTGAGATGTAGAGAAAGTCATTTGAATGGAACACATCAAAGAAAATATGATACAACAGTGCTCACGACATCTCAGATTTGTATTACTGAAAATGAAACAAAAGTGAACCACATTAACTCTGCAATGAAATTGAGTTTTGTTTGTGGATGCACTTTAACTGCTATGGTCCTCAGCATCTCATTCTATATTGGACTTGAAAGAGCACTTAATTTCACTCAGAGGCCTCTTTATCAGGCTTGAAGTTCTTTTACATGCCATAAATCTACAACATGGGTCCAACAGATCTTTCCGGATACATGCAATTTTCCCAGTTTTCTTACATGATTAAAACTACTAACAAGGCTGAAATCCTGCACACTGAATAATGCTCAAAACAAACTGGCAATCTATCTTGAATAAAATAAATTACCTTGGCAAAACATGAATTTACAAAATGCATCCAGGTGTGCACTAAACAGAAAATGTGCCCTTACATAACTATACAACATTGAGGGTATTGACTTTTACCCTCTATACACATACATCCCTTAACATAATAAATTCTTTGCATTTATTGGACACTTCTAAATAACACAAAATGTCATTGGTAGGTAACCAACATTTACATGAACACACATACCTACTTTTGCCATAATTAGGTCTATTGGCTGAACATTTTTTAGACACTTCTGAGAGACTGTTATCCTAAAGCACATACACAACAAGAACACCAGGGAAAATCAAACATACTGCATACAAGTAGAAGAAAGCACACTTGCAAAATCACAATTATAAGTACCCATTTATTGCATTGAAATTTAACTCTGTTAGATATCACAACAGCATTTCAACAATGAATAAACGAAATAGGCATTGTCTAACCTAAGAAAACAGTTAGCAATATTAAAAAGTGCCACTATAAACAACATTTTAATTAAAATTAGAACATGCCAGATTTAACTTTGAGTTTCATTCTGACAACATTGAACTTCAGGATCAAATTTCTTTAGCAGCTATATAATTAATGGCATTAAAAATAAAGTAATGAAATTTCTGGATATATAGCAAAATGTAAACATTTTAAAAATGCATATGTGAGGCATTTTAGAAAATCAAAATTGGCAACTTTTCAAGACCTGAATAAAAGTACATTCAAACCACTAACGTAAGCACCTGGGGCAAAATTCTAAAAACAGAGTAGCGCAAGCTTATGCTTATTCAGATTTACACAAAATTTAAGCCACTTGACTCTGTGGATCAAGATTCTTAATTAGAGATAGCAAATGAAATTGCAAAACGAGAAACATTTTGCAAAATTGAGGCTAGACTAACAGCTTGTCTGTTAGGGGCTAAAACAGTATGTTACACTTGCTGCAATGATCAATAAGTTAGCATTAAAAAAAAAAAAAAAGGGGGGGGGGGCAACATACCAATCACCACAATAATCAACCAAAAATATTTGGGAATAACACTTATTTGAAAGCAACATACTTGATTAACTATAACAAAATATACAGGTAAGATTTCAACATAGATGAGATGCTCAGAATCTTTCAAAGTTCTTCAAAATGTTTATACTACACCTTAAAAATAGTGAAATCTTTAAACTCTGTTATTCAAAGTATAATTTTAAAATCAGTAAAAAACCATTGAAAGCACTTTGTAACTATTTTGAAGGCACCGAAACATAGTCTTCACACTCTCAAACAAAGCAGTGAGTTGAATTTCTAAAGGAATGTTGTTTTCATACCGTTCTGTCTTGCAGAACTTACAGCTTTTTTGTGTTTGGAGATGAAAATGCTACTAAATACTGTCAAATAAGCATGTTCCTCAGAGCTATTTTGATTGTATTGGTACCTTTCATTTTCAGTCTCCTGAGCAGAGCTGGAGACCAAAAGCTGAAGAAGAAGATAGAATCAGGATTAACTGATACAGCAGTAAAGACCAAAGTGGAAACTTTCAGTGGTGGTGGGCTGCTTCTGGGGCAGTTAAAAAAGTTGAATTCAGGTAACTTTTTTTTGAAAGTGCATAATGTAGATTAACAGTGTCATCATTTATTTGGTCTAGCTGCTACTAGCTGGGAGTGAAAATATTTGGATTAGCAAACATATTCATAATCCAGAAAATCAAATAGACTTCTATACTATGTGCACACCTTTTCTTGGGTGCTGATTTTATGACCAGGGGGAAGATGAGAGAAGCTGTCCTTCCACAATGTAGTCAACCAAACTAAGTTGCTTTCTTGAGGCCCTCAGCCGTTGTGGTGAATATTTTATCTAATTTACCGCAAACTAGCTGAATTATTAAATGAAATCCAGTGCACATACTTGTGCATGAACTCTGGGATCTACAGACAGAATGAAACCTTTGTATTGAAGCCACTAGATATCAGGGTATGTAGCATATATATTTCAATGTTGCACTGCTCTTCTTCCAAAATTGTGCAAAAACTACTGAATGAAGATCAAGGAGCCAAGCACCCAAGAAAATGTGTGCATGTAGTACACACAGTAGATAAAAAATAATGCCTTTAAACTGCCACAACCCTGTAATCTGTCTTTCATTCTTTTTAAATAAAGTCTTGACACTCCCAAGTAGATAAGGTTGATGCCCTCACCATCTGTTTCATCAGTAGTTCTTTGCCAATTGTATTAAGTTTATATATATCCTTTTACCCATGGAGCTGACTTTCTTCCTCTTCAAGAATATTACACGTGCACAAAAAATTTTGATAACACTGCACTCTACAGTATCAGTAACTTAATTTGTAAAGGATAAACAGAGACTAATTAGGGAAGTGGAAAACAGTGAAAGAAGAGATATATTATTATTTTAAGAGGTTGCAGTATTGTACACTTCTTGTCAAAAGTAATGGGTCGCTGCAAAGTTTTAAGTTGTAGATGTGGAGCAAGAAGTTCATTGAATATGTATGGTAAGCTAATGCAAGCACAATATCTGCATATTTATGCAATGCAATGTGTCGAATAGGAATGGCGTAGATGGTTAATGCACATACCTGTATGCTGAGAGTAAGCAAGCTGCAGGTTCGAATCCCTTCACAGTAGTTAGGCTTATTTTTTCCTCTACTCATAAGATATTGAATACAGTCTTAGAATGTTAGGGTTATGTTATAACATCTTACAGAATATACTTGAACTTCAAGTAGAGAAGAGAGTTCTTTCATGGCTAAGCCAGTCCTCCTTGATGCTATTAACATTTGAAATGGTAGACAGACAACAGTTGTGTCACCAATTGGTCTGATTTATGGAGGTTATTCTGCATTATGGGCAGCTGCAGTAATCGGAGTTACTTTGACCATAGCTAAACGATGTACTAAACAATTTTGCAAGCAAGGGGAAGTTGCAAATTGACTATGTCCAGGATTACCTTGCATTTCTTCAGAGAAACAGGATTCAGCTTGTTAAGACAAGGAGAATTGCACCCCTTTAGAACCACTTTTGATCTCAAGATGACATGCAACTTTCCTGCCTCCACATGCACCATAGGAAGACACTTTGGAAAGCATGAAATAAAGTCTCAAGTTGTGAAGAGGCAACACTTAACAGAGGCACAGATTGTGGACCATCTAGCATACACTACTATCTGCCAAAACTTAGAATGGAGAAATTCTATGCTCTCCACTGAAGCAATTGCCACAAATAGTAATATCGGTTTTGTCCATGTTTGCCGAATGGATGGTCACCAATAAGAAGAGCGCTTCATTAGACGACTGAATAGGTCAGGTCATATTAGCATCACTTGTTGAGGGTGGATGTCATACAAGAGAACACATTATAGGTCAGTTTATGGCAAATGTTTATGAAAATGTTTTGGAAAACGTTATGATTCCTTCAGCCCTAGAACAATACTCTGAAGGTATTCTCTTGTTTCAACAGGACAACCATCTGTATACACTGCCAATCAGATTCGAAGATGGCTTATGAACAGACATGACATTGAGCTGTTTGAATATCACCCACATTCATCAGATATGAATCCCATTGAACATTTGAGGACTAGAGTAAAATGGGTCTTTTACTCTAATTTGGAAGAACAACCCACTCATCCATGCAGTAGATGAGTTGTGGGATGCCATGGATTTGAACTTTTTTCACAAATTTGTGGACACCATGCCTCACAGAATGAGAGCAGTTGTTGATGCTGGTGGCTTGTGGACGACATACCTAGACCAACAACCTTTTGGTTTTTAATTTTATTTATTTTATCAGTCAAGAATCAGAATATTGTGTATTATTTTTGTATCCTTTAAGGCTTAGTATACCTTCAATAGCCCAAAAGTGATGGGCAATAATAATATAATAATATTGTTAGTATAAAATAATTATTATAAAAGGCATATTATAATGTGATACATAAGCAGAAATATTCAATTCCGGGGGAAAAAAGATTAATATTACCTTGTTGCAGAGTTTGGAACTCATTACCACTTAATTTTAGGGTGACTACTTCTGTGTAGTAGGATGAGTCACAAGAGTGCCAAAAAAGAGGGACATTTCCGGATTTTGAGGGACACAGTACAGCATGAAATTAAATGTGTAGTTATGTCCTTCCCTTCCCTTATAGAAAAATTGTTTCCACAAGCACAAGTTAACGTTACCTAACATAAGAATTAGTATTAAAATTACTGCAAGATTATAAATTATAAACATATTTGATCTAATTTATTTTAGAAACACACATATTATTTCTTGCAAATTGAATTCATACACACATTATTTCTGTACAAAAGAAAATTTCTTGTTGCTTCTTGCACATGCCAAAATTTCCTTATGATTTATTACCATATTGAGAAAGTCTTTACACTCTACATTATAATTTTTCACTTGAAGCTCTGCTTTGAGTGTGTCCATGTGAAGCCTATTTCTACTATTTCAATTTGAATTTTTATTTCACTTGCAACATACATAACTGTAACTACTGTATAGCTTAACTCTGTTACATATACATCATCATCATCTCTTACTTCTGGTAACACAACCTGTATATTCACATTTGAGTTGCCACTGGTGCAAATATAAGTAAACACTGTGGTTAATATATTATACACCAAGCTCACTCTCTACCTAATTCTTATATTTAAATATACCAATTTTTCTGATTGGCATCCCTCCAATTATGAATTTAAGATTTAAGGCTTTATTTCCTTTTATATTTCTCTTTAGTCTTTCATAATAATTCCCCCAACTTTCTAATCTCATCTGTGTTCTTAGATTTTCTAATTCCCACTTTAATTATTTCTCTCTGTAACCGCAACCACCTAGCTGGTACCAATTGGTCCCTCCTTAATTTGTCTCTTCAGAATCTATAATAAAATGTAGGTTATTTTCCATTCCTCCAAATAATGGGCACTTCTGTAGGTCCATTTCCCCTTTCATTCCCCTTAATTTCATTGCTCCAGTTCTATACCATGCCCACCTTTCCCTCTTCAATTTATTACACACTTCAATATATTTTTGCTTCCCCCAATCTTTTTTAATTTGTCTATATAATAACAAGGATCTCCTATCCCTAGTACTGCTAAATCTTGAATACTGATATCCTCAATCCTCCTGATTTCTTTCTAAAACCCTCCCTACAGACATTCTCTCTTCCTCCATAAGTTCCCCATACCTATTTCCTCTATAATCTTTTGAAAGGATAAAGACCAATTATTGGGCATTAATACTTTCATTTGCATAATCATACATCATATTAAGTCCACTCCTTGCCACCCTTCATCATAACCCCAAATCTCTATCCCATATAATATTTTGGCTTCCGCTATTGACTTGTAAACTTCCTCTGACCACTTGATTTGCATCTCTGGTATTTTAAATAAACATGCCCTTATCCCCTTCATGGCAATTTTACCCTTAGCTAAAACTGCTTTCTTTTGATTATGTCACCTTCCATTACTGCTTAGCTGAACCCTTAAATATTCCATTTTTCTTGTTATGACTACTTCCTGCCCTTCCATACACCCATTTTTCTTCTCTTTTTAATGTATATCCCTTTTTGAAGACCATAATCGTAGACTTTGTATAGTTTATCTTCAACTCCCAACTCTTACAGAATCTTCCCATCACATTTAATGGACCTTATCACCAAATCATCTGCAAACAGTAAGCCTGGGATTTCTTTTTGCGAATTACTTCCAGAATATCGTTAATAAATAATACAGGGCTCAATTTACACCCTTGCCTAAGTCCTGTACTAATTCTTCATAACTTGTGACACCCTATTTGCACCTATCTTTATACAGAACCTATTCTCCGAATAATAAATATTTTGTATTGCCCTAATCATCTTGGTACTTACTCCTTTCAACTCGAGCTTCATCCGAAGGTATGAATATTCAGATTTTTTAGATATTGAATTTGACTCCTATATAATACCCCAAAATGAATAATGCCTCCCTATGTACTGTGTCGAATGCCTTCTCCAAATCCATGAAGGCCATATATACTCTACCCCTTTTCAGTACCAAATATTTATCCACTATTTTCTTAATGATGAATATATTATGAACTGTCCTCCTACCTTTTCTAAAGCCTGCATGGTATTCTGATAACTTATTCTCTTTCTCAGCCCAATCCTGCAGTAAATTTTCCCTAATATCGATGATAAACTTATGCCTCTGTAGTTAGTAGGGTTGTTGCTGTCCCCCTTAACTTTATAAATGGGTACTACAATATTTGTCCTCCACGTTTGTGTAACATTTCCTCCAAATATATAATTTAAAGCTTTATTTGACAATTCCTTTCTGTTCCCATCCTCACTCCAAACTTTCCACCACTGTGAAAAATTGTCTGACACATTGGTTAGTAAACACGCCACTGGAAAAAGGAGAATATGAACGGGAACACCAGCATATAAAGAAAGTTGCTACAGAAAATAGTTTTGAAACAGAATCAGTGGACAAACTAATACAAAAGTACAAGAAACAAAAAAGATTAAAGATATTATCACACTAAACATAGGAGCCAACCCAAACCTAAAATATAGTAAATTCACGTTCCACATCACAGATGCATAACAAATTCAAAAGACTGTTCCAAGATCATAATAACAGCTCAAAACAAATACAATCTCAGGAACCTATTAAACCACCCATTAAAAGACACCATACCAAACAACTCAAAATCTGGCATTTACCAAATAAACTGTAAGGATTGCCCCAAAATTGACATCGGACAGAATAAAAGCAACCTTCAAACAAGATTAAAAGAACAGCTAGGAACATGAAACTCAAGCAAACATACATATCTGCAGTATCACATCACTGATGGACATCACAACACAACATCAAAGCGGACATCCAACTTATTAAATATGTAAAAACCACAACTGAACTAGCAATTTGGGAAAGGATACACATTAGGAAAAATGTGCACTGAGTTACGAGTTTTGAAATACCACCGGCAGACAACACCTTAAGATTACCGCCAAGAAAACCAGATGGCAGTACACAGGAAATTACGATAGAAATCTCACCTTCTGAAGCCAGTCAAACACCCGCTGACGATGAAGATGAACATCTTTGAAATGCATCCGGGAAAAAACTAAGTAAGTGAAACTATAGTGTCCATATTTGACTCAAATTAGTTATGTAATAATTTAAAAGTTTCACTGTATAACTCACTTCACATCCATACCTTGTTGAAAATTAACTTATGTAATGTAGCTTACAAATACAACTGAACCAATTTGGAAAATAACAGGGACAAAAGTGGCTGAGCAGAAATAACGTCACCAACACAACTTTCTATATAAATCTGCATAGGTGGCAGCATTAGCAACCGAATGAACATACCCAAATATTGCTTTATGAAACAATAAAAAAGCTGAGATAACTAACAAGGTCTTTAGAGGCTGTTCTCAGAAAATTCAACATATACATTTTATTTGTGTTGTGAATAACTTTAACATACAGTATCTTAATGAAAATTGTTAAGAGCTATTTGGAGAGACGATTGATTATATAGAATCGATATTGCAAAATAAATGATCAAAAAGGTTTTAAACACATTTTATGGAACAAACCTGGTCCCACTCGGGACAATTTAAAATGTATCAACGTGCAGGACTGTCTTGCAAAATTTGGGATGTGTGGTCACCCTAACTGATTTTGAAGTAACCCCTACACCAGAACATCACAACTCGCAGGAGTACCTTAAAAATGTAGATTGGGCAGCCCACCTTTGACCAATGTACATTTTAGCATTAGCTTTATGTCCTGCGCATATTGTGAACAGTGCTTTTACATCCAAGGGTTAACCCATTTATTTTTTGATAAATGCATATATCGCTTGGGATAAGGAGTGGAAATGTGTCATTCCTAACAACTTCGTGTTAGCAAAGTAAGTGTTAAATTGTACCTGAATGCTCTCAATTTAAACTTGCCCAAACACCAAACCCTTAGCAGTTTCCAGAGAGGCTTACATATTGGTACGTAATAAAGTGGAATGGCAACTTATAGAATCCAATTCATGCTCTAACATTTCCTTATGGAAAAAGAATTGCTCATTGGCAATGTTATCCCCATCAAGGTAGTCCCCTCCCCAATCCATATACCACTTCATGCAAATTTTCCAGTGTTGGAAGCAGTGCTGATGGGCATAGTGTTCTAACTGTTAAAGCACTTTTGCTTTCGCTGCATCCAAGAACTTGAACCTGGTTACTATTGAGTGTGGACTTGAATTATGGAGAGAAAATAGTCGCACAGTGGTAGGTCTGGCAAATATAGTGAATGTTCACTGGAATGTTGTTTTTCACCAAATAACTCTCACAGATGTGCGTTTTATGCTGATGCATTTGCTTGGTGGAGGATCAATGAGGCATTCCTCCATAAATCTGTTCTCCATTGCATGCATTCTTGGAGGGTTATAAAAGCATTTTTTATAATAAATCTGACCGATTGTTTGATTTCTAAGCACCCAATAAGTGTAGACAAATTCCCAAATATCAATTAAAACAATCACTATTGCTTTAAACTTTTATTTGCTCATGCACCCTTTCTTCTTCATGGGGGGATTAGAGACACTTTCAATGCATGGATTGTCACTTAATGTCGGTAATATAATTCAATTATCCAAATTTTGTCACAGCGTAATTATATTTTTGAAGAACTAGGATTATTTTCAATGTTTTCATGAATGTCAATAAGGCAATTCACTTGATGTTCCTTTTACACATTTGAGAATTTTTGGCACCATTTTAGATCACACCTTCATGCTGAAATTGTGTGCAAAATCCTTAGTTGTTGATATTGGCAAGTTCAGCAGCTGCTTTCCTAGATTAAAATGTAATTAGATCAGGAAACAATATTAAATTTGGTATCTACAGAAAACCGACACATTCAAAAAACTACATAAAGAACAGTAGTTTGATTCCAGTTCCACACAAACTGCTGTTTTAAATAGTTTAACTCATCGATTGGTGTACACATCACCAGCAGAAGAAGAATATAAAAAGGATACTTACACATAGTCAACATAGCAATTAACAAGGTTTACATAACAAACAAATCAGCCACAAGAAAGTAGCAAAGGTCACAAAACAGAAACACATCAAGGATACCACAAAACTCACCCAGCAAAAAAACCAAAATGAGTTTCAAGAAATGTACTTTCAACCCAAATTTTCACTACGAGTTCTAGAACACCTTCAAACATCTGCTTAACTTCACAAAATAAATACAGTCTCGATAAATTACTTTGCAATAACTTAAAGGATCCAATACTGCAGAACAAAAACCAGGAGTTTACCAAATCAGTTGTTGAGAATGTGATAAAATCTATATAGAAAAAACAAAAAGAATCTTGGAATCCAGACTTAAGGAACACATGAGACCTATAAGATATAACAGATGGAGAAATCTGTATTTTCAGACCACTTCTGGACCACCAATGACAACATCGCACCAAACATTACACTCTTAAAGCCTACAAAATGCACAGCAGAATTGGGTACTTGGGAAAAGATTTTAATCATGAAACACAGACAGAGATTAATGAAATTTGAATTGCTTTTACCCAACCAGTTATGGAAGTACATCACTCCAAAACGAAATGTCAACCCAAGCAACCAACACCCAACAGCTGCCAAGTCACCAGTCGATCTCTGAGGATGAGAACAAAAAGTTTGTATTGCGACTCAAAACATTTTCTTAAATTCTATTACCAATTTGTAAATATCTACCGTATTTATCCAATTACAAGACATTGATTTTTCCCTAAATATTAATGTTTAGAACTGGGAGTCATCTTGAATTTGTGATATGTTTTCCGAATATCTTACAGGGAAAAAGTGAGTTTCAAATTTCGCAGGTACAGTAGTGTCAAAGTCTGAGGGAAGTGGTTTAGATGACTGCCAAGGTCGTGACATATGCAGCGTTTCGTGCCAAAAATTTTCTGTTAAGGAGCCTTGAGCATTCACATTGGAAAGCTATTACTCTCAGAGACTAAAATAAAAGTACAGGACTTCCTTTCGCAACGGTGGTTGCATGTAATGTTGTATTGGAAGCCAGCAGTCAAGCAGAAAGAGAAAGATTAGTTGAGCATTTCTCTTCCTCCTGCCGCACATATACCATAATGTGAATTTACACACAAATTCGAACTAGGTAAAATGTTTTACGATATATTAAATGTAATGTCTTAACATAAATTAGAATCCATAAATAATCACTGTTACAGCTATGCTGCCACCATCACTTTCTATCATCACATAACGTACATTTCAGTCTCCCTTCTCCATCTCTCCTGCTCGCAATGTGAATTTGTTCGCAAATTCAAATTTGGTAAACACTTTACAATGTGCTATATTAAGTATGTTGTATAAATACAAAATCATAACCATCATTGATGTTACAGTTGCACCACTGCCTCCTACAGTTGTACCATCGCATCCATACTGTACATTTCCATATTCCCCTCTACGGCAAATGCTCAAAACTTGAATTTCCGTACAAATTTAAATTAAGTACAAAAATAAATAAAGAACTTAACTAGCCTAAGTGTCCATAGGTTGTTAAAAATATATGGCAAACCTTTAAATTCCATTTAAAAAATTCTTCTTTTTATATACCTAAGTCTTTTAAACGTGTCTTATGTAGACGATATGCTAAATTCCAAAGTTAAGTTCTGAAAAATGGGGGTTGTCTTGCATTTGAGATCATCTTGTATTCGGATATATATGGTAATTTACATGGAGGAACACACTCCTACCAGCCAGACCAAAATGACATTTTCCTCTCAATTTCTTCTAATTGTCATCTCTCTAAACTCTAGTTAATCTATGGAGTTCATACATTAGGTTTCTACTAAATACAATCTCATTTGGATCAATGGTTCCAAATTGATTGTACCTCTTCACTTCCATTGCTTCATAAGGGAGTATTAAGTGTAAGGCTGTTCACTCCTCTACACCACACATCCTGCATATAGGGTTCTTCTGAGAGTTCCATTGGCTGCAAATGTTCTTTAAACTTCCTATGACCATCAGCCCCACCATAAATCTCATGTGCTTATTATTTAATTTAAGGACTAAAGTACTTCTAAGGTATGGCTGTTGCATTATTAGCTTTTCAGTTTTTTGTTTTTGTTTCCAGTGCTCTATTATGCTGTCTTGAATCTAATCTTAATTTAGTAATCCCAAAATGGGTTCCTGTTGTATAAATGGACCTGCATACCTATTTTAGCCAGCATGTCTGCATTTTCATATCCAATCACCCCGCTATGCTTAGGGACCCATGCTAGAGTAAATTTAATGTGCTCCCCCCTAATCTTTCTCGACAATTTTAATGACCTTTGACCTTGTGAAGAGTGTTAATAGTGCCTGCAGTGCCATTGCACCTGCCCTCCACACAAGCCAAAGTTTGTTAACTTTGTGTCACATTTTCTGAGTTTTGTTACGAACTTGATGTTAAAACATGCTTTTAAAATGTCTTGTTTGTTTTCACATAAATGCATTTTTGTTTACTCCATGTTTGATTTCAACAAGTTATTCTTGAAAGACATTTTCTGGTGTAAATGACCAGTTTTACCAGAAACTATTGAAGCGAGCAAAATTAAATTTTACAGTGATAAAAGTAATCTGCAAGTGCTATTGGACATCTGCTTTGGTGTTAATAAGATAGCTGGTTAGAATAAGAATAGGTTTCCGGTGAATATTTATTTGAAATTTGGCTTTTGAAGAATTGGAACTCTAATGTTTCAAAAACATTCATTGTATTCATCTTTAGGGAAACTAAAGACTCATTTTAGCAGATTTCTTCTGATGGTGTCCAGGTAGAACTAATTTGAGAACCAGAGTCACAATTTAAGTTATTTTCTCTGGAGATGGCAAGGGTTTCTGTTACTTTTAGTCCCAATAGCAGCAGCACTTAGCAATACGGTATCTTCTAAGTTAGCTCTGTGACCACATTAAGTGCAGCATTCTGCCAGTCCAGATTTTTCTGCCTGCATTAGCTTGATGCTCCTTTGGTGTTCCAATATGCAAGCAGCACATTCACAAGGAATGCAGTATATGCCAAATTTTCTGAGATTTACATTATCTTTTACTGGCTTGATTGGGTTCTTTTGATTCGGTAGAGGTGCAGGGACTGTTTTATGCCATATTCATGAGAAATTCTTCTTATTCTACCAGAGGAGTTCCCCATGAATGGTACAGCAACCTGTATTCCAAGTGCTCATGTTTTTTTTTTTTTTTTCTTTTTTTCTTTTTTTTAAAATACAGTACCGGAGTCTGATCAGGACTCCGGCACTGTATACCCTACTTTTATTCACCTATTTCTTTTTACCTTGTTTTGCCGTATTATTACAGTTTTCTTACTTTTACAACACACACATATACACAAACATATAACACCCATGCCCAAGGCGGGACTCGAACCCATGATCCCCAGCGCTAAGAAGCACCAAAGCAGGACGCCTTGGCGAGCGCGGCCATGGGGATCGGCCCGTTCAGCTACATCACTGTTTATTTTATGTGAAGAACCTTAAATTAGCCAAGCCAAAAGGCCATCTGCTTATAAACAGGAGTGGAATTCTTATCCCACAGTTCATTTTCCTCGAAGACAAGACGATGGAAGTCTTTGAAGCGTGAAGTTTGTGTTCTTCATGACCTGGCTGGAAGCACAAGAACAGTGTTTTTTTTTTAAAGAAAAATGGTTTTTAATTAAAAGGTGCTACATTTGACAAAAAGAATATGAAAATAACTTTTCTCGGGCTATCAGCCAGGTGAATTCTGGAATAATTTCCAAGCTTTCAAGAGCTAAAGTCGCTCTCATCTTCAGGGAATGATGTAGAGACTCCGGGTACGCCTTATATATAGTAGTCCGGTGGGGGGGCGGCCAGATGCCGCTCTGTGATTGGCCCGGGTCCAGCATGGGAGGTGTTGACTAGGAACCAATGGTCTCCGTTGCTGGGACGGACTGCTCTGATTGGCCCATTGCCAGATGTGAGCCTGTATTAAAACTAGGGCTAGCTTTTGGCAGTTTCACAAATCTTTGCGAGTGTTTGCTGAGCACCGAACTCCAAATGCCATTCACCTGCAAGCCGCTGTCTCTGTTGATGTTATTTTCTTCGTATTTAATAGCTATGGCTTCTTTGATGGAGCGGTCCCAATAGCTTGAAGACTTAAACATGGTGGTTGTGTCGCCCAGTCTCGGTCTGTGTCCTTCTTGGATGCAGTGCTCCGCAAGACCAGATTTTTCTGGGTACATCAGGCGGATGTAGCTCTCATGCTCTTTGCATCTTTGTTCAATCGTTCTCCCCGTCTGTCCGATGTAGGCTCTACCACATTCACATGGAATGCGGTATACCCCAGGAGTCTTGAGGCCGAGGGAGTCTTTGACCTGTCTTAACATATTTCGAATTTTATTGGGTAGCTTGTGTATAGTCTTGATGTTGTATTTGCCCATAATTCTACTCAGTTTACCAGACAAATGACCTGTATATGGGAGGTAGGCTTTGCGTTGTTTCTTCGTGTCTTGTGACTCATCTAGCTGGGATGCATTACGCTGTGCACAGTTTGTACTAACAGAGGCCCGTTTTAGTGCCTTGTTGATGCTGCTCTTGCTATATCCATTTTTCTCTAGGCTGGTTCTGAGATACTGAAATTCTTTAGCGAGGTTTTCACTGTCTGAGATGGCTATTGCTCTGTGTGCAAGCATCGATAGAACTGTGTTTCATTGAGCTGGGTGGTGGCAACTGTTTGCGTTTAAATATAGATCGGTATATGTGGGCTTCCGGTACACACTATGGCCCAGGGAGCCATCGGGCTTTCGGCGTATTAATATGTCCAGGAATGGTAACTTCCCTTCCTGTTCAATTTCTAAGGTAAACTTGATGTTTGGATGCTGACTCTTTAGATGGTTCAAGAAGTCCTGTAGCGTGTCTTCCCCGTGAGGCCAGATGACGAAGGTGTCGTCCACGTATCTGTAGAAGGCAGCCGGCTTTAGAGTTGCTGAATCTAAGGCCTGATGCTCAAATGCTTCCATGTAAAAACGTGGTTCCATGATTCGCCACTTTACGATACCCAGTCCACAACAAGACAGTGGAGAGGATCCTTCGACGCACCAGCATGACACTGGTAAGAGAGAGACTGCATTATGCACAATATGTTTTGGATAAAATTTACCGGGACCTATTGGCCCTACACCTGGATATTGCTTCGCGCGTTGCGCCATCGGATTGGGATTGGATCGATGCTTCGACAACAGCACGCGCAGACTTACAGCTATCAAAATCAACGGCCAGGCAAACCAGGAAGTTTGCGCGCCTAGCCGTAACACAAGATCCCCCAGCAACATTAGAGCATCATCGAGTCGTCATCAACTTGTCAGACAAGGAACTGGACTCGGACTCGATCGCAGTACTAGCGAAGGGGTTGACCTTCGCACCAGCTCCACGCAAAATTCCTGTGATCGACATCATCAGTGGGGTAGAACATGCAATTCAAGCATTGCCTAAAGAAATTGCAGATGACATCAGGCAGGAAACAGTGCTTGCAATAAAGAAAGCAGCTCCGCCAAAATCCAACATCGCCAAAGAGGAAAGAACAGCCCTGAAATCTCTACGAGACGACAAGAATTTACTCATTCTACCAGCAGACAAGGGAAACGCTGCAGTGGTTCTTTCCTGTGAGGACTACCATAACAAAATTTCACAATTGCTACAGGACCCAGCATATCGGCCACTAAAATGTAACCCTACGGCAGCCATCGTTAAGAAAACTTCAGCTCTTCTGAGGAAGACACAATTTCTCGCTGAAACCATCAAGGCTCTAACCACACCTGCAGCTGTTCCTCCGAGATTATATGGCTTGCCCAAGGTGCACAAGGAGGGTGTGCCACTTCGGCCAATCGTCAGTGCTATTGGGAGCCCCACTTACAACCTTGCAAAACACCTCACCAAGTTGCTGCAGCCATTGATAGGAACCTGCCCTCATCATGTGGTCAACTCGTCAGCATTCGTAAAGACGATTCAGACATTAAGGGTGAAACCGAGTGATTTACTGGTCAGTTTTGGTGTGGTGTCTCTGTTCACCAGGGTCCCGCTGCTAGACTCTGTCCAGCTCCTAGAACTGCACTTCACCCAGCAGGTCATTGCATTATTCAAGCACACGCTCACGTCGACCTACTTTCTTTACCGCGGTCAATATTACGAGCAAACAGATGGAGTAGCCATGGGCTCTCCTCTCTCACCAGCCATAGCTAATTTTTACATGGAAGCATTTGAGCATCAGGCCTTAGATTCAGCAACTCTAAAGCCGGCTGCCTTCTACAGATATGTGGAAGACACCTTCGTCATCTGGCCTCACGGGTAAGACACGCAACAGGACTTCTTGAACCATCTTAACAGTCAGCATCCAAACATCAAGTTTACTATGGAAATTGAACAGGAAGGGAAGTTACCATTCCTGGACATATTAATATGCCGAAAGCTCGATGGTTCCCTGGGCCATAGTGTGTACCAGAAGCCCACACATACCGATCTATATTTAAACGCAAACAGTTGCCACCACCCAGCTCAACGAAACACAGTTCTATCGATGCTTGCACACAGAGCAATAGCCATCTCAGACAGTGAAAACCTCGCTAAAGAATTTCAGTATCTCAGAACCAGCCTAGAGAAAAATGGATATAGCAAGAGCAGCATCAACAAGGCACTAAAACGGGCCTCTGTCAGTACAAACTGTGCACAGCGTAATGCATCCCAGCTAGATGAGTCACAAGACACGAAGAAACAACGTAAAGCCTACCTCTCATATACAGGTCATTTGTCTGGTAAACTGAGTAGAATTATGGGCAAATACAACATCAAGACTATACACAAGCCACCCAATAAAATTCGAAATATGTTAAGACAGGTCAAAGACTCCCTCGGCCTCAAGACTCCTGGGGTATAGCGCATTCCATGTGAATGTGGTAGAGCCTACATCGGACAGACGGGGAGAACGATTGAACAAAGATACAAAGAGCATGAGAGCTACATCCGCCTGATGTACCCAGAAAAATCTGGTCTTGCGGAGCACTGCATCCAAGAAGGACACAGACCGAGACTGGGCGACACAACCACCATGTTTAAGTCTTCAAGCTATTGGGACCGCTCCATCAAAGAAGCCATAGCTATTAAATACGAAGAAAATAACATCAACAGAGACAGCGGCTTGCAGGTGAATGGCATTTGGAGTTCGGTGCTCAGCAAACACTCGCAAAGATTTGTGAAACTGCCTAAAGCTAGCCCTAGTTTTAATACAGGCTCACATCTGGCAATGGGCCAATCAGAGCAGTCCGTCCCGGCAACGGAGACCATTGGTTCCTAGTCAATGCCTCCCAAGCCGGACCCGGGCCAATCACAGGAGGTCCCCCCCCACCGGACTACTATATATAAGGCGTACCCGGAGTCTCTACATCATTCCCTGAAGATGAGAGTGACGTTAGCTCTTGAAAGCTTGGAAATTATTCCAGAATTCACCTGGCTGATAGCCCGAGAAAAGTTATTTTCATACCGCCGCCAGGAAAGCTTCAAGTCAAAAAGAATATGTTCTTCCTTAATTAACAATCTTGTTAGATAAAAGTAGATAGTGAATTTGGAATCAGGAAATAATCAGATTTAGGGCTTTTGGTCTCCCTTTAACTATTTACTCTAAGTGACAGTTTTGCAAAAGTCAAATGTGTTCTCTTTCTACATTCTGGATTTTTCATTTGGGAAATGTTGGAGTTTTCTTCCCTGCTTCTACACACTGTCAAATTAAGTAGAGAGGCCTAGTAATATGTGCAATAATTTAGTTAACAGTGCATTCAAAATCTCTGATTTTCAGGTAATTGAGAATCCTGGTTCATCGGACATCTTCTCTCTGAGGAAGAATAAATATGGAGCATCTTCTGTTGGAGAAAGAATAGTCAACAATTGTTACCTGAAGCAATCCTAAGTCATACTCATTTCCAAATGTTTTTATATTTGATATGAAGTTTTATCCCCAACAGATCTACATCTTTTATGGGTCATCATAGAATATTTGGATAAATGGTCAAAAATGTGATCTGTTGGTATATTTTATGATAAAAGTGTGTCAATAAATGTAGTGTATGTATTTTGAAGTACTGAAACCAGGTATGCATTTGACTGAATTTAGTATTCTCTATCAAGTTGTTTCTGTGTTTATTTCATTTAAACTTAGTATTCCCTAGCAATTTGTTTCTGTGTTTAATTCATTGATAGTTAGTATTCTCTATTAAGTTATGTTTAATTCATTTATACTTTGTATTTTCTAGTAATTTTGTTTCTGTGTTTAGTTTATTTGTACTTAGTATTCTCTACTAAGTTTTTCGGCACCTAACCTGACTTGTTTGGTTGTAATTGCAAAATTAGTCAAAGTATAACTGCTATAACAAAAACTTTTTGAAGAGAGCTAAACTGTTCACTTCACATTGCTATGAGTAGTTGAAAGACGACACTGAAAAGACAGCTATCAGGAATTTCAACTAGATACTATAGAATTAAACTGTAAAAGTCCTTTAGAAGAGGTATCAAAATTATTTTGTAGACATGTGTTTACCTGTGCAGCTTTTGTATTTGTATTTTCCTCTTGAACCAATATTAACAAGACAGGGAAAGTGGGTTGATGCTGCCCTCTACAATGCAGGGTGTCTACAGTTAGTAAGAGAGGTTGTTAACTCCTTAGACCCTAGTAATGCTGTACAAAGTGTTTCAAACAACAACATCCAACTTAAATCCTGTTTCCGGTAGTGTAGGCAAAATATTAAAGAACAAAGTGAAGAGTGCAGTATAAAAAAAATCCTGGATATGAACAGACACATAAAATTGGAATCATTATAAATAGAGGCACTACAATTAACTTAGTACATGAATTGACTTTTAAATTGGAATCATTATAAATAGAAGCACTACAATTAACTTAGTACATGAATTGCCTTTTACTGCAAACCAATTTAGCATTGTTCAAGCATGTGCCAGTATCGTTCTGTGATTAGAGCTGTATCTCAAGATATAAATCCATTTTCAAAAATAAGACTTCTAAGTTTGAAATTCTCCATTGTGTGGCTGTTGTGAACTGCAATTTGTTTCTTCCTTTGGGCATTGAATCAAAAACTTCTGCTTCTACATAATATAAATTCAATTTCATCTCGCTTTGTTTATAGTGAAGAATATTACAGACAAAGTGTATTTTAAGTGGTTATATATTTGCATTTTGCATGCATATTTCATAGCTTTTTAGGGCAGGAACTTTTGGGCCCTAATTATGAGTTATTATTCACAAATTTCAGTTAAAATTATAAATATATGATTGCGATAGGTTCTTTGGTATAGCTCTATAAATAATTGGTTGTGGTATTGAAGTACCCAATTCCATATTTACTTGAGAGAAAGAATAAAAAGATCCCAAGCAGATTGGTCAAGTTCAGAATATGAACCCATATCTCATGAATGCAAGATACAGGTGCTTACTACATGCCTGAAATAACTAGACTGGGGTGCATCAATGTTCTTTGAATTTATACATTTATTTATCTCCAAGAAGTGTATTATTAGAAATAAATAATGTTCATTTGTCTTGTAAACTCCTGTAGATATAATTGATCAGAGAATTGAGATACATAATAGTTGTTGTATAGGGCATTAAGATATTGGAGACCTTAGTGACCAAACAGTTGGTGTGCAAAGCTTAAACTCCTTGCAATTCTATAAAAAGAGCACCAATGCAACAAGTGCAATTAGTAAACTTTGCAATACATATAACAGGATTTATAGACTTAAATATGAATGGAGCCAAACAACTCAAATATCACCATATTCTAGTGACCTAATGGTGGAAAAGTTTCCTAAGTTCTACTTTAATCACCTTCATAAAATATCACTAGTATATGAGCTTTAGGCAGAAACTATTCGTCATCTTATATTTCAAGAAGAAACATCCAAAACACTCTGTATTCGCCATTCTTACAGCTGTTCATATCATATCTACCAAAATCATATGCAACAGATGCACCTCTTCTGAAGATTACCTGATACGTTGGCAAAGATTTTCATAATATAGTGATCAGGATATATTTTTTGTGACAAAAACCTCAATGGTGTTTTATACATACTTGCATGTTGTAAAACAGTTCATACATTTTGTATCTATGTTTACGTGTTCATTTTAAAGTTCTGCCTTTGATTCCCACATGGGTAATTTGCACAGACTCCAAATAAACAATTTATCTTAACCAAAAATTAGCTCACAAAGATTGTTTGTTGAAAAGAAATTAAAAATGATGTTGCTAAGAGCTATTAGTGCTGTATCAGCTATTAAGGTAATTGATTTACTGCAACAATATTAGATAATTGAAAATCACAAGAATAGAGCTACAGAGTTTATAAGCATGTGAAACTGTGTAAGGCCATTGGAATAGTTTTCAAAGTAATGAACTTATTGTGAAATAAATATTTCTAATTGCTCACCTATTGTTATAAGTGTGGTAAATGAGCTAATCCATGGATTCCCTAAATTAGAAATGTTTGTCAAGTATTCTGAATTATTTGCAAATGAATTTATCTGCTGAGTGAATATAACAGACAAAATTTTAAATGTAAGAGAAGTTCCAGTTTATAAACATACACAAGTTGTTATGGATATGACTGCACAGAATTTAAGAGCAATTCCATGTGGTTAAACTCAAACATTAATTATTCTTCCATTTTCCTTTGTAGCAAATTGTTTCATAAAAAAAAAAAATAAAATGTATCAATAATTTGACTGCCACTCTTTTTACTTTTCCCACTGAAATTAGCATAGTTAGATAGGGCTTTAAAGGATTAGTTATTTATGTCTGTGTGCCATTTGTTGCTAAAAGGAGTTGTTTAGTGACAAATTTGTGTTGTATAATTGGTTTATAATGTGTAATTGGATTATAATGTGTGTACTGAAATAAATTCATGGAGATGAGCTTGACCACCTCACAAAGCAGGCATGCAAAAGTGCCAAGTCTGTCAGTGCTTCAATTGTATTGATATCTATGAAGTTCGAAATGTAGCATTCAGACAGACCAAATGGCAGTTTTTACAAATCAGAAATAATCTGGATATACTGCTTGCTTATAGCAAAACTGAATGCAGTGCACATGAACCTCAAGATTAGTATAGGTGTTGTAGGCTGGTTGTTCATCATGTTGCATGTTCTATGTTAACAAACAGAAAGGAGAGATAAGAGGTTCTGCCGTGACATACCGTGGCTGCCCCGAGCTCTTCCTCAGTTGAGGTGGCTCGCAGGGGCTGACCCAGATTTGTCGCAGAGCAAATGGAGAGGAGAGGTAGGAGATTCTGCTTCGATGTGTGGTGACACCTACTTGGCAGCACTGAGTTCCTCAGTTGAGGTAGCTTGCAGGGGCTGACTCAGGTTTGTTACATTTACCTAGTGAACAGCCCTAAGGCTCCACTGTAGCAGGCCAACCACTCTGGAGACCATCTCGTCCCCAAGCTCCTAAGCGCTGCCTTGGATCATCAAGGGCCTGCCCGTAGTTTATGGTGGCAAAAAGAAAGGGGAGGCATGGAGAGGGTAGAATGTAAAGAATGGAGCCAGTAGATTCTCTGTACTGATAACTCCACAGGTAACTGGAGATATGTTCCAGCTTGAGTCTCTGCAAACGGCTGCCAGCTCATGTCTTTTGTCTGCTAAATGCAGGGGAGATCTTGAAAAATATGCTGGAAAAGCTGAAAGACTGCAGAATAATATTCTAGCAGACTGATTTTGAGAAGGTGCTTTCTCCATAACCAGATTTAACTGATGTGAGTAACAATACATATACTGTGCAAGAGGATAGTGCTCTTTCACCTTGATCTGCACACCTCCTGTGTTGCTGCTTATTAAAACTGCACCATCGTAAGTTGAGCGATTATTTTATGGTAATCCTCCTTAAAAATGGTGTCCACTGACTTCAGAATAGAATTGGCAGTCTGATCTGAAGGATTGAAAAATCCCCAAAAATGATCATGGCTAAAGCTGTACCTTTCATATCTAAAGATGAAAGTCAATTTAATTTTTTCAGTTATATCAGTAGATTCATCTGCGATGATAGCAACATAAGTGACATTCTTCACTTCTTTTTTAATTTCTTTTTGGCACGCTACATGCACTTGAGTACTTCATCCTGGATGGTCTTAGATAACCCTTTGAACACTTAAACTACTTTTAATATTTTCTTTCACTGCACTATCCAGACTGTCTGAGAGATTTATAAGACCCGAAAGCACAATGGGATTATCTGACATTTCAGTCTCATCGTATCCATGCAAAGCAAGCTCAAATGCCCCACAAAATTTGATGCAGTTATTATGCTGCATAATATGTATCTATTTTTTTCAACCTGTTCATTACGTTTTTGTGTTCCTTCTTGATATGCTCTGCTTAGCTGCATTGCAATATTTACACCATTGAGCGGTCAAACAAGTTTTCCACATGCTTCTTGCTATTTGAATGTTTCCTTATACACTCATTAATATGACCTAGATCTTTAACACCCACCAGTATTTCTGAAGAGGAGGCAAGGAAAGCAAAAGAGCATGTTTTGGATTTCACAGCCACAGGTCAGTCATTGTCATAAATATTTCTGTTAAATATCATGTGTAAATAGAATTTTTACTTTCTTTTGCTTTTTGTTCAATTTTTAGATCAGGTGTAGATCACCTTGTAGTTGTGCTCCATCTTCACTCCATGTATTGCCAGTGTCATTGGCTGTGGTGCCAATGTAGTAAATGCGGGTGTTTTTTTTTAATGATTTATTGATCGATCAGCGCATGTGCGCTCTACAGATCATTGATTTTAGACATTATTTACATGCATGATACTGAATAACATTGAAATGAGGTAAGCCCCATTGGGCCCCTCATAAGTAGGTACATTTTTTTGTTTTTATTTTACAGAAAGTCTTGCTGTGAGAGCTGGTCCAGTGGTAGGCGACTCTTTATGCGAGTTGGATAGCTAGATTTTCTGCCAAGAGAATAGTGAATGGCTCCTGAGACGTCTTTTAGCTTGCTATAAAACTAAATGCGGTTGTTAAAACAATATAAAAAAGCATGCATGCATTACACACATAGATTATATTGCTAAAAACAGAGTGCTTATATCATGTCAGGGACAAAAAAAAGATAGTTATCACTATAATTTTGAATACTGGAAGTGGTACACTGTGAAGCTAGCAATTAGTTTTTAATTGGTAGTCGAATATACACACATGTGCTTCACAAAAACTTACTTTTACGCAGAACTAGTTTCGCATGCGTGTTACATGCATGCGAAACTAGTTCTGCGTAAAAGTAAGTTTTTGTGAAGCACATGTGTGTATATTCGACTACCAATTAAAAACTAATAGTTATCACTGTTTATGTGTATTACTGCATGGCAATCTTGCCCCATCTATATTTGCAAGCATAAATGCTTATTTAAGCTTATCTAACTAGAACAGTTTACATTATGTGAACTGGATGACTGCAGCCATGTTTATATAAGTTAGCAGAATGTGATTTTTAACATTTCCATTAGCTAGTATCTGTATAATACAAGGGGTATAAATAATTACCATAGGGTGTGCACAACTAAATCTGCAACAATCAAAGATCCATATATCAGAGTAGCCATACTCTTCAATAAACTCTCACAATATATAAAAACTGAATAGGGTAATTCCTTTAAAATATTGTTAAAATATATCTATTAAATAAAAGCCTATACAGAATTGATGAACTTAAATTTGAAAATATATATCAGAACATGTTACTGTATAAATGATATGACAAATTGTAAATAGTACTTTAAACTATCTCGTTGAATTTGTATTCTTGTTTTAAATGATATGCTAAACTTAATATGACATTGCAATTATTGCATTTGAATTGAATATTTGTTCTATGCACTATTTTTAGACAAAGCCTGAAATATCTATACACTGTCTATAAGTGAAAATAAATTATTATTATTATTATTATTGAAGTTGTGGTGGTAGGTTCTACACCTGTCATACATCCCGTAGGGGAGAGGTTCCGACCTCTTCAGCTGCTTTGGTGCGAGCGCTGCGGCCCCGAGCACCCGTGGTACTTCTGACGTGACCAGAAGTAGTCGGGCTGAACATCCGAGCTCCTTCTCAAGGGAGTTCTTCGGACTGGGTTAGACTCGACGTGGCAGTGGTCCCGATACCCATGGCTTCTGCATTGACAGGGCTGTGTAGACACCTCAATGTCTTCCGGAAATGGCCTGGATAGCTAGTAGATGGTATGCTAGACATCTGTCGGCCCGACCATGATTTTTTTGGTAGTCTTCCCTTCTGGGTTGATGCGCGTAAGTGGCATATCCACTTCTGTCTCAGTACCTTCCCATGCCGGGGGGGGGGGGGGGCTTGTTAGCTTTTAGGTCTTGCCCTAATGGAAAGAGCTACAGGGATGGCTTTCCCCCTGGTGCAATAAGGATGGGGGAGGGGAGCTTCGTCCCTGGGTAGCCATTCATATTAACCTGTCATACATCCCGTAGGGGAGAGGTTCCGACCTCTTCAGCTGCTTTGGTGCGAGCGCTGCGGCCCCGAGCACCCGTGGTACTTCTGACGTGACCAGAAGTAGTCGGGCTGAACATCCGAGCCCCTTCTCAAGGGAGTTCTTCGAACTGGGTTAGACTCGACGTGGCAGTGGTCCCGATACCCATGGCTTCTGCGTTGACAGGGCTGTGTAGACACCTCAATGTCTTCTGGTACTGGCCTGGATAGCTAGTAGATGGTATGCTAGACATCTGTCGGCCCGACCATGATTTTTTGGTAGTCTTCCCTTCTGGGTTGACGCACGTAAGTGGCATATCCACTTCTGTCCCGGTACGTTCCCATTCCGGGGGGGCTTGTTAGCTTTTAGGTCTTGCCCTAATGGAAAGAGCTACAGGGATGGTTTTCCCCCTGGTGCAGCAAGGATGGGGGAGGGGGGGGGGCTTCGGCCCTGGGTAGCCATTTGCATTAACCTGTCATACAGTGTGGAACGTTCAAGCTTTGCTGTGTTATGCTCAAACAATGAAAATGCATGCACTAATCTCCCGAATTGTTTTTTGTTACATCTGCAGAGGATTCACAATTAGTAAGTAAAGGAAACCAATTACAATGCTACCTCTATTTCAGCTGTCTGTGATCACGAAAAAGCTTTCTGATGACATATAAGTTACATCCGATGCTTTATAAACTTGACTCGGCAACTAAAAGGGGAGCAACAGCACATGCCATTTGCAGTTCCAATTATATGTTGCAAACATAAATTCATGCCAATGACATTTCTGCATAACCAAAATAACAGCGTTTTCATCAAAAAATAAATAGAGAATCTCATATCCATTTTGCATTCAACCATCAGACCAGTACCTTATGGGAATTACTTACTGACACCAGTAGCTCCTTCAAATGGACAGTGACATTCAGATGCAGTGGGCAATGAATCAGACAATAGTGTAATGGCATCAACATCAAAGGAGTCATCTTACAGTGCTATGAAAGAAAAAAATTCACATTTCCTTCAGAAAATGACAGTGCGCGACTTATATCTCTCAAAGCAAGATGCTGAACTCATTGCTTTAAGGCTTCAGTCGTCCTCTATGGTCTAGGAGTAACACCTAGCCTCTGGTTTCTAAGGTCATCGGTTTGAAACCTGGCAAAGGGCATGGATTTCTTTGGGCATAAAAATCCTTAACATGCCTTCCTTCGGAAGGGAAGTAAAGCTGTTGGACCTGTGTTGTAGATTTACGGCACTTAAAAGAACCTCAAACATAGTAAAAAGACTTCTAAGCAAAGTTAAGCATTCTTTCACACCCAACATACAGTACATTTGTTACAAAACTTGGCTGCTAGTAGCACATATCATGAAACCCTCTGCATTTCTCTGCGCGCACGTCCTACATACGTTGTCATCACACGTGCACCAGTCGTACTTCTGTTCTAGTGCAGTTCTCTCATGAATAACATTAGGAATGTTTAAAAGTGTTTTAAGTTTTTATTGAAGTGCTCTCAAAATGCAGTATACAGTACCATAAGGAGTATGTACGATATGTATGTGCTCACATCATCTTATAGGGAACTGGCGTCCCAATTTGAAACTAAATTTCCTGGCATGCATGTTCTGAGTAGAGAAGCCATTCATTTGCTTTTAAACAAATTCAGGGAGCCAATTCAGGATCAATTTGTGATAGGAAAAGAAAGGTGAACAGGCATGTGCTTACAGAGCAGAAATTAGATGAAATTGGAGAAAGGTTAGAATGGTCACCTCAAAAATCTCTTAGGTGTCTTGTACAAGAAACTGAAGTTTCAAAATCTTCAGCATGAAAAGCAACAAAGCTTTCTAATCTCAAACATACAAGGTTACTGTTGTCCAGGAATTGCTACCACATGATCACCAGAATCGGATAAACTTTTGTAACTGGATTTTGAGGACTGTTAAAGATGGAACAAACAATCCAGGATTAATACTGCTCAGTGACAAAGCATGGTTTTATTTACATGGATATGTGTCATTACAACATAACCAATATTATGCTACAGAAAAACCAAATTTCATTCATGAACCTACCTTGCAATACCAAAAAATCTGGGTATGGGGTGCAGTGCATGGGTACTGATAATATAGCCTATCTTTTTATGAGGGTACAATAAATACTGAAATAATATACTGGCACCATGTTTTGAACAGCTGACAGATATTAAATTTCGGTCTGGATATTTCCCGCAGAATTCTACCACCTTGCATGCAGCTGAAGAATCATTACAGTTTATTGCAGAAATTTTTTAGTATGGAATCATTATTATTGGTTTATATTGTTCTGGCATGCAATATTCATTTATGAGGCAATTTTAAAAATAAGGTATACAAAACTTATCCCCACACATTACAAGAATTAAAAAAAAGTGTCAGGACAAAAATTAATGCTATTTTGGAAGCTGAGCTAATGACGAGAGAGAGGGAGCGAGGGGGAGAGAGTGAGAGAGAGATACTAGCTCAACAGAGATACTAGCTAATGGAAATGTTAAAAATCACATTCTGCTAACTTATATAAACATGGCTGCAGTCATCCCCTTCACATAATATAAATGGTTCTAGTTAGATAAGCTTAAATAACCAATTATACTTGTAGATACAGATGGGGCAAGATTGCCATGCAATAATAAACATAATCAGTGATAACTAATGTTTGTCCCTCACATGATATAAGCATTTTTTTTTCGGCAATGTAATCTATGTGTGTCATGTTTGTGTGTCCCTACATTTTCTGCTTGTGGTAGTTAAATTATCTTGTATTTAGTACTATTATTCTCATTCAAAATATTTGAGATGCATGTCCGGTTTAATCTTGCTCAACATGTGTGCAGAGCTAGTACTTTGCAATTCCATCTGTGTAGGCCTCTCACTTGCAACCATCTAAGTACATAACATTTTTGGCTTATATTTATGTGATAGGTCTTTAGGCAAAATTCAGCACCTCACAATGCAATCAGAGCCTTCAGATGCTATATTTGCAGAAGCACAGAACAAAAAGTTCTATGAAACTTTTACAGCTGTGATGTATAAACTGAAATGCTTGTCTTCTGCAGGGGGCATCATTGGCCAATTTAATAATTCCAATTGGCACATTAGGCATTAAATCAGACCAGAGGACACTATGTTTCTATATAGTGCTTCAGAATTTTTGGGTTTCAAATGTTCCAGCTTCTGGTTTTCTAGATATTCATTCTTAAGTACAGATAAACACATTTCTTCCAATGGTTCACATATGTTGTTTATTCATGGCTTTCAGTGCTAACTTTTCTACTTAAACTGACTACGAAAAGGTGCCATGTTTTAGTATGTAAATTCCAATGCGAAGCTTCTGTACAGGTGCTTGGTTTAGTTGACTAAAGCTTTGGTATAATATTTTCCTATGACATTTAAACATAAAAAAGTCATTTATATTTATGTTAGGGAGGATTACTTGCTGTTAAAGCATTAAATGGTGTATATTTGTGTGCAGGGGAGAGATGTATAGTATCCGAGGGGTAGTTCAGGCTATATGGTGTTTGAGGCAGTAATTGTCACAGAGTATCCAACATATCCAACCACTTGAGCTAAACCATTTTGGATGTGTGCTTAGCTTTTTCTGGATTCTCCCATAATAAAGTAGTGTATGAAGATAATTTGGAGTGTTAAAATGTCTTGAGAGGAAGTGTGTACAGTTCCTGCTATCAATGAAAAACTTTGATTTCTGTTTTCAGCCTTTATTTTATTTCTTAGCTCTTTATTTTCCTTTTTTAAGGTACTTATCTCATTTTGGGCTTTTAAGTAGATCTTTGCTTATTAACGAGATCGCCATTTGAAGAGAGGTGATCCTTTCACTCGCCGCAGACGTAGCACGTTTCCGACTCACTTCGATTTTTTTGACTATCCACATGTTTCTTTTCACCACCTTTATTCACAATGGTTGTTTGACTGTTGTTAATTTTGCACATTGTCTTTGATTGAATATTGCTCGCTTCTTTATCAAATTTGCCATTAAAACTTGACTGGCTGCTCGCGGCACTACACCAACTACTGGCACCATGTGTGTGGCACAGGGGCAGAATTTTGGTCTGAAGAGGCATGGTACAACCCCTATGGATATACATCCTTCATTTTATATTTTAGAGCATATAAAGAGTAATTCCTTTTTACTATATTTGAGATTGCATATCCTCAGGCTCCAGGTCACCTATGGAGTACTGCGAGGCTGGTTTCCTATTGGAGAAATAAAAATATCTGATGCTATATTTGAGTAAGTTGATCCACCATAGTTTTTTTAAGAAATAGTGTACACTCAGTAAGGATTAAGTAAGTTACGTGAAGGATGGGAAATGAAAAGGATCTACAGAATGTTTGCACTTCAGATGTACAAGCTGACTCTCATGTGGTCTGCTAAAGGCACCATTGGCAATTTAATACTGCCAGTAAACACTTCAGTATGTACATGAAACAGAGCATATGTGCATTTCTATAGATATGCGAATTGGGAACATCCATATTTTCTGGGCTTCAAGTAATTCACTTTCTGATTTTCTAGAGATTAATGTTTAGAACAGAAATCTTTGAATACCTTTCTTCCAATTCATACATATTTATGGCTCTCAGTGCTATTTTTTCCATTGAAATTAGCAAGGTCCAGCTGTCACAAAGAGTTGATCTTTGTAGACTTTAATATAATTTTATTGAAGGTTTCTTACTGTTCAGTGGAGTAATCTGTCTCACTTTTTGGGTGCTGAATGGCTCATTCTTCAAAGTTTTTCTTGTGCCTCAGATATTTTTGCTGGGTATAATATTTGCGAGTTTTAGTGTTTTATTATGCAAAGGTATTATTCTGCATTAAAATTTATACTACATAACTTTAATGAGTATGAATACTGAAAAACAAAAATAATATACATGGATCCGACTTAGACATATAACTGGCGGTTGACACACAAGCCCCTGTATTCATGCTAGAATTGCAAGGAAATGTCGCCTTAAAATAACATAATTTTCACATTTTGTTGTTGTGCTTTTTACTTTTCCCAAACAAAAAATGTATAGATACGACAGTCGTATTAATCACTTGTCATTTATCTTTTTTCACGACACCCTGAGAACATATCTACAAGCCCGTACTTCAGTATTTCGAAGTAATTATTAAATACCTTGCAGATACAGAGGTTTACACCATTCAAACCACACAACTACCTTAATACCGCTGCAATTGACCGTTGTGTATTTTTAACGCATCTTCTGCAACATCATTTTAACCTCATATCAAATGGATACGAAATAATACATGGAGATATAAGCTATGTAACTTAACCTCAAATGGCTACTGAACCATAACCACACATCATTTTGCAACAGATAGATAAACGTTAAAAGGGAAATATTGTTCTTTCTATATCCTTACTTAAGAATCTGATGTGTTCAATTCACATAACTTTCTCTGCTTATTCTGTAACAAATTATTCTTACAAAAGCTTATTTTTCTATTTACTTCATATTAACCAAAACAAAAATTAGCAGAAATGGTATTATTAGTTAGGTCTTTAAACGTAGAAGGGGAATAACGTAATATATTAGGGTAAAGCGAGAGTAAAATCTTTTAAAATCTGGTTATCTGATTGCAATTCGGTTCTCTTTGCATGTTCAGGAGTAAAACAAAAGAAAAAGCAATTACATATTCCCGTTTGAGAAAAGTTTGAGTATTTCAAAATTGAAACCAATAACAAGGGTGTGTATGACAAATTGTGTGTGTTAATGAGATCCCCGTTTATCGTTGAGTAAGGTTTTGTTTATCTGTCATGGTTTACCAGTTATGCAGAAGACATCCTGAATGAAGAGGTTTTCAGAGACTATTCCCAGAAAATTCCAGATATACCCCTTTTTGTCATGGAAATATATTTAATATACGGTACTTTAATCAGAATCGTTAGAGAAACTTTTGAGAAAAAAACGTGATTTTTTTTAAAATGTTTCATATAAACGGTAGTTTGGGGTGGAGGATCGAAAATCTGCGAGTCGCATCCTATCTTTAATGGACTTTTGTCTTTGAGCTATACTACCCAAATAATTCACACACAGAGGAAGCTTTTCTAAAAATGTTTGTTTTTTGTAATCTGTGGTCCTCAAAACATGAATTTCCGTTAAAATTCCGCTATCTAGCTTTGGGTGAAATACAATACCTTCTCCACTTATGTATGTACATAGTACACGGAGGAGAAGGTAAGAAATACAAGCGATCCATTTCAGAGTTCTATATAGTCTGACAATTGGAACTTTTCAATACCTACAACTTCATAGAAGTGTATTAAAACAGTGAAATTACGTAAGCGAAATGACATTATTCACCCATTTAAGTGTGATGTGATCCATTTGACTGCCCTTTTCAGGACATTTTCTTTTCTGGTGAACATACTATATGAATGTCAGTGTTTTCGCTACATGTTGGTGTTATCGCCCATCTTGATGGGTAATGCCAACATAACAGAAGTAGTGAAAACCGCCAGGGATATTTCGGGTTTAGTTTCACAGGCCCAGAGGCCTTCGGTTGCATACTGCTTCACTCCTCTGCTTGTAAACAACATTCCTCGGCTACGCTTTGAAACTTAGGTCTCTCAACACTTGTGTTAGCTTTGCGGCTTAGGGCATTCAACATATAAGTATGGCGCTTTTTGTTGGTCGTACATTGGCAGCTCTTAAGTTGTGAATTACGACAGTAACTAGGAACGTCATCTGTTTAGGATATCGGCGAAGTTTCAAAGCAGCTCAAAGCTATAAATATCGAAGAATGTCATATGCAAGGTAAGTAGAGTTGAGGGAAGGTATATCATTGGTTGCAGGCGACTACGCCAAACGGAAGGGTGAGCGGTGGGTACGTGCGCTATTCGGATAGCAATTCAAAGCTTACGCTTATTAAGTAGCACAATTGTAAACAAACCTTTGTATAATCATGAGTAAACGACCAATTCCTACAAAGTACAAATGCAAGTATTGAATTAGCTCTTAAGTTGTGAATTACGACAGTAACTAGGAACGTCATCTGTTTAGGATATCGGCGAAGTTTCAAAGCAGCTCAAAGCTATAAATATCGAAGAATGTCATATGCAAGGTAAGTAGAGTTGAGGGAAGGTATATCATTGGTTGCAGGCAACTACGCCAAACGGAAGGGTGAGCGGTGGGCACGTGCGCTATTCGGATAGCAATTCAAAGCTTACGCTTATTAAGTAGCACAATTGTAAACAAACCTTTGTATAATCATGAGTAAACGACCAATTCCTACAAAGTACAAATGCAAGTATTGAATTTTCGAATATCACAATGTTTAAGAATGATTTAAACAAACGTATGGAATATTTTTCTCAATCATTCTGTGCTACAATGGAGCAATTTTAGTATTGTTAATGCTACTTCAAGATAAAAGGAATATTTTTGCGTTATTATTGGTTCGGAGTAAGTTACAAGATTCTTTGCCTCGCTATTCGTTTGTACGGTTTTTATGTTGTCATAGATGTTGCTTATTTACTAGTATTCACTTCATATTTATATCCCATTAATATGTGAAATCAAGCATTTTTGAATACTGTTTTGGATATTATGGAAAAAGTGTCACACGCAAAAGCGTAAAATAAAATAAACATTAATAAATATTACGTATATTCATTTCGCGCATATTTGTGTTTACATTCGCGAAAGGCAGTTGCACCTGTTGACAGATTCATTTTACCTTACGCTAGCAATGGTATCAACTACCCCGCTTACAGCTTTTAAGGTTCTTTGACATTGACCAAAGCAAACACAGTGGGAAAGATGTTGAAGTACGAACATACACCGTACGACCGCCTTCTGCTGTGGAAGATTCTAATGCTAGCACAGAACTCCGTGCTTTCTAGACAACTTCTATAACATACTAGTATACACCTGAGTTTAGAAATGTTATGAGCATTAAATCGTTGAGGATTTTATATACATTTTGTTTTATAATTGCTCGTGGTTTATACTTGCAAATTATAGATATCAACATTGATAAATCTAATGCTCCTTCACAGACCGCAAAGGATAAAATAAATAAATAAAAACAAAATAAAGAATAAAAATATTTTTAATATACTATATAATTCTTCGCTTATTATTTGGTTTGAATCCAGGGTTCAGCAGCTAGGCAAGACCCACGAGATAAGAGACAGGCACAGCATTGTCACGTAGCCGGTTGAGTCCCTATTAAATACTGCAGCACTGAAGGCATGCATTATATGTTGCTCTATAAGTGACTGATTTTGGCCATAAATGACTTAGTTTGTGTTGTTCGGTGCTGCTATATTAATTAGCATTTTTCAATGTGTCGAAATAGGTAATTTGTTTGTTGCTTAGTGTAAAGATTGGATTATTGTAGAGTGTATTTTCCGTGTGTTTATTTGGAGGTTCATTAAGGCCACTTACATTGTTTCTGATGTGGATTACATATACGAACAATGAGTGAAATATTTAGTGTGATTGGCGTTATAAGATAACTGTAAATGTTTCTTAAGTTCTTCGCCTTTAAAGTTTAAAATTAGTGTTAATAACTCTTCATTCTTAACGTAACCCAATATAACCTCAACACCAGCATGATGCCAAGGTATGTAGAATGGTAATCTTTTATTTTCTTCACTTGTATGTGTGATAAAAATGCATAGATCCTGCAGTCTGGCTGGAAACTATTATTGTATTCGTTGATAAATAAGCCACTAAACGTTATTTGCTGCTGCCTCATAAATTCTAAAAGTTGGTCTGTTACTATTATCTTTAATTTTCTTACATCATAACTATTACCTACGTAGAGAAGTTATTACTTTCCACCCAAAAATTAGATATCAAAATTTTACTGGAAATACACGTTTTATAGTCCCCTGAATAGAAAAAAACATTTTTGGAAAAATTGTTTGTGAACAGCACAACTCAAAAGCGAAAATTTGTTCAAATAACGAACTTGATAATTACGTTCAGATCTTCCAAGGTTGCGACAGGAAGATATTCAAGAAACCCTTTTCATGGAACATTTTCGAAAATGGGTCCAACCATTGATTAAAATGCCTATATCAAAGATACTTACATGACAAAGTGCATATCTTGAATTTCTGGGGAATAGCATCTTATTCTGAATTACTTTTTCATAACTGTTAAACCATGAGAGATAAAGAATTGCTTAACAAAATGTGTACATCTCGTCAAAACACACAATGTATGCCGAATATATTTTTGTTATGGAGATAACCAATTACAAAATATTGCCTGTTATAAGTTTATACTTCCAAATACTTATACTTTTCTCGAATAAGAAGTCGCTATTCATATTTCTTCGTTCTTGTCAGGAAAAGAGACGGGATTTCAATAGCATCACATACGACCATCTTTTAAAAAAATTTGAATGTTAGCTTATTATACATCCGTATTCCACTTGAACAAGGACATATATTGTAATAAAACCACTTCTGATAATGCCTTTCTTGATATTCAAGTAGAAAAAATAAGCTTTATGAGAATAGTTTGCTTCAGCATAAGTAGAGAGAGTTAAGTGAATGTAATACATAAGAGTTTTACTTTCTATACCAAGCACAAGGTGCAGAGCAGGTGGAGGTTTCACCCAAAAATTAGATATCGAGATTTCAGCGGCAGTACACATTTTGGTGACCCCTAAATCCATAAATACATTTTTAGAAAACGGTGCGGCTGTGTATGTGTGTCTTTGGACAGCATAACTCAAAAACAAAAAGTTGATGTACCAAACTTGGTATTTAGGTTCAGCACCTTCTAAGAATAGACAAGAATATTTTTAGTAAAATGCCCCCCCACCCCAAACTACCCTGTACGTGGAAGATTTTTTGAAATTTTCGATTTTCTCAAAAATGGCTCCAGATTTTTATGAAAAATTTCATATATTAAGAATGTTTATATGAAAAATAACATTTATGTATTGGATTTTTTGTGGAATAGCCTCTGAAGTCCTTTTTATTCTGTATGACTTTTGCTTAGTTGGTAAACGTAAGAAATGCGCAAAATCTTACTAAAAAAAAAAAAAAAAAAAAGGAAATGTTGCAACACACAGTATATCAGATTAATAATAATAATACCAATAATAAATAATACTAATAAAAGGTTAATTCTGATAACCTTAGTATAATGCTTAATATTGCTTTTAGTAAAGGATATCTTACTCATGTAACATTCGTATTATTCACAATAAATAAAACATATTTATCTTCACTTGTGGACGTTTATGTTTAAATTATACATGTGCAATATTGCTTTAAATACTTCATTCGAAGTTCCTGACAAATCATTGCTCGACAGCTGTTGCCATCTTTTGAGGTTATAATTACGTATCCTCTGAGAAAGACTCCGAAGCTATTCACTAGATAGCGTTAAAGCACATCTTATGTTTGCTGATCGCCAGATGGCAGGAAAAGCAAATCCCGCTTACTCTCTGGTACAGAAATTCTGCAATCCGCAAACGCGAACATTTGAAGTGCAAAGCTAAAGCCTCTGACGTTAAGTTCAATTCAAACGGAAAAATTCTAGAAAATAGTGATTCCGTATAGTTTTAAGGCACTGTTACGGGACACACCATTCCCCATGGAGCCAAAAGAGGAGCATAAATCATAGGTACGGAGAAAATATGGTAAAACGTGTCAAATGTTGATATTACTCCCTCTTTGTCCTTTCTCTCTCTCTAGTTTTTGTGTTAATTGGTTTCCAATATAGCATCAATTTCGCGGATTTAAAAAAATTAGCATAAAGATAATTACGCCAAGGCCCATATTTACAAGGAATGCACATCTCTGGAATAAGTACGCAGGTATTGCAGCCACGGAATTTCACACTGCATAAATAGAGTAATAATGCCACATATATTATTATGCGATTCCATTTTCAAAATACCATTTCTAAATTAGTGCACAAGAGAAGGTATAGTGCGAAAAGCGCATGTGTCGAGTATTCCATATTGAAAACCATATCCCAGATTTCGTAACCTTTATACAAATTAGTCTGTAATTCCAAATTCCATATATACAAACTCATATCACATATGTATGTGCACATCTCATTTCATGCATGAAAGCAGAACAGTTTCTCAATATGGAATACCATATAGACGATATGGGATATCCCGTGTAAGGAATTTCAAATACCTATATAATATTTAAAATGCGCAATTTCCGTAAATGTCATAAATAGGAAATGCGCAAAATTTGCAATAAGCAATTCCTATGTAGACTTTTTTACTCTTTCGTCCGCCGTTTGTTATTGATATGTCCCATATAGAAAATATGTGGCATACCGTATGCCATACAAGCAGCTCTAAATTTCACAAGCACATTTTATATTTTCGCTAAATAATAAAACCCACATGCACATTACCGCTTTTGCATCTTATAAAAGGTATATAAAATTTGATGTCGCAGATGTGGAGCCCCACATTCCACATGTGCATTTCGTATAACACGCAGATATTCTTCAGCTTATTTGACCAAAGATAAAAAAAGTAAGTATGCAGAAAAAAGAGTGCCTAAAATGAACAAATATAGTTATGGTCAAGCATTTATGACCAGAGAAAGCACATAGAGTATCTTTTGAGGAATTACAATTTAACAGCGCTATGGGGAATGTAGACTTCAGAAACCAGGGGGGTAGCGGCAGGCATCAGAACACTCACTGTCCGCTCACGACTAGTGAGGAGATGAAGAAATAACCTGTCCAAAATGGTAGATATTTTGCCAAGAGCAATGAAGGTGCGGCATTTGCAAATGCGTTCATTTACAGAAGTGTTTAGATCAGAGCTGTTATCTACTCACACAAGTTTTTCTCAGTATAAACGTTGCTTAACAAATTCGCAGTTAATTCACCCCAAAGTCGTCGCCCTCCGTGTAATGGTTACCATGATAACTTCATGTATCTAAGGTCGCAGTTTCAAACACGGCGGACGATGGATTTTTTCGGGAGTAAAAATCCTTAGCATGGCTTCCTTCGGAAGGGAAGTAAAGCTGTTGATCTCGTGTCGTAGATTTACGGCACGTAAAAGAACCTCAAGCATGATAGAGAGGCCTCTGAGCAAAATTAAGCTGCCTTTCACGCCCAGTATAGAATGGGACGCTGAGAACTACAGCAGTTATAGAGCGTCCATAAATAACATTCCATTTACATTTTTCATCCCATTTCATATAATCTTGTCCATTCCTTTAAATGTGACCATGGTTAAAGGGCCAAATTAGCACAACATAGGTTTACTGCTATTTCTACGATCCAAAGTAGTTTACGTACACATGTTGTAAATATGATATAGATTAGCATATACGTTACACTGTACCGCTGTTATAACATAGGTTACATGGCTAATAAATAAACAAATGAGTAGTGTTTTCATGTTGATGTGTAAATATTTACTATACAATTCATTCGTATTATTTTCGTCTAGGACTTATAGGAGGGGGAAGGGTGCCGCTTGGTGCAGGGACCTATCCTTCACCCTCTCTTCCATCTGCTGGCAGAAAAGAATACGAATAGATTATAATCCAAATTACAATTGTGTAGCATTTCATTGTATTACTTCCGTCTGCCTCTGTTTTGTCTTTTTTGTTTAAAACCAGGTTGGAGAACCCCAGCATTATTAATAATAATAACAATAGTAATAATTATTATTGTTGTTATTATTACTTATTTATATTACCTATTATAATTACCAATTATTATTATTAATATTATTATCATCATTATTTATTATTTAAAATTGGATATTTTATTGTTCATTATTATCATTATTGTTATTTTATTATTATTATTATTATTTAAAATTGTTATTTATTATTATTCATTTTATTATTATTCATTTTATTATTATTATTATTATTATTATTATTATTATTCTGTTACTAGTACTACTACCACCACCAGCACCACTGCTACCATTATTACAACTAAAATTTGTTTCCAAAATCAAGACTATTGTTGCCTCGTGTTTCAATGCAGGCGCCTATTGGACGTTCGCTCTGGCCTGTTTTATGTTGCTGAGAAAGCTGGTGGGTTCAGCAGTTATGTTTTAAAAAAAGATGGAGCGGAAACACGGGTGTATGTTATGTTTTAAGTTGACAGTTTAGTTCAGTTCCGGTCATGACAGCTGTTTTTCCCGTCCCTTTATTGCCAATGTCGTATCTCAAGAATGGAAGCGGCATGTTATAGGATTGGAAAATCACCTTTAACGGCACTTTGACAATAACAGTAATTTCCCTCCTCTCCTTAAGTAGTACAATTATATTCCCTAAGTAGGCCCATTGGCCCATATAATTTGGCGCCTATACCAGCACCAATTTTCCATTTATGCGTGTGCCATCAGTGTAAATGATTAAATGGCTCTTGCACATAAAGTAAGAGTTTTCTTCAACGCTAACCCTGTATGAAATACTTTGAAGGTTTTAAAAAATGAAATTGTTGCATACAAGAGCTAGTTTTGGTTGGGATATTTTCTTCAAAATCTGCTGCCATCGCCTGCTTTCTTTCCCTGTTTTCCCTTCTCGTTGCACCCCCAGGACTTGGGTCAGATGCATGAGGAGCAGAGACTCTGCATCAGAGAGAAGCCAGGACGAGTGATAACCGCAATAGCGGGTATGAAAGTGAGAATGTGGGTGACAGAAATGATGAAATGGATGACAGAAAAGGTGATTCTGGAGAAAATGGCGGTATGAATGGTGAGGGAAACCGAGAACCTGGAGAAAATCCGTCCAGACACCGCTTCTCGCCCACAAATTCCAAATACGGTCCCAGGCCACCTAGCTGAGAAGCGAACTGCCTAAAAACTCAGCCACAGTGCCGCCACATCGTTGGTAGATGCTGAATTTGAATACCAACTTTGCTTTTTAACTGACATGTTGTTTTTCAATTATTCTATTCACAGACATACAAACATAGAAAAGCATACACAACGAGCTTTCACTATTTTTATAGGTTTTAAAACTATATTCCTAGTAAAATCTCGACACTGAAATGTTGGATGGGATGTAGTACTTCTCGTACTTTATACCAGAGGGACCAACTGCCTCGTATTTGGTGAGCGCAATATTCTCCATGCGTTAAAAATTTTGCAAAACTCAACGGGGCTATTTAAAGTTAAAACCGGCCAATGGGGAACTGGCAGAGTGACCTTCGTTACCCCTTTGCTTTTCGCGGAGACGGAGTGGCAGTCCGCGCTGATTCACAGGTGTGTGTGTATGTGTGTGTGTGTGCGCGTGCGTGCGTGCGTGCGTGTAATTTTGGAGGGGATTCAGCTCTGCAGCCAATGGTTTATTATACGTCAGCATCCTGGAGGATAGGATGAAATGAGTCATTTTAAAAGGCGACCGAAACAGGACCGCGAGGTAAAGTCACCATGGAGGGTCCCTAATATATTCCAAACAGTTCTTCATTCCAATGCGGTATGCTCTAGGAACTCGCGCCTCAGGTCTGACTGAACTCCTTGGGTGCATAGAAGACTTCCAACGTAATCCCTCCGATGATTGCTTTATTTCCAGAGTGCAGTCACCACAACGGGAGGGCGCCACCATCGCAGTCCTCGCCAACACATACAATCCTGAAAGAGACCGGTTGGATGAACTGGAGATGAAATGAGGGGACAGGAAGTTCGGGGGAATGAAGAAACATATCCAGTATTGGCCTAGTGATCCGGGAAACCCCCTGAAAAACCCATGGGTCAGAGAGGTCGGGCGTGGGTTTTGATCACACGACTCCCCGAATGACAGTCACAGACGAAACGCCTGAGTCACCTGGTTCGGTATGTAGAAGAGAAAATAATACGAACACGAGGGCACTAGTAGCTGTTATGTTTCTGAACACCACGAGCTAATACGAAAACAACTGGCATTGACCTTGACATTCCTACGTTACAGGTGAGGTAGGCCACACAAACACTCCACTCCTTTGGCTTCACAAATGAAAGTTTAAATTGAGTACAGAGAACGCTCTTCGGATTGCAACTGGAAGTCAACATTCTGAAGCCTTGTAGATGCGCGTTCTATATCAGTAGTTGTAGATGTTTGGTGTAAACGTTGTTTTCGCCACTATGTTCAATTTGAATGCAGAAGATGTGTTACATTGAAATAATCGTTTAAATATTTTACCTTACTCATAAATAAGCATTTAGTTTCCTATGTACACGCAAAAGTTTTTACAAATACTGAATCGAGAATCAGGGAGGAAACCAGTTTTCTTCACTCAATCTCTGTTATTTTATGTAAATTATTCACCTTATGTTATAAGTTCGCTGCAAGGTATAGGTTGTTACGAGTGAGTCAAAAAAGTACGAACCGGCTACGATGTGTTTTGCCTGTCCGCGTTCTCGGCGCTCGTTGACGTCTGCCGCTATCATAGAGAGGCGCGGATGAAACCATAAAACATTTTTAAAAGTAGTTTTAAAGTCTTTACGTACAAACTTTATGAAAGGAGATGCTGAAACTAGGCACCGTTCTTGTCCAAACATTTTTAGCAAGTCTTTAGTAAACTATCCATCACTCGCTGCAGTTCACCTTGAGGAATGCTGGAAATTTCCTTGCGGATATTTTGTTTTAATTCTTTCAGAGAGTGTGGGTTGTGTTTTAAGGTACCCCAGAGATAGAAATCGCAAGAAGTTGGATCGGGGGACCGAGAGAGACAAAAATCTCCACTAATAATTCTGTCCTGAAACACATTTTCAATTGTTCTCATCGAAAGATTGGCCGTATGAGCTGTTTGTGGATTGTTGTACGGCCTAGAACTTTTACACCTGGAAATCTTTCTGCAAATCGTACTTTAACTTGGCGAGCTGACTGAGTTAACACATGCGAACCATAAATAAATACACACTGTGCTGTAGCAAACATAGATGAACCATAATACACTTTGTGATTATGCGCAGGATAAAATAATAAATCACTCATAATAACTGAACTGCACCATATCACTGTCAACTCAATGCTGCACTTCCAGGGCAGAGCAAAACTGCGTTAAAAGTGTGGTCTAGTTTACAGAAACATGAGGAATCATGTGTCCACACGCTCAGTGGAAAACACCGCGCAGCCGGTTCGGTGGTTTTTGACTCAGTCGTTACAACGGAGGGGGACAGTTCGCACACGTTATCTATAAGCGATGTGAAAAAGCTCCTTAAGGTGATGCGTCTGTGGAATTTGGAAAATCCACAGTATGTTAGTATCTTGTTGAAATATATACCAGTTACTATACACAATAATGGTGATTTTTTTTGCCATATATGAAAACCATAGTTTGTATGACCATTTAAGTGATAATTTTAGTGTCTAAATTCATTTTACTAATAAAACTGGTCTACTGATGCATTTTTAAAAATATTCACTGCTAAAATCTAGTTTTACAGTAAATGAGTTTACAAATAGATCTGTCATATATTTTTATATTAGCCTTAGCTAGTGTAGACAAAATATTTTTTATTGTCTTCAAAACTCTTGATTTTTCAAAATATATTAATTTATTTCTGAAAATTGGACAGTTATTTCGAAAAAGTAATAAGTTGATTTTCTTAAATGTGCTCTTGGGAGATATTATAAAAGGCTTGAAAAAAATTATAAGAAATTCTCTCGTGTGGAGTATTTTGAGTATGGAAAAGTGTTGGAATAAAGTTTGCTAGAAAATATGGTTTAAAGCTGGGAGTGCCTATTAATAAGCATGCCCTTACTCATATATAGTTTCAGTTAATTGATAGTTAATTCGCCAAGTGGGAAAAGCAATACCTTTTCTTAAAGATTAGAATTCATATCATTTTACTATGGGACAAAATAATTTCTTAATTTTTAAACATTTTTGGTCAAATTTCACCTTAATATATTTAAAATCTATCACCATAACCCCAGTCATTTTACCTTTTTTGAGGCTACCACTCCCAGGATGAAGAAAAAAATACCCCCGGAGGTATAGGGAGATAGGCCACAGAGACGCGTGGAAGTCTGAGTGTTCCCGCGGGATAATGTTTTACAACGCGCAATCCACCATCCAGCCGCAACCCGCCGAACACCGTCGCCTAGTCCATCAACCTTGAAAGAGATAATTAGGAAATGACGTGAATAGGAAATGGTGGACCGGAAAATTCGGGGAATGTAACGAATCTACTTAGCATTCGCCTGGTAAGGCTGCACCGTGGCTGAGTAGTTAAACTACTCGCCTCTAAACAAGGCAGCCAGGGCTCGATCCCAGGTGAACGCATTTGGGCCTTTTGGTGGACAAAGCGGCGCAGGGACGGGCTTTTTCCCGAAACTTCGGTTTCCCGCGCCATCGCATTCTACTGGTGCTCCTTCGGTATTCCATTATCATCAGAGTCATCGCCTGCGGTGCCATAGTAGTAAAAGTGGATGTTAAACACTATTAACAGTGTTCGACAGCTGGCCGGGAAACCCTGAAAAATCCCACGGTTCAGGCAAGCCGGCAACGGGGATCGAACCCTAGACCTTCCGAATGCGGGACACAGAGGAACGACACAGATCGGTTTCCTCTCTGTTACCTTGTCATAATTGTAGTCACACACATAATCGACTGCGAACCGCGGAAGGAAGCAAATAAGTGGTATTTTTACTTCCTCTACGTGCACTTACTATGTACATGGTAGGTAAGGGAGGTACTGTATTCCACCCAAAAATTCTATATCGATATTTCACCGAAAATATATATTTTGAGGTCCCTAAATCCAAAAAGAGCATTTCCAGAAAAGGTCCTTGTGTGTGTTCGCGTGCGTGTGTTTGTGGAGAACAGAGCTTAAAAACGAAAACACCACACTTGGTATTTAAGTTTAGTATTTTCAAAAGATGTGACATGAAGATTTTTAAGAGAATCCCTCACCCTACACAAGCCATTACATGGACAAATTAAAAAAAAAAAAAAAAAAAAAAACTTGTTTTCCCAAACAATAGCTTTAACGATTTTGATTAAAATAGTGTATATTATACATTTTTTTTTTTTGCGTTGTCGGCCTATCCTCCCCGATGTAGATCTGACACCCCCCCTATAACTTACAAGCGGATGCCTAGGGGTCAGAAGTCTGTCGGGGATCCAACGGCACGAAACCACAGAATGAAAAGCTTTAAACATAGTCAGACATGAGCGTGAAGAAGTGGATGATATAAAATAAAAGCGAAATGGATGATAGGAAAAGTGATGATGGGGCAATTTTTGGAATGAGTGGTGGGGGAAACTGGAGGACCCAAAGAAGAAACCCGCCCAGATGCTGTTTCGTTCACCACAAATCCCATATGCGGGCGCTTGAGATCGAACCCGGGCCGCCTACGTGGGAGGCGAGCTGTGTAATCACTCTGCACCTTAAAGATATTTAGGTGGAAAATAAAATGTATATATTACATTTTCTGGGAGCAGCCTCTGAAGACGTATTCACTCTAGATGACTTTTGCGTAACTGGTAAACTGTAGGAGATAGACAAAAACTTATTACACAAAAGTGTAGATCTAGATAAAGCGTACAATTTATGTCATATACACTATTTGTAGAGTTAACCATTAACACAGTTAGAGTCAACAAGAACACATATATGTGTTTGAATATAGCAATAAGAAGTAGCGTAATAGACAACATCAGTATCAAAATTCTAGTTATAAATTTACAAGTGAAATATGATATACTCTTTGAATAAGAATGGCATTGATGAAGAATATAAACGTGATTCCTTAAAATATCTATTGGGCCCTTCAAAGCAGGTGCACTAATTGATCTAATATCCGCGGTGTGTAAACCTAGCATCTTGCAGGTGTCGGCGATGAACTTTGGAGTTGTTCGACAGGCATCAATCACAATAATATGTTGCGAACGCGGCTGAAATGTGTGGCAATTGTAATTTTACGAACCTGTTGTAATATACATTACTCATAACTGGTGAGGAAACAAGCATTAATTATGGGATTTATCGTCACCAGTTCTTCACCATTTTACCATTTAATAACAAGTGAATGTATATAGAAATCTCGTTTTGAATTTCCCAAATATTTTGCAGCTCCCGGAAAATGGAATGCCTCCGGTTTTAATCATATTTTCCTTTATACTAAGTGACACAGTTAAGCCGGCTTTGTGAGAGGCATTTTATTCACACACAAGCGGAAAATATTTCCTTTAAAATGTTTTAAAGAGGCTAGGTTACTTAATGAACACTCCAATGTAAGGTCATATAAAGCTGAAAGGACGTTTGAAATTCGGAAGCACGTTATTGTATGACTTTCCTGCTAATCAGCAAACACAACACGTACACAGAGAAATTAATGTAAATCTTTAAGTGATGGTTGATGCAGAATGTCACAGTGTAGCATCTTGTGTCACTATTCTTGCTCTGTAACTATCCAGAAGGTAAAGATCGTTTTGGCCTAACTAAATAATAACGAAAGATATGAACACAAAATTATATTTACACAGTTGCAGTACCTTACTCTATTTCTCAGCGTAATCGATATTACTATAAAGGTATTTATTGTCACGTGGTACCGGTGTTTCAATGCCTATGTTATAATCTTCACCGCTAAATATCTGAGCCAAGTTGTTGAGGTTTTCACCGGTTGCGAAATCTTTTCCACCTAAAAAGTCATGCATGGTGACCAAAGTGAGATGCCGGTTTTTCTGAATTCTTTTATCCACATTTGCTTTCAATTTCTTCATAACGATCGATGAACTGCCACTCTGGTCTTTAACGGGCACACTGGTTCTTCCTTGACTATTCCTAAATTATGCGCCATTTCCTTAATGAAGATTCGTCCATTGCATTTTCAATATACACTTGCGTTATTTTCCTATAAAATTCGATTGGCCGAACATTTTGTCCATTCAAGAAATGAATAAGTTCTTTGGCAGTAGAAAAATATAACATCGGCATTGAAAAACTGGTACTATGTGACACTAAATATATTGACAGAATGGAGATTACGTTGACAAATAGATTAAGGTACTGTAACTTTGTAAATAAAGTTTTATGTTGTTGTCTTTCGTTATTATTTAGTTATGCCAAATCATCTGTCACTTTCTGGATGACCCTCGTAATATACATTTCTCTTTTAATTAGTTTCCTAAACTTTAAAATTTGCTTTGCAATTTAAATCTAGTGATCTTAAAACAAATACAAATTAATTTAACCACAACCAATAAATTTACTGTTTAGTAATTCAGTTTAGTAAATTGGAATATTTCCATAAAGGAACAAATGTACCATATGAAGGAATGGTCTCAGGCACAATGCAGTCATACTAGATCATAACATTTACTGTGAAATCGTCAGGAATGCGATCAGTATTTTAAGTCTGTGAAAACGTGGTTACACGTCAAAATCTAAAACTTGGTGCGAAGCTATGTCTTATAATTTGTCAAATACCTCTGAAAGAGTATGAAAGTTAATATCAAGCTAAAACGCATTAAATGTAGTTTCACCGCTCGTATGTTCAGCAAACTGGTCATTTCTTCCAAACCTTAACGCATTTTATCAAATAACATTGAACAATAATATCTCATCATTCAAGTACAATACTATTCCAGTTTTCTTGCCCTGTTTCATTTTCTGTATCTAAATTATTCTAGTATCAACTCATCTATTTGCTGCACCGTGGCCGAGTGGTTAGAACACTCGCCTCTCACCTAGGCGATCCGGGTTCGATCCTAAGCGACCGCATGTGAGATTTGTTGTGAACAAAGCAACACAAGGGCAGGTTTTCTCCGGGTTCTCTGGTGCTCCATCTTCATTCCAAATGTCATCACCTGCGGTGCCATTTGTAGTAAAAATGGGAGTTAAACACTATAAAAACAACAAAATCAAATCATAGCTTCTATTTTATCTTGACGTCTGACGAGAGATCGGAGTTTGTAGAGGTAAAATGGAGTTACCACGCAATATATTAAACGCCAGTAGGAATATGATTATGTTGAGTATAATAGTTTCGGAACCGACGAAAGAACTAACGGATGGGAAATTAATAGAAACGGTCATTCTTTATATAAGATTGTTAGAGATAATTAATAGTATTTGATGGAGAACAAATGATAAGTGCATTCATATACTGACTGATGTCAGAACAGAGTTACAAAGTATAAATGAAATAAGGGGAGTATTAACTGTGTAGCCATAATTCCTTCGGGCCACGCCGTGACTGAGTGGTTATACCACTCACCTCTCACCTAGACGGTCCGGTTTTTTTTTTTTTATTTTTATAACAGTTCCGGACTGTGATCGGGACTCCGGCGCTGTATACCCTACTTTTTATTTACCTAATTTGTTTACTTTGATTACTGTATGTTTACTGGATTTCTGCTTTAATTTTTACACACATATAACACCCATGCCCAAGGCGGGACTCGAACCCACGATCCCCTGCGCTGCGAAACACCAAAGTGGGACGCTTTGGCGAGCGCGGCCATGGGGACCGGCAATCAAACACTTATTCCATACTAACTCTTATCGTATACTAGATTACTTCTCCATCTTGTCACGTGAAGCCTGGACCGACCTCAAAGCAATTGAAATAAACAGTCAAAGGCCCGCTTTAACTACTAATGGCACCGCAGGCGGTGACACTGATGATACATGAATGATGATGGAGCACCAGTAGAATGCGATGGCGGGGAAAACCGGAGTACCCGCCCCAATGCCGTTTTGTCCACCACAAATCTCACATGCGGTCGCTTGGAATCGAACCCCGGCCGTCTAGGTGAGAGTCGAGTGGTCTAACCACTCGGCCACAGGGTTCGAACCCAAGCGACTGCATGTGAGATTTATGGTGGACAAACTGGCGCAGGGGCGGGTTTTCTCCGGGTTTTCCGGTTTCCCTTGCCATCGCATTCCACCGGTGCTCCATCTTCATTCCGTGTATCACCAGTGTCATCGCCTGCGGTGCCACAGTAGTAAAAACGGGCGTTAAACACTACAAAAAAAAACATCCTTCCTTCTGTTAATCAACTGATAACTAATACAAACATTGGAAGCCTAATAATAATAATAATAATAATAATAATAATAATAATAATAATAATAATAATAATAATAATAATAATAATAATAATCTATTAGCATTTTTTTCGGCCAGCAGGTGGGAAAGAAATGGAAAGACCGGCTCCTGCATCATGCGGGACTCTTCCCTGATTAAAGCCCTAGCCGAAAAGATTACAAATGGACTGTATAGTGTTACTATATATAGTCTTACACTCACACGATGTTTTCTACTCAGCATCCTTTATTTTTATGTAGCGTCTACAAACTATTCTCACTAAAGATTTCTGTACACCTAATGTTAAACGAGGTATACCTTTGCAGAAATAGTTTCATTACACATTTTGCATTTATAAGGGGGATAGAGGAGAGTGGCTCGATAGTTAAGATGTGACCTATCCTGGCCTAAAATTACATTCTGTTTCCATGACTTCGCGAGAAACAATTGAAGAGCGATAGCATTTTTAAAATTGCCGTAAGTACCTATTTGCAAATTCAAACGATAATAGCAGATACCTCAGGAATGGTTGATGCCACCGAAACATTTATTTGAAATAAATTATTTATTATAAATATACTTACAATTTTTTGCTTATATGGTATGCCAGTACCGTCTGTGTGAGGCTGCTCTCACATTTGCCTTGATATGCGAGTCAGCGGAGTTGGAGAACCTTGGAATACATAAACACGGAAGCGACACGTCGGTAACTGGAAGCCTTGGAATGCGAGACGAGAAGTGTCCAGAAGCTTCGCCTTTCACAATTTTCGAGAAAGTTCTTTGTTGGCATCTTCTAGCTATAAATGGAGGAAAGTTTACAAGCCAATTTAGAGAGTAATGAACCGTGAGTCAGACTTCGACTGGAGTTATGTGCCAGCAGTGACGTGAGAAGGCCATCAACTGTCTACGCGTCGAAACGTCTAGAAAACGGTTGGCAGCAGTGAATTAAATACCTTGTTTCAACCAAATTTTGAGTCAGTACAGGCATTTGTTACAATATTATGATTTACTGGTTATTAAAATCATACAAAATTTGTTCCGAATGAAGAGCACTCCACGGGCTATTCCCAGGAATTTCAAGATATATACATTTTGTGTCATGTAAATAACATATCGTATTTTAATATAAATCGTGACAGAAATTTTTGAGAAAAATAAAAATATGGAACATTTCTCCATATAAAGGTCTTGAAAGTCTTCGTGGGGCTTATTTAGGAGATACTGAAGTTATATACCAAGTTTGATATTTGTCGGACCTTTCGTCTTAAAATTATTCTGCTCACAAACACACACGCTCATAAATACATGGATCTGTTTTTAAAATGATTTTTTTTTTTCAAGAGGCTCAATACATCTATTTAAGGTGAAACTTGAAAGTGAATTTTTGGGTATAATACAGCACACTCTCCACCTACTACAGGAAGGTGGCAGAGAAAATAATGTCGCTTTTAAAATAATGTCATTTGAAACATTAAAGCCTGAAAACTCTTGGAATTCAATGCGTTTATGAGCAGAATTAATTTATGAGCATCCGACGGTTTAAACATCTTACACCACCCGGTAAAGTGAGTATGAAAGACAGCATCTGTGACTGCAAAGGTATTTGCAATGAATTTTGGACCGACAAAGATTTTTGTTCGTGTAAATTGCTGTTTGTTATAACTTTGAGTAGTTGATATCATCTTATGAATATTTCAACAGAGTTTCATAAGCCAGTTGTTTCTTTGGTATTTGTATACACTTCTATGTGTACTTTGACATTTCGTCCCATCATATATTCACTATTCTCTTTGGTTTTTATAGAGGAACTTCATGAGAAAGTACAGACGTTTATCTTAAGATAAAATTGCAAATAAATGTTTTAGTTTCTGAAAGCGAATCTTATGAACTAATCTTATATTGTAGTATTAATAGGAAAGTGCAATTGTCAGTGACTGTAGCCGAATGCATTACCAAGCAATCTTTGCGGGTTCATCCGATAGGTTTCTTAAAACGAAAGTGCAAGTGTGGATCCTTCTAAGAGGCTTAGAGGAACTACGTAAACTTTAAGAGGATTACATTAGTAATTACGTGTAGTTTATTTCTAAGTACTAGACAACTTTATCAAGAGAAGAGTGAGGTTTAGGGCTAATGCTGGACCTTCGAGCGACAGTAGATCACTTAATAAGCTGCTTTTCCATCAAATGTGTTAACATTCATTTTGGCTGCTACTTGCTACCGTAACAGGGAAACGGCCATTTCACGTTAAAACATATATAAATGATACAAAACAAAAATGTAAGAATAAACATATTAAAGTAGGAAATACTGAGAGAATAAAAGAGAGCCAGGTTAGTGGGGTCAAGTATAAAAGTCTACCATATCCACTTCTTTAGTTTCAGAGAAAAATGACAAAAACTTACGACTTTGTTTGCTGGACATAGCAGATTCTGATTGTAAGTTCTATTACTAATCATCTTAAATCCTGCTAATTTTCTTTCAACTGAATTGCTGAAAGTTATCTTCTGAATATTCAAATTCGCAACACAGTTTCACAGAGTATTTTCGTCATGATCATTTCCAATTTGCGGATGTCTATTTTGAACTGATAGACTTTTTTCCGTGCTGTTTCAAGTGTACAAGAATCAATAATCAATATATTGTATGTTGGTAAAATCGTTGCAACTAGAATGACTCTTGTATAAATGAATTACCAGTTAAAGCACTCTCAAGGATTGGTCAGTGGATGAGGTAGATTTTGAAATACATGCAGCATCTTTTTTCGATGAATAAGGCTGGTTCTGGAACGAGTTGTTTTCTTCGCAATTGATTGAACTTGAAAATGCCAAGTAATGCTTTTGGAGGTGATGAAAGACACTCTTAGAAGTATGGTTTAGCTCAACATTTCAAATAGTGGATGTGGTAGATTTTGATACTAGACCCCTAATTAAGTAAGAATATAGAATTATAAAACGTATAGGAATAGTAAATAGGTATGCAATTGGATAGATAGAGTCAGACTGGAAAATTCAATGCCATAGGCGGGAGTTGAACCATTATCTCCCAGTCTCTAGCCGGTTGCCCTACCACTGAGCTGCCATGGCAACATGCCGGTATAGCATTGAATTTCTCAACTGACTCGTATGTTTTCCCTGTAAACCACAAGGTGATCTCAAATTATTTTGAGATGGCAACTCCAATGGCCACTTACAATGTTGCAAGTACTTTTAAGTCCCAGGATTCATAGTATTGCCAACTATATGGTAAATTGTGATATAAATATTTACGTAAATAATTGATCTGATATAAGAATATTGAGTGGATGAACAGAATATTGCAAAGGCTAGAAGTTATAGAGAAAGCTGGATAACAGAGAACAAGCTGCTGGGAAATAAAGAAATTACAGGAAGTAGGCTAAATATGTGACCGGCACAGAGATAACCGGAAATAGTGACTGAAGTGAATAAGACGGGTGACATTAGAAAGAGACACAGATAAATTGGAATTCCCAGAGAAGTCAAGTTTTGCCACAGGAAAATGCAACATTTTATCTTCATAAGACACAAAATTCAGTGGCAAATGTGAAAAACGTTGTATACGAGGGTCGTTTTTTTCAACTTCCGATAGGCTATAAATAATAGACAATTTCATAGAAAACAATTATTTTATTACTAAAAGTTTTGTACACTTATGGTTACTTTTCAACAAAATCACCGAAAAGATTGAGACATTTGTCGTAACTGTGCTCAAGCTTTGCAATGCCCGCTTCAAAAAATGTTGCCGCCAATGATTTCAAATGAGCATTGACGTTGATATGAAGATCTTCGTACTTTACGACGTTTGCGAAGAACCATTCAAAACAAACGAAGAGGAATGCTGACCTCAGGAATTTGTGTTTATCCATGACAACACTCGTCCACACACTGCCGGCACAACCCATCGGCTTCTTGAACAATTTCAATGGGATATTTTCAATCATCCGCCGTACAGACCTGACCTGGCATTCAGCTACTTTCACCTTTTCCCTGAACTGAAGAAGTGGCCAGGAGGGCAGCACTTTCAAACCAATGAAGATCTTCAAAACAACGTCAATGCTCATTTGAAATCATTGGCGGCAACATTTTTTGAAACGGGTATTGCAAAGCTTGTGTGCAGGTACAATAAATGTCTCAATCTTTTCGGTGATTATGTTGAAAAGCAGCCATAAGAGTACAAAACTTTTAGTAATAAAATAATTGTTTTATATGAACTTATCTTTCATTTATAGTCTATCGGAAGTTAAAAAAACATGCAGGAAAGTTACCTTCTGTTTGGCAGAACATAAAAAATACGCATTTTCGGGAAACCTTCTTCCAATTCTGGTCTACAAGAAGTCCACTTTACGTCGGTCTTGGTGGGGGAAAGGATGTAAATTGAGATTTAAATTCAACTTAAATTTTGACAAAATAACGGGAGTTAACAGGGAATAGAATGTAGGGGGGCATTGCAAAGAGGTCCGGGAAAGAATAATTGTAACTGCCCAGGAGCTCCATTATTATTGTGTATTTAAGGCGCTCCGGAATAGGACATTTCAACTTTAAAATAATGTGTGAGTTATGTGGTTTACTCAATACTAAATCTATTCAACATAATATTGTAGTTAATACTTCGTGGGTGTGGAACCTCTTAAAGACACTTCTTAATGGGCATTTTAGTAGGCTGTAATACAATAGAGGCAATGTCAGCATTAGACAAAGAAAGGATTAGCGCCTCTAATATAGCCTTCGGAGCAGAAAGCAAGGCAACACAGAAGAGAGAGTGCAAGAGGAAATTGGAAGATAATGCAGTGCACGGAGCATGCCTTTTTCTATAAATAACACTCTTTTCACATATGGTGTTGCTCTTCTGAATTTCTAGTGTAAACATTGCTTTAAAACTTTCAATACATGTTTATTATATCACTATCCGTATTTTAACACAGGCGTTTTAAGAAACATTAATTACTTCTAGGCTTATGCAAAATTATATTTAAAAATGTGATACGTTCCATTCACATGACTTTTCTTTAGTTGTTCCTCAAGCAAACTTTCCCTACAAAAGCTTATTATTTCATTATGCTAATCCAGATAACATTATCAGAAATGGTCTTATTACTTCCTTCCTTGTAAGTATAACGCAAATGAAGGAATACATTAGGTTAAAGCGATAGCCAAATAATTAAAATCTGTCGCTGTATGAACAATTGAAGATCGGTTCTCTTGGCATGGTCAGAAGTAAAACAAAAGAGAGGTGAAACGAAACATGATTTCCCGTTTGAGAAAAGTTTAAACAGTTGGAAATTGAAACCTATAACGAGGAATATCTCGGAAAGGGTTAACTTACAACATTGTATATAACATAAACTACATGTTTTAAACATTACATTTTTTGGTAGTAAGCTTTTGTCTATCTCTTTCAGTTTATGAGTTATAAGAACGTCATCCAGAATGAAGAGGTCTTCAGAAGCGATTCCCAGAAAATTCAAGATATATCGACACTTCGTTAGTCATGAAAATATCTTAAATAAATGGCATTTTAATCAAAATCGTTTGAGCCATTTTTGAGAAAATCAACATTTTTGAAAAGTCTTCCATATAAAGGGTGGTTGGAGGTGGGGGTATTTTCTTTAAAATCTAGGTGTCGCAACCTTGAAAGACCAAGTTTGGTATCTAACGTATTTTCTTTTTTGAGCTATGCTGCCCAGACACACACACACGTTTTCTAAAAATGAGTTTTTGAATTCAGGGGACTCAAAACACGTATTTCTGGTGAAATCTCGGTATTGAGTTTTTGAGTGGAACACAATGCCGTCCAGAAAGTGACTGACGATTTGGCATAACTAAATGATAAAGAAAGACGTCAACACAAAGCTTTATTTACTTTACCTTATTTCTCAATGCAATCACCATTTTGTCGAGACATTTATTGTCACGTGGTACCGGTTTTTCAATGCCGATTTTATACTTTTCTACCGCCAAAGAACTTATTCGTTTTTTGAATGCACAAAATGTTCGGCCAATCGAATTTTATAGGAAAGTGTATGGTGATAATGTAATGAACGAATCCTCAGTGAGGAAATGGTGCATAATTTACGAGTAATCAAGGTGTACGATAAAGATCGGAGTTGAAGTTCATTAATTGTTATGGAGGAGTTGAAAGCAAATGTTGATAAAAGAATTAAGAAAAGTCGGTGTTTCACTTTGGATACCGTACAATTCTTTTTGGATGGAAAAGATTTCCCAATCGATGAAGACCTCAAAGTGACAGTGACATCTTGGTTCATGTCTTTAGTGGTAGAAGAGTGTAACATCTGCATTGAAAAACCGGTACCACGTGACAATAAATACCTTGATGGCAATGAGGATTACGTTGATGAAGTAGAGTAAGGTACTGTAATTTTGTAAATAAAATGTTATGTTGATAGCTTTCGTTATTGTTTATTTATGCCAAATCGACTGCCACTTTCAGGATGACCTTCATACTATGTACATTGTGCATAAGTGTTAGAGAAAGTAATAACGAAAAGAGTTCATGTTAATTAAAATTTATATTTACTTAGAAAAACAAAGACAAATCGTCTTTATAGCATTTCAGAAGTTTATGACCTGAAATGGGATTAATCTTATCCATTTTTAAATGTATTGTTGTAACATTATTGTATGCAGAATGTTTAATTCATTTTAATTCTTTCATGACGCAGCCTATGTATGCTTTATACTTAATGAACTGAAAATAAACTATTTCAAAATCCCTGTAGGTTAATCAAGAGCACAACTTTATTGCTGTAAAAAGTTCAGCTGTCCGTTCACGGCGCTCAGAGAAAAACTAGAGTGCTTAATGACTAATCGAATATTACTAGCTAGGAACCTTCTAGAGTACCTTAACAAGAATATCTAGCCAAGTGGTAGTAGATAGCTTGGTAAAACTCTGATTACTCGACCTAAAATAACATTACTTAGGTAAATATAGGTCAACGGGAACAACAACGAGTGGAAACAAACAACGAAATTTGGGACAGAATTTCAGTGCCACACCGCTACAGACGAGAGCACTCGTCACAGCTATAAATAGTACTTTATTAATACAACTCCGTCAAGTAAAGGTTACCTATCTAGAGAGTTTCCCATTGTTAAATTACTTTTGGAAATAACTGATGATCTTCAGTGTGCCCTTTGTGGAACGAAGCTTTTATTCTCAATTTAGATGCCGTAATCGGAGCCTGAAATATGATGTAGTATTCTGGAGCCCATACAGGGTTAATCAAACTGATTCGCTGGAAAAAAAGGCTGTAAAATTCATAAAAAGAGGTAAAGATTTTGGGCTTACGAAAGGCGAAGAGAATAAATGGGAACCGCTAAAATTTAGGCGTAAAAGCATAGGCTAGTCGCACTATTTAAAGCTTATGCTGGTTTAAATGCATGGTGGACGTTAGAAAGAGATTAGAAAACCCGGCATACTACGGACGAAACCATGTTTTGTACAAAATTAAGGGTAGAAGGTACAGAACCGACGTAGAAAAATTTTCTTTTGTTAATAGGACCATTGAAGATTGGAATGAATTGCCTGTAGCAGCCTTTCAGGGCTGCCCTCTGACCTTAAAAGCTTTAGAGGTAATTTAAAGAGAATAAATGTTACATAATTAATTAACGTAAATATTGTGAAGTAATTAATGATCTCATTAACTGTTATGTAACTGTTAATGTTGAAGCTTCATAGTAAATGCTATACTGACTAATAAGTAGTTAGGTATTTAAAAAAAACATGTGTATGTATATATAGATAGTATGTCAGTTGTTTTACTATTATTAACTTGTATTACTATTATTAAGTGCAAGATTATTATTGTAAGTGAATTTTGTACTTTAACTCTGCCGTCATGCAGTACCCAATTGCCGAAAATAAATACATACATACAAAGGTAAATGCAATTATCGATCAAGTGCAAACTAGAGCTGAGTACTTTACCAGCAGAAAAGAGAGATTTGTGAAGGTAGGTTATATATTGTTGCAGGGAAGGTAGACGATTTTGTTCTGAACAATGTCAACTAGTACAAATATTTAGGTACAAACAGAATCAGGTCTGATACCTATGAAAAAGAAATAGGCAATGTAGAATCAGCCAGGATAGGAAATGAACAATATCCTTGATGGTGTTGTATGGAATTGAGAGGCCGCGCCGTGGTCGAGTGGTTAGATCACTCGCCTCTCACCTAGACGACCAGAGGTTCGATCCTAATTGACCGCATGTGAGATTTGTACTGGACAAAGTTGCTCAGGGGTGGTTTTTCTCATGGTTCTTCGGTTTCCCCTGCCATCACATTCCACCGTTACTCCATCTTCATTCCATGTATCACCAATTATCGCCTGCGGTGCCACAAGTAGCAAAAGTGGGCGTTAAACACTACCCCCAATTGAGAAATGAAAAAAAAAAAACTTATCCTAAAACAAAGTTGAAGATGCAATGTATGGGTCAGAGTATTACACTCTGAGTGATGCCTGGAAGAAAAAGTTGGAGAACACCAATTGGTTGGGTTACATAGATGTAGCAGCATGTGATGTTGTTAGAGCATAGATGGAAACAGAAGACACGGCAATAAATAGAATAATTGAAGAACTGGCATTGCAATGGTACGGACCAGTGCTAGGAAGTTCGCACCAATTTCTTTATGCAGAGTAAAAGCGGTCAGGTTTGGCAATCCATGCAGCGACACTTATGCGAGCAAAGGTCAACGTAGAGTGCCACCCATTACGGCAAAACAGCTATCACTGCATAACACAGTACCACGTCAGTAGGAAGGAAGGCGTTCGAATAATAGCTTGTTCTGCTCAAATATGAGCAAAATTAATTTGCTTTACAACCATAGTAAGTTTTCTAGCAGTGTACTTATTCATGTACTCATTTAGAAACCGATGACAGTTCTAGTATGCAAACAGTCTAACATCTAATAACAGTACAGCTTCAGAGAAGCATTATTGATTGCAAATTTGTTCAGAAAGTTACCCACAACTATCAGACCGTTACAGTCCAGAGGTATGGAGCTGAACTGAATCTGTGCGGCATGTAGAAGAACTGCCAAGACCTATCCGTGAGCACCCTACCTGAAATAAAGATGAAAATGAAAAGAATGCAGGGTTCAGTGTGATGTATCACATACATGCATCAGTACAGCTTACTTTTAGATCCCAATAAATGCTATTTGCTTGGTGATACTGCAGCGGAACTGATAAAGTATTCCGAATATGCCCCGATGACATCATACGAAGTGAAATAAACTTTTTCGCCTTATAGATTTTGTTTGTCGGAACGTCGAATGAGGTTTTCAGAAGAACATATACTTTTCAGTAATACAGCTGCAGACGAGTAAATATTTAGTTTAATTCCTGCTTTCGGTTTTACTTAGTAAGAATATGAAGTTAGTTAAGGAATTAATTTTATTATTTGGATATTATTTAACATTCGACCAATAAATATTTCAATCCGTGTTATAATTGCTTGGGTGTTTTCGTAATGTACTCACACACATATATGTATGTATATATATCTACGTGTATATAAAAGTCAGTTAAGTCACCCTTATATATGTAATAATTTGTATGTTGTACACAATTATCTAATAGGTGTGCTTATATGAATGTCTCATAAGTAATTTCTGTTCTCTAGAAAAAGTTCTGTTTACTTAACAACATGTTTGTTTACCTTTCCCCCCTGCGTTCTTATCAATGACTTGTTTTGATGTGGCGAGATGCTCGGTCGCAATCTTTATAAGGAACGGCGAGCAGTACGAACATCATAGCTCTGGTACGGACATACGGAGAATGCCCAACAGATAATTCATTGGTCTCCCACAGGAAGAAGAAAAAGACGAAGGACTCGTTTAACTTGGCGTGGCATTGTAAAGAAAGCTAGGGCTAAATTTGATGCAGAAAACCAAAAAGTCGAGCGATAGAGCAATATGCCAAACAGGAATCAGAAACCATCGCTGAAAAGCGAACAGCTGAAATAAGAAAGAACAGAGAAATCCGGGGAAGAGGTTGCGCTTAATATAGTGGAGATATACCGCATTTTCAATAACACAGTGGTATCTTGCTATAACTTTAATTGACGTTGTGCAATTTTATTTTACATGAGGAGTAATTGGAATAACCAATTAAAATTGTGACGCGTTGCATTCACACGAGTTTCTCTACCTCTGCATTGTTTATTAATGGGTGCAGAAACTGCTCCTATAAAGGTTTATATTTATTCTAGACGTTCTCGGGCTTCAAGCCAGGTGATGATGGGAGAGATGCACGCTCCCGAAACGTCGATGACTCTTCATCACTACACCTGGCTTGAAGCCCGAGAACGTCTAGAATATGTTCGTCGCCAGGAAAGCTTCAGATCCTATTTCAATGTTTATATTTCTAACTACTTAATTTTGAGATAAACCTTTGCAGAAATAGCTACAGTGCCCATTTTGTTATAGATATAAAGAAAAAATCGATAGCCATACGTTTAAGAACCGAGCGCTACTTATATTGACCTTCAAAATCCATACTCTTTCCAGGCAATTAGGGAAGAAAAACCAAACATCGAAATGACTCGGAAATAATGACCAAGTGTTGAAGGACTTGGCCATTTAATAACGGGTATTTGCGAAATGTCTTACGACACAAAAAAGTTATTTCAAATAAACGTGTGTTTTAAGCAGATCGATAGATTTTGTGCAGCACATTTTTATCTAGCGGAGTTTGATTTTAATTATTTTTATTTTAATGTCCATCATCAATGGAAAATGATCACTTAAATACCTAAATTTGATACCTGAAATTGATGAAAATGGGTCACAATACATAATCAACCACACTTTGTCCATCACTATTAACAAAAGTGTATTCCCCATTCTCGTCCTCACCACATTTCTCATTCAAAATATCCAGGAAATTCAATTCAAGAGATTCTATAAATATTGCAAACCCCTTATCATTTAAGTTATCTTTCCTCTGACTACATTTCTGATTTCTCCAATATTCCACTACTCATCCATCTATTTTCGCCTTATACGTCACTTTATCCAATCCTAAGATTAAAGTGTGCCATTAATATAACCGCAGTATTCACAAATTCTACTTAATTCCATCTATACATTCCTTTAATTGTTTAAAGAGATCAGGATCATGAAATTGTGAGGGAAGAGGGCGATTATATAATATTCCTAAAATAGCAAATTTACGTCCATTTATCTCTTCCATAATGTCTGTTTTCTCCCAGACTCCTTCCCTTATCGTCTTCCTTACAAGTAACCTGTATTTACGGATATCATCTCCGTTCTTGCTACCGTTCTCCTTTTATCCCTATGTGCTGATATGTTCCTCTTTTAGCTGCGTTTCAGAAATCTGTCAACACAGAGTTTAAAACATCTTGAAAAAAGGTTAAAGAACAACGGATGGACAGCTTTTCTTAGAAATAATTTGGAAAGCACCTAATAGGTTAGGGGAGATTTGGTGAAGAAGAGAAAACAATTTCTGGAAATAAACAAGAATGAGGTTTTAGGATATAGAAGTACTAAAAATGTTTAGTGAGGTAGCCGAAAATATATCTTTAGTCTTTTACATACGGATGAAAGGTACAAAGGAAGGGAAAATACGTAGACATGACAAACAAAAGAAGAGCATGAAGGCATTGCATGGATGAGAACAGGAGTGTGGAGGCTATAAGGTCTAAGGAAACCAATATCCAAAACAAATGAAGATCTGGAACACATAATATTTAAATGCAAAGGAACAGAGGTTTGAAGAAACGAATGCATTAATAATAAATTGTTTAGTTTAGAGACAAAGATTTCCATAGCTGAAATGTTCCACAAAGAATGTAAGAAAGTAGGACACTATTTTAAAAAATAAAAAACAAACGGATGTGGACAGTAAACAGAGCTAAAGAACAAATTGCAAATGAGATGAAGTAGAATTAAGACATTATTGTAAAGAATTTATTGTAAAACATGAGTAAATACTGATAAAGAGCTAGGGTTGTACGCAAATCATATTCACTTGTATGTAGCTTAGCAGAAATAAATAAGCAAACAAATAAAATTATTTTATAGACGCTCTTTAACTGCTGTGGTTCTCAGTGCCCTATTCTATATTGGGCGTGAAAGATCACTTAATTTTGCTCAGGGGTGTCTTTAGTGGGCTTGAGGTTCCTTTGCGTGCCGCAAATCTACGACACGGCACCACCGACTTTACTTCCCTTGCGAAGGAAGGCATGCTAATGATTTTTACGCACGAAAATATCCATCGCCCTCCGCCGGGTTTAAACCCATGACCGTGAGAACTAGGGTCCAGCATGTTACCCTCAGACCACGGAGGACAACTTTTCGTCTAATGCTTAACTTTACCAGTTAAACGAGGTTATACGAAGCTCCTTCCGAATGAAGGCGACTTCAGAGGACATTCCTGGTAAATGAATACATATCTTTTATTTTTCAAGTAAATAATAGTTATTTATATTATAAGTGGCTTAAATAAATTATTATTTGTGAGTGTGCTATTCTCCTGAGCAAATAATAGTGTAATAAGCCACGTGTAATATACAACGTTTTATCCTATCCTTATATTAACTGAAATATTTGTATATCTATTGATATTAATATTATTAGAGCCGCCATTACGAGGAATTGAATTTTAGCCGTGACGTAGGCAGTGCCTTGTTTGTTCGTTGCTGCGTAATCCCGTCGTAATAAACAGTTTCAATTGTGATTTTTTAAATTGCACCAAATAAATCAATAAATGAATGAAAATGGATATTCCCTAATAAGTTTTAGATTATGCTAAAAAACTGTTCTCAATATGTAACCGATAAGTTGAAGGACTTATATGACAAGCAATTTTCATTGTTTAAAGAATGGGGAGCCGCCAAAGGAGTTAAAATAATTTACAATGAAATAAATACTCATTTTTGTTGTTTCCTGGGATATATGAAGTGTATACATGAAGACTAAAGGACAGGATAAAGAAATTTAACATAATCGTTGGAGTCATTTTTGAGAAAATCTGAATTTTAAAAAATCTTCCATATAACAGTAGTTCGATTTCGTTGAAAATCTTCGTGTCACTTCTTTGAAAGGTAATAAACTTGAAAACCAAGTTTCTCTCTCTCTCTCACACACACACACATCACACACTCGGACCTTTTCTAATTTTTTTACGATTCATTGTCTCTCAAAACGTGTATTTCCGGTGAAATCTCGGTATCGAGTTTTTGGGTGGAATTCCATACCTTCCCTACTCACTGTACGTAGTGGAGAAATTAAAAAAAAAGGGGCATTTAAAAAAATATATACTACGCCAGAAGATATAATGGAATGAATAGTTAATGTAAACGTTCATTATACTTGGAATTAAACTCTTGTTTTATTTTATGAATTTACTTGTATATTTAAAGGTAGCACTTATATACATTTAATTAACTTAAAACAAATTTAAGAAACATTGTTAAATATTCTCCATAAGGGGACATCGAAGCGAAGAAAATGATAATTTTCGTTAAAAATAGAATAAAATAAAATTAATATAATAATAATGATAATAATAACAATAACAACATTATTATTATTTTGACTGAAATAAAATCCTCAAAACTTTGAAGCTTAGATGAATATTTTCTCTTGAAGCAGCTGATTGATGAATTGATTTTAAATGGCTACGCCTGTAGAAATCACTGCTTTACGTTCTGTAAAGTCATTCTTGTACCACAGCGTACTCGTACCACGTTTTTTATGTTGAACGATTCACATTTTTTGTAACATTCTAAAAATATTGCATGGGTTTAAAATATAAATGCATATTTTATTTTTTATTCTTTAATTATTTAAGCGCTTTAATCTGGCAGGTAGGGGTAGTTTATCCGGGTATCTCACCCTAACCGAGATTTGAATTCGGGAACTCTTGAATGTGAGGCAGACACACTACTCCCACACTACAGAGACGGGCTGCTAATGCGCATGTTCTTGATTAGCATGAAGTATATAGGAGAATAAGCTTTAATAAGAATAGTTTTGAGGCGGTGCCGTGGCAGATTCGTCTTCCAACTAGGTGACCCGGGCTCGATCTCCAGCACCCGCATGTAGAATTTGTGGTGGACGAAACGGCGCTTGGGTGGGTCTTCTCCGTATCCTCCGATTTCCCCCGCCATTAATTCCACGAATTACTTCATCACTACATTTTCCTATCATCCATTTCGCTTCCACTTCTTTACGCTCATGCCTGGTTTCGGGTCAACCACTCGTTCCAGGTTCTTCATTCTATAGTTCGGTGCCGTTGGCTCCCCCATAGGCTTCTGACCTCTAGAAACCTAGGGGTGTAAGTTCGAGTTACGGGAAGGGTACGCTACCTACGTAAAAAAATAGTTTGACAAGTCATAGGAATGGAACATATCAGATTCTTTTTTCATTCATTCGAAAGAGTTGTTTTGTGAATGTTTTTCTATAGTGTTTAACGCCCGCTTTTACTACCATGGCACCACTGGCGACGACACTGGTGATACTTAGAATGAGGATGGAGCACCGGTGGAATGCGATGACGGGGCAAAACAGAGAACTCGGAGAAAACCCGCACCTGCACTGCTTTGTCCACCACAAATCTCAGTCTAGGTGAGCGACGAATGATCTAACCACTCGGCCACGGCGCGGCCTTTTGTAAATATGAGGACTAGATCTCTATATGGCTCAGTTGCTGGATTGTAGCTGGCGCTGAACTAAGTATTGGTAATTTACATGCTGTATTTATTACGTGGGACGTGAACTGTTTGTTAACGGAATTAGAAGTGAAAGAGGAATGCATCTATGTAAATGAAGGGCTTAAAAGCTAAGTTTATAGATGAACGTTTTAAATAAGGCGTGTGGGAGGACCATTATGTTTTCCATTTACTGCCGCCTGCGAAGTAATCCTCTGTTATTCCGGTTGCTGAAAAATCCAATAACATGTGTTAAACAGAATAGGTACGTATAGAAAAAAGGTGCCACCGACAGTACATGAACAAAATTAAACTGGTAATAATTCAAATTTAATTAATAAAATACAATGAGAAACGTTGTGATTTAATTGTAGAAGGGCCGGGGGCTATTGCCCACATGGAAGAACCGATCCCTCATTTTCAGGAGTATTTTTGCTTTTTCTACATGTACTATGTACAAAGCCGGCGCCGTGGGTGAGTGATTATACCGCTAGCTTCCCACCTAGTTTGTCCGGGTTCGATCCCAAGCGCTCGCATGTCGCGTCCGGGGCCTCCGGTTTCCCCCGCCACTCATTGCTCCATCATCACCTTTCCAATTATCAATTTCGCTTACATTTCATATCATCCAGTTCCTCGTGTTCATGCCTGACTACGGGCCGACCTCTCGTAACAGGTTCTCTATTCTGTCCTTTCGTGCTGTAGGCTCCCCGACAGGCTTCTGACCCCTAGGCATTTGCTTGTAAGTCCGAGGTGGCTGTCAGTCCTACGAATACGGGGAGGGCAAGCCGTTACGAAACGAAACTATGTAAATAGAGAAGGTATTGTAATGCACCCAAAAATTCAATACCAACATTTCACTGGAAATATGTTTTGAGAACCCTTGAATCCAAAAAAAAAAGACGTTTTAAAAAATGTCCGTGTGTGTGTATGGACAGCATCGCTCAAAAACGAAAAGACTGTTAAATGCAAAACTTGGTATTTAAGTTTGGTATCTTCCAAGGATGAGACACGAAGATTTTCTAGAAAATTACCCCACCTCAAATTACCCTTTTCATGGAAACATTTTCAACAATTCTGAGTTTCTCAAAAATGGCTCGACGATTGTTATTAAAATACCTTATGTATAAGATATTTTTATGACAAAAGAAATGTATATCTTGAATTTTCTGGGAATAGCTCCTGAAGTCCTCTTCGTTCTGAATGACTTTTATATAACTGGCAAACCGCAAGAAATATACAAAAACCTACTGCACAAAAAATGTAGATCTCATTAAAGCACACAATTTGCGTCATATACATTATTTCTGTACAGTTAACTGTTTTCGAGATATTCCGGACTTTTGTTTTAATTTTAAGGCACAAACTTTTCTCAAACGGGGAAGACATCTTTCTTCTCGTTTCTCGTTTCAATTATTTCACACTTTAAAGTACGAGACTGTCGCTTTAGCCTGTGCATTTTGTTATTTCCCTTCTACTTACTAGGAAGGTAGTAATAAGATTAAATCTGCTTATGTTTATCTTGATTAGCATAATGTAGATAGCATATTAATGTTTTGAATAAACGGTTTGTTTACTGAACAGATACAGGACATCATGTGAATGGAACACATTCGATTTTTTCCCTTCTACTTACAAGGAACCAAATAATAAGGGCAATTTCTGCTAATGTTTATCTCCATTGTCATGAAGTAGATAGAAGAACAAACTTTTTAACAATAATTTGTTACCGAGATGTAGAGAAAGCCATGTCAATGGAAAACACCAGATTTCTTAATTTGTTTTATTTTCAAACAAGCAAATTTGAATATAGAAAATGTCTTTTCACAATGTTTCTACACATTTATTAGCTGGTAAAAATTATTCTGGTTGCGCAATGTGGTTGTATTCTTGACAAATGTTTACTTTCTCCATCATGTGCATTGGAGGCAAAACAGTTATTACATACATTCCACTCAAAAGATTGATACTGAGGTTTCACCAGAATTACATGTTTTGAGGCACCTTGAATCCAAAATATAATCTTTACCTTCTCCAGCACATATGTGCAATGTACCTAGTGGGTAGAGAACATAAGATATTCCATCCGTTCCGAGGTGTCACCGCAAACACACATTTAAGGGTCTCTTTGATAAAAATAGAAGGTCCTTGTGTGTGTGTGTGTGTGTGTGTGTGTGTGTGTGTGTGTGTCTGTGGACAGCATTACTCAAAACCGAAAATCCCGTTAAATACCAAACTTGGTATTTAAGTTTAGTATCTTCCAACAATAAAACACGACTATTTTCAGGAAAATCTCCCCTATCCCCAACCACCTTTTACATGGAATATTTTACAAAACTTTGGATTTTCTCAAAAATTCTCTAACGATTTGATTAGAATACCATACGTTTAAGATATTTTCAGGCCAAACGATATATATATCTTGAATTTTCTGGGGTTAGCCTCTGCTGGAAACCTCTTCATTCTGGATGACTTCTGTCTAACCGATATACCGTAAGATATAGACAAAAACTTACTGTAAAAAATGTACATCATGTTAAAACACGCAATTTATGTCATATACATTTTCCGTGGAGCTAACGGTTTCCGACATATTCTTTGTAAATGGTTTCAATTTCAAACTACTTAAAGCTTCTCAAGCGGGAAGTCATATTTCGTTTTATGCCTATTTTGTTTATCTCCTGGCCATGCAAACAGAAACAAATGACGATTGTTTCACATAACGACCAGCTTTTAACATACTTAAGTATCGCTTTAGCCTAGTGTATTCAATTATTTACCACCTATTTACAAAGAAGCAAGTAATAAGACCAATTCCGCTAATGTTTATTTCGATTAGCATTATTTAAATAAGGTAATATTCTTTTGTAAGAATAGTTTGTTGCGGAGCAGGTAGATAAATTTATGTGAATGGAGCACGGCAGACTTTTTAAAAAGGTCCTCGTGTGCCTGTGTGGGTGGTGTGTCTCTGCCCTTGTATGTATCTGTGAATGGCATAACTCAGAATGTCGGATACTTACAAAACTTGGTATTCAAATCCAGTATCTTCCAAAAAGGCGACACAAATACATTCAAGAAAATCTCCACGGATCAGTTACATTTTCAACCAATCAATCAGATTCCATCAGGTCACTATTACACTGGTTCCTTGATCAGGGAATTCTAATACGCGAGTTCTCCAAAAATGCTTGTGACGAGAGATCAACTATAGATGGCACTATAGAACAAAATCACGACATACAGACGTTAAACTAAGCGATATTAGCCCAGACACCTTTTCTTTCAATGTATGGGTTCTTTTACGTGCAAATAAACACTTCACGGGGCCAATAGCTTTACTTCCCTTCTGAAGGTAGTCATGCTAGAATTGTTTCGTCCGAAAAATCCATCACCCTCTGCCGGATTTCAACCCACAATCTTTGGTATTAGAGGCTGTAACCATCACATCACGGAGAAGGCCAATTACTCTTTACATGGTACATTTTCCGAATTGTTTTTATTCTATCAGAATGTCTAACGATTTTGATTAAAATGACTTTGAAGATGTATACATTTCTTTTTGTTGACTTACCTTCCTATTATGACGGACTGACTCCCTCCTAGGACCAACAAGCGGGTGCGTAGGGGTCAGAATCTTGTCGGGGAGCCAGCGGCACACACCGCAGAATGAAGAACCCGGAACAAGTGCTCGGCGTAGCCAGACATGAGCCTGAGAAAGCGAATTATATGGAATGCAAGCAAACCGAACGATAGGAAAGGTGATGATGGAGCAATTGGTGGAATGACTGCAGGACTCGGAGAAAACCCGCCCTTACGCCGTTTCGTCCAACACAAATCCCACACGTGGGCGTTTGGGATCGAAGCCGGTCACCTAGGTGGAAGGCGAGCAGTCTAATCACTCGGCCATGGCGCCATCAGGTATATACATTACAAGTAAAGCATATTAGTGAATTCTTTGTGAATAGCCTGTGAAATCTACTTCATTCGGAAGGAATTTTGTATAATTTTGAATAACTGGTACCTATATGTGTAGCAATACACGAAAACATACCTCAGAAAAATGTAGATCTCTTACCGAGCGGGATGGCTCAGTCGGTTTCGTTTGCGGTCCCCATTCGGGAGGTCACCGGTTCGATTCCCGTGGCCCATGGTATTTTTCCGGGTCAAAAGGCGGATACGGGGCAGGTTTCTTGCACACCCCTCCCCCCGCAGTTTGTGTCCCGCCATGTCGTTTCCATTGTCATTTCATTCACCCTTCATCCCGTTAGTTTCTTTCTGGGTTGGAAGTTTGGTGCGTGGCAAGGAAAAAGAATGCTCGTTGCCACTGTCTCCGTCTCCTGACTTTGCTGGGATGAAAGGAGCCGCCCCCAGCGAGGCATTGGACTCTGTGTGGGGCGGGGTCCCCGGTCTACCTATCCGACGGCCGCGTTGCCTCAATCTGGAAACTGTGGGGACGCTGTAATTTCTGTAGCCTAGATTCTGCTTATCGCCGCCCGGTTTCTCCTCTCACCACATCCCTCCCTCCCGTGGGACATAGGTTCAATAAACTTGTTGGTTCGGTACCGAGTCTTCTCCGCCCGTAAACTAATCTAATATATGTCTTTAAAACCACAATATATTTCCTATAACTTTTTGTGGAATTAGACTTTTCCAAGATATCCGTTGTTAATATTTCGTTTTAAATTATTGTTAGTTACTTTAAAGTTCGGTAGATTTTCCACTGTTTCTAGCGGTGTCATGGAAAGAGTGTGCCTATTTGATTATTTTTCGCCGGTTTTCTTGCACATTCTGGCCAAATACGGTTCAACTCTTGTGTACGACTGCTTTGTGCTGCTATCTTGCGACATGTCAATGAAATATTACCACGTATTCAGTATGAAATCCCTAAATGTGTAAAGAAATTCAAACACATGCCCAATTAAATGTTTTTCAGCGTTCTGCTATTCTTCTCAGATGTAATATGGTACAAAATACTTCATTGTGAACATAACTATTTTATTAATATGCAACAAATTTAGATATATTTGCAAGTATGTTATTGTTTTGACTACCTTACTGTATTTACATCTTACTGTAATGCTGGCTTCCTTAGCAGTACATGTGCGTTTATTTATAGTATAATTTTGCTTGGAAATATAATTTGTGTGCAAGTAACGTGTAATATTAAGTGTGTAGAACTTTGTGTGTATATATTACGCTGTAAAATGCATGCTACATCTTCCCGTTGGAGAAAACCTTTAGGCAGAAATGCTAAAATGAAGGAAGCTGCTAGGAAACGTGGTCTTGCTAGGTGGAAAGAATCCAATGAACAGGAGTCTTCACATACAGTAATGGATTGTCCTGTTACAGGTATTGAGAAGGTTGTAAATATTAGTAAAAAGTTTGAGAAGATTGCAAGATTTACTGAGCAAGTAGTGTAAATAGTAGTGCAGATGCCAGTATAAATATTGTAAATTTTGCAAATGAAACTGTATAATGTATCTAGTAGTGTAGGTGTAAATAGTGAATATATTTTAGTACATTCAAATGTTTGAACCAGCTCATGAGCAAAGTGCAGTTTGGAGAATGTGGCAAAGCTTCACTTACAGTGCAACTGAGAGAAAAGCATGGCTTTGCTGTTAAATTAGTTTTGAAGTGCACTGAATGTGGGTTTAGTCCAGGGAAAGCTTATTCCAGCCCTAGAGTAGAAGAACACAGATCTAAAAGACCTCCATTTGAGGTGAATAGAAAAGTTGTTGATGCCTTTCTGGGTTTGGGTGTGGGCTATAGTGGATTGGAAAAGTTTTGCTGTGTAGTAGGCATATCTGGTATGGATTATAGGACATTCACTAGACACATGAAAACACTGGCTGATCATAGCAAAAAGTTAAAGGAAAATGTTTTACATCAGTCAAGGGAAATTGTCAGGAGAGCACATAAATCTTTAAATAGTGATTCAGGTTTAGATGAAAATGCTGTAATTGATGTTGCTGTAACTTTTGATGGATCCTGGCACAAGCGTGGATTTACTTCTAATTACAATATTGGAATTGTCATAGATATTATGACTGAATTGGTGCTGGACTATACTGTAGTTTCCAAGTATTGTCTAATGTATAAAGTCACATCTTCAGAATTAGGAGATAATACACCTAATTCCATGCTTGGCTAGAGGGGCACAAATCCAGTGGTGAGTGCAATAAAAATTATGAAGGCTCATCCACAGCAATGTAGGTTTTTGCAGCAGACATACTGTGGAAGCGGCCTGTTTTAGAGTGCATGATGCGCTATACAACTGTGCTGTCAGATGGTGATTCCAAAACATTTAACCATTTAATAAATGAAAATGTATATGGCAGCACAGTTGAACTAAAGAAAGAAGAATGTGTCAACCATGTTGCAAAAAGAATGGGTACCGGACTGCGACAAATGGTGCAAACCTGGAAGAAGAAGGGAGTAAAGCTAGGAGGGCGAGGAGCTGGGACACTTACCATTACCATAATTACAAAGTTGACAAATTACTACAGACAAGCAATAGTGAACAACATTCCTAGTATTCCCAAAATGAAGAAAGTCATATTATGCAACCCTCAGTCACTATATGTCAACAGATGCAAAACCTCAGCATGGTAAGTGTCCTCAAGGTCTCACATCATGGTGTTTTATAATAGAAGCATCGCTGAAGGGACACCACCTCAAAGTCACAACAAAATGCCAGTGAAACTAACAGAACAGATAGTCTGCTAAATAATGCCAGTGTACCAGAGATTAGCATGTGATGAACACTTATCCCGATGTGTGCGTGGGGCTACACAAAATCAAAATGAGTCATTGCATTCATTGATCTGGAGAAAATGCCCCAAAATTACTTTTGTATCGCGCTTTCGGATAGAAATTGCAGCAGCTAATGCAATTGCAGAATTTAATATGGTATGTTCCTCAACAGAAGATTTGAAATCTGCTATGAACACCAGCACAATCTCTACAGTACAGGAAAAACTTTTGAAGAAATGCGACAACCGTCGAGTTTATGACAGTGCACGAGCACCATCACAGAGGAAGAAAGTAGCTTGCCACAAGGGGAAAGTTGTGAAATTGAAGAGAGAGACTACCAAACAAAAGAGGGAGGGTGTAACATATGCAGTAGGGCAATTTTAGGACAATAAGGTAACCTGAATCTAAAATTTTATGCATGCTTGTAGAAAAATTGATTTTTCTCAACTTTGCATTTTTTGATACACTATCTGCTCTAGGCGCATTAGTTTTTGTGATATTGCTCTAGAACTTCTCCAGCATGTCCAGCATATATGTGACTTTAACTTCAGTCTTTGTTATCTAAATCAATAAATAAGTTCAGCTTAAAAAATTATATACAAAAAAAAAATTAACAAGCCGGTTTTTAATGTTTATCAATACAAAAAAAAAATTATTTACTTAAAAGTAATTGTGTTTTATTTTTACCAGAGACTGAAAGTGTTTGCACAGCAACTGCAGTTTGGAAAATAATAAAGGTATTGTCATATCTTAATTGTTGATGCACATGGAGTAATTTGAATATTAAGTTATTTTCGCATAGTGAATAAATTAAATAATTAATTCCTGCTAAACCATACAAGATATAATTCTAAAACTTTGTGTGGTAGTTTATTATATAAACAGTTTTAAGTGTACAAAGTATAAATTTAATAGCTATAGAAATGTAGAAAATTCAAATTTCAGTCCCAGGGTCCCTTAGCTATCTAGCGTCCAATTCTTAAACATTTGGCTATCACTGTGAATTTTATATCTATAACGAAATGTGTAGTGTAGGTATTTCCGCAAAGCTTTATATTGATTAAAAAGTAGTAGTAAAAAGGTTTTCATATTTATAGTTTGCATAGCCACTAATAATCGAAAGAGGGCGGAGAAGATCATGTGAATGTAACACATTCATATATGATAGTATATGTTTTGAACTCTCCTGAATAAAAGGGAAATCATTTTTAGAAAAAGGTTCCCTGCGTGTGTTTGGTGTGTGTGTGTGTGAGTGAGTGTTTGTGGACAGCATAGCTCAAAAACGAAAAGACCGTTAAATGCCAAATATGGTAATTAGGTTTAGTATCTTCCAAGGATACGACACGAAGGATTTCAAGAAAATCCCCATAACCCAAACTACCCTCTACGTGGAAATCTTTTGAAAATTTTGATTCTATAAAAATGGCCATAACGATTTTGATTAAAATACCGTATATTAAAGATATTTAAATCACAAATAAGATGTATATATCTTGAATTTCCTGGGAATAGGCTCTGCAGATCTCTTTATTCTGGATGAATTTTGCATAAAAGAAAGAGATACACAAAAACTTACTGCACAAAAACGTAGATCTTGTCAAAACACACTCTTAGTGCCATATAGTTACATTTTTGGAAGAGTTAACCGTTTCCGAGATATTCCTTGTAACTGGTTTCATAAGCTTCATCTTTTCTTAAATAGGAGGCCATCGCTCGTTTCCTCTCTTTTGTTTTACTCCTGGCCGTGCAAAGAGGACCGAATTTAAATTGTTTCACATAGCGCCCGGCTGTTTAAGAGATTGGACTATCGTTTTAGCCTAATGAATTGCTTTATTTCCCCTCCTAGAAGGAACTAACACAACAATTTCTGCAAATGTTAATCCCGATTACCACAAAGTAGATAGAGAAATTAAGATTTGTAACAATAGTTTGTAGAGAAATAAAGTCATGTGAATGGAGCAGGTCAAACTTTTATAACTTACAATCATTCTTGACTGGGATGAGGGGAATGTTTAGCATCATTATTTCTTTAAAGGCAGTTTTTTGGCTCAAAGCTACACCATAGTGAATGAACCTAACGGATTATGTGATTACATACCAGGTGACCCGACTGCCAAGTGTTTGTCGTGTGCGGATATTCCGTCCTGCGTTAAAAGAGTTGCGGAACTTAACGGGGCTATTTCAAGATAAACTGGCCTGAGGGTGACAAGCGAGAGATTCCTTCTTATTACCAGTCACAATGACTGTAACTCTCAGTATCTCCACAATAAGCAATAGGTTTTATGTCGCTTGAAATAGCCCCGTTGAGTTCTGCAACTCTTTTAACGCATGAAGGAATATCTGCACACGCCAAATACGGGTCAGTTGGGCCACCTGGTGTTATCCATGTTTCACAGTGAGAATCACAGATTGAAAGGAAATGTTGCAAATGACACTTAATTTAATCTCGCCGCAAAACATTAGTATCAGTATTAGTCCATAACGTACCCTCGGCCTCTCTCCTTGAAGAGGTGGTTTGGTTTGGCAGTCCTGGTTAGCCATTCCAGGAAAAATCCTTCTTTTGATCATAACTACTCAAGTAATTTGTTCTAAACAACATGGTATTCACATTGTTTTAAGAGTTAATTTAGCAACATTTTTGGTCCGTTGTATGCACTTGAACACATGGGGTTTAATTTATTATTTTTCTACTGATTAAAATTTATTATCTTGGTTATGCACTTATGTACTTGTGTTCCATGTAGCCATATAGATGTCAATTAAAATAGCTAAATAACCCAGTTTGTTATCTATGTGAAACAAATTGCGCGTGTTTCTTAGTATCAAAATAGTACATTTCTTTTATATTTTATTCCACCTGAATATTGCTATAACACAGGACACTATACTTTTATCTCTCCAAAAGTTCCGTTAAACAGGAAGAGTGTTTGCTGAGGCAGGAAAAAGAGAGAATTAAATATGTATATTCTGATTGTGAGATGCCTCTATGCATGACGTGCCACAAAACCCTGGCCGAAACCACAGAATGATCATTCCATTTGTGCTGGAAGTGGTTCCCATTTATCGTTAATTCAATAATTCGGACTTTTGAAAGTAGAAGCGCTCTGTCATAAACTGAGGGAATTCAAATTGAGGTATGTTGATGAGTTCCTATAGAGCGGCGTGTGAAATGTTTCTGTAAATTTAGGACGCAAACACTTAACTCACTCGAATAGCATGTGTGTGTGTGTACGGCGGGACATTCCACACTATGGCCATGTGCTTATTGTATGTCAGACCTCTGCAGGAAGTATGGGATGAGTGTAATTTCAGATTTTTTTTGGTAGTGTTTAACGCCCGCTTTAATTACTTATGGCACCTTAGGCGGTGACACTGATGATACATGGATGAAGATGGAGCACCGGTGGAATGTGATGGCGGGGAAAACCGGAAAACCCGGAGAAAACCCGCCCCAGCGCCGCTTTGTTCACCACAAATCTCACATGCGATCACTTGGGATCGAACCCGGGCCGTCTAGGTGAGAGGCGAGCGGTCTAACCACTCGGCCACGGCGCGGCCATGTAATTTCAGAGGGCGGCCGACTTCCGGACAGAGAGAAGGCCGTCCTGCGTGGTCCCTAATAGTTCATAAGCGTTCATCTCAACGCGGTGAGCACCAGGAACCCTCCATTCAGGTCCGAATAAACCACCTAAGTCCACAGACAACGACCAGTGCCATCCCGCCGCCGAGAGATGTATTTACAGAGCGCAGTCACCTCCACAAAATGGCGCCTTTGCCGCAGTCTTCGTCGACACAACCCTGAAGGAGACCGATTGGGATGCAATGAAGGGACAGGAATTTCGGGAGAATGAAGAATTCTCTCCAGCATTTGCTTAGTGATTCCGGGAAAACCCCTGAAAAAACTCCTGGGTCAGAGAGGTCAGCGACGAGGAGTTGTTCCCGCGACCTCCCGAATGCAGTCCCGGACGAAACGCCTGAGCCAACCTGCTCCATATCCACAGCATGTGCTCAGCGGTTTTGGCTCATATTCAAGGAATCCTGAACTCTATCGCAGGTATTGTCATAGTTGTTCATTCTCTGGAATCGTAGGCGGATTCTGGGAGAGTCTGAGAGGAGTTGCAGCCTTCTTTTAGTCCCCTAGTAGCAGTTATTTACTAAGTTCATAGCGTCAGTTTGTTTTGTTAGTTGTGCTATGCAGTACAAGTGCAGTAAGGAGATGTTGCAGACCGAGCAAGAGTTTGAAGGTAGGAGACAATTTTATAGGGGGAGCATTTTATTCCATCCAACATTCGATGTCGAGAATTACTGGATCTGAAGCTTTCTGAATAAAAAAACAAACAAACTTAAAACAACTAATTTTTGGAACAAAATCTTTGTTTGTTGTGTATATGTGTCTGTGCGATTGTCTGTGAACTGCATAACTTTTTTCGTAGTCAGCTTACACTCCCCGTGTTTAGGACTGATACCCTCTAGGACTTACAAGCCAATGCCTAAGGGTCAGAAGCCTTTTGATGAGCCAGCGGCACAAAACCACAGAATGGAGAACCTGGAACAAGATTAGAATGTCACTTTAACCTAGTGTATTCGCTTATTTCACTCTACCTTTAAGGAACTAAGTAATAGGACAATTTCTGGTAATGCTTTTCCTGATTAGCATGATGTACGTAAAAAAAAAAATAATCCTCTGTAAGAATAGTGTTTTTTTTTTTTTTTTTTTTTTTTTTGCAGGACAGATAGAGAAATTCATGTGAATGGAAAGCATCACATTTTTTAACCATGTCATACCTCACATGGGCGAAGATATGAATTTCAATATAATTATGAAATATTACGTCGTTACGTAATCGATTATTATTAGTATTAATATTGTTATGAGAAATATACTCATGCATTTATTAAAATTTATTTACTTTAAATCACTGTAGAGGATATGCATTTATAATACGAATTTTAAAGTAAATAGTTCTACTCATAACTTTAATGTTACTTTTTCAGCCTGCTTCTCTTCATAGAGATGGCTGAGTCGTGAAACAGTCGTTGATAAAGCAAACCTCATTTCATTGACGATGGGTTTGAGTCTCTCTCTCTCTCTCTCTCTCTCTCTCTCTCTCACACACTCTGATGTTTTGATTTCAGTGAAATCGAAAAAGCCAGTTCACACAGATAGTTAGCTGAAAATTTTAATACCACCTTAATTGCCATTTTGGAGATAGACAGATGTTCACTCCTTATTGACAACCAAAGTTTCTTCAAAGGCACACCAAAATATATTAACTTCAATGTTGTCTGCTTTCAAATGTGCCAGTTCCTCTTGTAAATCTAAATTATTCGGAAGGAATTTCGAATCCATAATGAATGGATCGGAATACAGTCAAAATCTTCATCACACTTTCCAAAATAGTTTTTGAAATTCTGCTGTAGCAGTACTAACTGTTCTGTAAGAGGTTCACCAGCATCTTATAATCGTCAGCAAGTGGCCGTGCATTTGGAAACATTTCACGCGATCCATTTTCAATTATCTGTGTCCAAAATATAAGCTATTAATATATCCTTGGGTCTTATCCATATTAATCAAAATATTTTCGTTTCTTCCTTGCATTTTTACTTTCTGTAGCACATATTGCAATGTACATAGATAGAGAAGGTATTTTACTCCACCCAAATATTCGATACCAAGATTTCACTGTAACTACATGCTTCGAGACCAGCTGAATCCAAAAAACATTTTTATAAACGCAAGCCCGCGCGCGTGTGCCTTTAGACAGCACAGCTCAAAAACGAAAGGTCGATTAAATACCAAACTGGGTACTGTATCTTTCAGGGATGCGACACGAAGATTTTCAAGAAAATCCCCCAACTGTCGTTTATATGGAACATTTTTCGAAAATTTGATTTCTCAAAAATGTCTCTAACGATTTGAATAAAAGTTCCTATGTTTAAGATATTTAAACGAAAAGCGAAATTTATATCTTGAATTTTATGGGATTAGCCTCTGAAGAACTCTTCATTCGGGATGACTTTTGTATAACTCGAGAACCGTAAGACATAGACAAAAAATTACCACACAACTGTATATACGTATCATTAAAACACACAATTTATGTCATATACATTTTTGTAGATTTAGCCGTTTGCGACTTATTCCTTGTGTATGCTTTCAATTTTAAACTACTTAAACTGTTCTCAAACGGGAAACCAACTTTCGTTTCATCTCTTTCGTTTTACTCCTGGGAATGCGAAAGATAACCGAATTTCAATTGTTTCACACAGTGATAGCATTTAAAAAGATTTGACTAACGCTATAGCCTCGTGTATTCCCCTATTTCACTTCTACTTACAAGGAAGCACATGATAGGACCATTTCTGCTAATGTAGATATCGATTAGTATGCCGTAGAGAAAAGAATAATATTTTGTAAGGAAGGCTTGTTTGTAGAACGGCTAGAGAAAGTCATATGCGTGGGCCACATCAATTTTTTCTGTTTATTTTATTCAAGTGTACCAAAATACCAAAAAGATATGCTGACTTAGATTAAAGTGCAAGTTAGTCCGCATACTCATGCCCCTCAATGGTAAAACATGCAAGTATCTCGTTTTTCAGTTTAAAAACTCGCATTAAGATTTTACTTCAAGTGTATAGTTTTCTCCAAAACATGATGGCCCTCAAACAAGATCTACCACTGGGCAATAACCATAACCAAACAAAAGACGACCCTATACTAGGGGCGAGAGGCAACATAGTAAGGTCTGTTTCCTGAGGCATTGCTTGCAAGTCTCAGTTAAGGCACCAGTAAGTAGAAGACTTGGCATTAGCGAGAATTGGTTTCCAACCGCAAAATCCCTAACGGATAAGTTTAAAGTCAGGCCATCCCCACAACATACCATATGTATGAAAGAAGTTGGGCGTGACCGGCAATGTCAGCAGAGAGAGAGAGAGAGAGGGAGAGAGAGAGACAGAGAACCAGAAACAGACAAAAAGAGACAGAGATAGAGAGAAAGACAGAGACAAACAGAGGGACAGAGACAGAGACAAAGACAGAGAGAGACAGAAAGTGACAGAGAGAGAGACAGACAGAGAGAGAGAGACAAAGGTAGAGAGAATGACAGAGACACACACAGAGGGACAGAGACAGAGAGAGAGACAGAGACCGACAAAGAGAGAGACACACACAGAAAGAGACAGAAAGAGACAGAGAGAGATACACAGAGAGAGTCAGGCAGAGAAAGAGATACAGAAGCAGAGATAGAGAGACAGAGAGAGGGACAGAGACGGAGAGAGACAGATAGAGACAAAGACATAAAGAAAGACAGAGAGACAGAAAGGGACAGAGACAGAGAGAGGGACAGAGACAGAGACAGAAAGAGGGACAAGGCAGAGACAGAGAGAGACAGAAACAGAAAGAAAGACTGAAACAGAGAGAGACAGACAGAGACAGAGAGAGAGAGAGAGAGAGAGAGAGAGAGAGAGAGAGAGAGAGAGAGAGAGAGAGAGAGAGAGAGAGAGAGAGAGACAAAGGCAGAGCTAGAGAGAGCGAGGGAGGAATGTTTTAGATTTCAGTGGCAGCTACTAATCCCAGGACTATTTGTACCATTTCTTTACACACGAGCATTAACTACGTTTCTGCTCTTGAAGGTGGTTTTATTGGTTTTTACGGTAACTATGGCTCTCTTCCTGTACTTTTTACGGAACACGTAACTCGTAATGAGTGCCCTATGTTTATTTTTTATGTTGCGACATCAGACGATAATAAATCACATCTTTACTTAACAGAGTGGAATGCTTTGTTGACAAATATTGTAATTTCCTGGCAACCATAGCAGTATTGCTGAGCTTTTAACTATACATAACACACTCGATAGTTGGTATACACAGTAAAATTAAAATAAGAAAATAGGATAAATAATCATCACTATTGTGCCCCTTAACTACTTTCTGTTTCTTTTTATCAGGGCTCGATTGTTTCACTACTTGCTCTCCAAGATGAGTCACTCCAGACAGGAACTCATCTATATCGATGAAAAAAAGATATATATATATATATATATATATATAACACTAATAGAAACTACTAAGGTTGTTGTAATCGCTTTGCTGAACTGAGATACAGTTGGCATTGTTGCCTGACAATGCGTGGGTTCTTCGGCGAAGGAAAAGCGCAATAAAGATAACAATTTGTCCAGATTCTGAACATTGTTTCCCCATCCCATGGTCCGGGTAGTCTCCTTAGCGCGGCTGCTTACCAAGCGGGAGACCTGAGTTTGATTCCCGGTACCGGCTTGGGGAATTATCCCCTGCTGGGAGACCTAGTCCCGGGGCCAATTGAGGAGCTACTTGATCGAGAAGAACTCATTAACCGACAGGGAGGGACTCGAGGCGCTGATCACGTCTCACCCTCCAGTACTGCACTGCACCCCACTCATGACGCCTTCGGGCCGAGGCGGTAGGTAACAACTACACCATGGAGGTGACAGTTTGGAGCGACTGCAGGGGTAACAGGTTTCCAGCCTCATGGCACCCTCGAGGTAGACCGTTACGGTGGGCCATAAAACGGGGAAAGGAGAGAGATGAACCGTTTGCCAAACTAACCATTGATGCCAACGTATTAGCGTAACTGTTAACTGATGGAACGTCTCTATTTAAATCATATGTTTAATCCAAAATAATAAAATGGGTGGGGGTTTTGGGAACGTATGGATTTTGCGTGCTCTTTCTATAGCTGTACAATTCTTAGTGCTATTATTTTTTAATTTATAAATTAACACTTAACACCCACAATGGAGGTGAGCGATTCTCGAATAGAGCGCCGTCAAGTTTCCGAGACTCATATGCACTCTTGGTTAGACCACTCGCCTCTCACCTAGACGACGATCCAAAGCGGTGCAGTTGCGGGTTCTCTGGTTTCCCCGCCATCACATTCCATGTATCATCGCTTGCGGTGTCATAGTAGTACAAGCGGGCGTTAAACAACTATCTGTCTAATTCCATTGGAAGAAGAACAATGAAAGCAGCATGTGTTACTTCGTTGTGGTTTCTGTGGTTTTGCTCTATTTTTTCATCAAGCTAACTTTGTGAGCAGTTATAATTTTTATTAAAGTAGAAATATGAGGAACATACTTTCAATGTTAAATATCTCCAAAATTAAGGGCTATTGAATTGTTATTGTGTGGAGATTTTAGCGGATATGCATGTTTTTGATTCCGTGAAACCAAGAAAAGACATTTTTGGGAAAAAATTATATGGATGTGTGAACAGTATTAAAAATAAAAGGCCGCTAACTACTCGGCACTAAGGAGACGTGGGTTTGATCCCAAGTGACCGCATGTGAGATTTAGGGTGGACAAAGCAGCGCAGGGGCGGGTTCTTTCCGGGTTCTCCGGTTCCCCCTGCCATAGCATTCCAGCGGTGCTCCATCTTCGTTCATCGCCTGCGGTGCCATAGTAGTAATTGCGGGCGTTAAATACTATAAAAAAATCAAAACTAAATGTGGTAGAAATACCAAATATACCTAAGTTAGGTATCCTATAAGAATGTAGTGCGAGGATTACCAGATAAATCCTGTCAAACAAAACTACCTTTTACAAAGAAACACTATCAAAAGGAAGCTTCACATCATTTCTTATTCTACTAGTTTAGATTTACCTCAGTATATTATGTCCCCCTTAGATATGTTAGAAGCAATGGTATGACAATCCTCGATGTTGAAAGCAACGTTTTGATTAGTAGCTGTATGTTGTTCATTCGGTCGTCTCCTTAGCGAGGTTGCTTGCCAAGCGGGAGACCTAGGTTCGATTCCCGATACTGGCATGGGGATTTTTCCCCCGCTGGGACCTGGTCCAGGGTGCACTCAGCTTCATGAGTCCTTGGGGGGTCATTTGAGGAGCTACTTGATGGAGAAGTATCGGCTCTAGGTTGAGAGGACCGCATTAACCGGCCGGGAGGGATTCGAGGCGCTAAATATGCCTCACCCTCCAATACTGCCCCTCCCATCCATGACGCCTGCCGCCTGCCTTGGACCCTTGTGGCTGTTGCGCAGGAGTTTAATATCCTTTATTCACTCTCTTCCAATTCCTCGGCTTTAACCGTAGGTCTACGATATTTTGTGGTTTTCTCCGCATATAAGGAATTTAAACCAGAATATACAGATTTCTTTACAATAGACACAACATGCAGATCTGGGAGGCCCATGAATGTAGACAATTCTGGACACCACACCAGAAATCCTCAAGAACAGGACCTAGAGCGCAAACCAGCCAACCAGATTATATGACTGGACTGCCACATAATCTGACAAGATAATTGAAATAAGAGTGCACATTTAAATAAAATATATCTCTAATTGGTTGCGCTGTCTGCCTGTCTAAGCCTGTATATGGTTGGATTTTCGTGGAGCTAGATTGCATTGTTGCTTTCGGGCAGCAATTAGATTACTCTTGTTCTTAATATCTTACCCACAAAGAGAATATAAGTTAACCTTATTTTATATTACAGATGACTTCACGAAGATGAAGGAAGATCACAGATTCAAGATGGTCGAATGCTTGGATTTCTCCGATTCCAATTTAACTTGGTCGCTTTCCCATCAACTCATCTGTAATAACCAACACCGAGAAAGCTTCAAATCTTTAACTTATTTTATATGTCTCATCTTCCGTCCCTACTTCGTCTCCTTTAGTAAGAATTCAAAATCCCGGACACTTGATATCCAATCAAAAAGTCTAATATTTAAAACAAATAGTTCAAGCTCTTAACTTAAAGTATATTAACATGGGTTATTGGTGCATTAATTTCATTATGTTCTAATTAATGAATAGGAGCATTAATAGATTTAGAAATTAATTTACTCTCCTTCGTTCCAGATTTATGAGGTTTGAAGTTTCTAAAAGGGATTTTGGATTATCGGAGAAATATATATTTAATCTACCAACTTTCTACCCTATAAGCAGATAGCGGATTTTTCAGAAGCCAACTACAGTGAAATAACGTACAGAAAAAGAAGAATAGAGAAATATAAATTCAATGTTTTTGTCACTAAGATGATGCTTTTAAAAGACTTGTTATGTCAGTTGAAAAGGATGATATTTGAAAACAAATCTTAGTGTTACTCGGAAGGTGTAACGTTGAACAATGCCCGTCAGTAGCACTAACTTTCAAAAACAAATTAATTAGAATACAATCTGTAACGATTGCAAGGTTTATATCAAAGTCGCTGTGTGCCGGAATTTCGCCCTGCAGATCTTTTACATGCAAATAATGGAGCTGCCGTTTTTAAACGTACATGGAAGCCATCGATTTTGGCCGGGTTTTGGCCCGTGACGTGGAGCTAAGAAGAGCTGAGCTCCCCAATTAATAGTTTTGCCATCAACTAGGTACACCACCTTTTTTCATGACTTAATACAACCATGTTTTCTTCTTCAAAACGTAAGAATTCCAATCTTTTTAACAGTAATGTTATCATGAAGGTATTAATCCAGTTCGTAATAGATTACGTACCACTAAACCCCATACAAAACACTTGCAGGATAATAAGCCTTTCTGGGTAGTGTAGAGCTAGCGTGTCTGCTTCGCGTTCATAAGGTCGCGAGTTCGAATCTCGCCGAGGGTGAATTACACGGGTAACGATTCTTTTTTTTTTTCGCGGTTTTTCCTTATTCTGAGAATGGGTTTTTTTGAACTGTTTGTTATTGTTGATGGTTTTGTGGTGTCGGTTTCTACGGGAGGGAACATAACAAGACTTTCACAATCAGAGAGGTGGATAGCCTTTTGCGAAAAGGTGTGGCGAGGGTGGACGCGGCTTCATGGAAAAAGAAAGTGGATTATATACACAAAATAATACGAAAAACACAGGAATTAGACAGAATCATCAGTGAATGTGAACCACTAATGATATGTCTTGGGGACCGCGACAATGTTGATGATGTCAATGACGATGATGCGTCCGAGAATGACGACGACGGAGACTTGTATGCAACTGAGTCATTAAAATTCTAAACCGGTGAAAATCACTTTGTTATACCTTTCTCTCATTATAACATGCTATTTTGCATTAATTTGTTCTATAATGTCGAGAATACGTATGTATGCTACATACGTTATAATATGACTGTTATTTTCAATTAACATCAATAATAACGCATTAGTTTCATTCTTCATCGGCATTCATTTACTATGTACACTGTTTATACTCGTCTTTGCACACGATAGAGACATTTGTAATCAGAGGTTGTTGTTTACCAGTTACTCTGGCAACGCCGCAAATGCAGCATAGCCAAACTTACGCGAAACACCCGAACTGTCAAGCGCAAGGATTCAGCAGCGGGGGTATAGTTTTGCTACCAGTTAGGTGCAGTGGTGGATTTGGCCCACGCTGCATGACTAATAATTTATGAACTGGTATTTCAAATATTTTGTATATACTGAGTATAGATTTCATACAATAATTACAACCACCTACTGTGGTTAAGAGGGTTATAGTCTTAAAGTATATAACCATTCCTTTAACTTATTAGCATAACACAATCTTATATGACCTTATGATCAACATAAATTATGTATTTTTACAAATACATGAAGTAACAAAGCTCCATTATTACTTTCTCTAGCACGGATGTATATACAATGCACATAGTAGCTAGAGAAAGTAATATTTTCCACTCACAAATGCGATGTCGAGATTTCACCGGAAATACATGTTTTGAGGTCCACTGAGTCCGAAAAAATAATTTCTAGAAAAAGGTTCATGTGTGTGTCTGCAGAGAGTTTAGCTCTGAAACGAAAAGACCGTTCAATACCAAATTGGGTATTTATATTTAGCATCTTCCAAGATGCGACACGAAGATTTTTAAGAAAATTCCCCTACCACAAATTACCATTTACATGGAAGCATTTTTGAATATTTTGTTTTTCTTTGAAATGGCTATAAAGATTTTGATTAAAATGCCGTATATTAAGAATGTTAACATCAAAACTAAAATGGTTATTTTGAACTTTCTGTCGAATAGCCTCTGGAAAACTCTTTATTCTAGTTGAGTTTTGCCGAATTATGCATATCGCTTAAACCGTAAGAAATAGACAAAGCCTTACTCCACAAACTATGTAGGTCTCATTAAAACACTTAATTTATATCATACACGTTTTTCCTGTAGAAATTACCGTTTTCGAGATATTCGTTGTTATAGGTTTCAATTTTAAGCTAATTAGCTTTTCTCGAACGGGACCATGCAAAGCGAACTGAATCTCAAATGTTTCACATAGTGACCAATTTTAGACTAATGTATTACCTTATTTCTCTTATACTTACAAGGAAGCAAATAATAAGATCAATTCTACTAATGTTTATTTAGATTAGCATGACGTAGATAAAAGAAGAGGTAATTTTTATAAGACAAAGTTGTTTATGGAATAGATAGAAAAAGTTATGTCAATGGAACACAGACTTTTTTAATCTTTAAAACGTATTAAACAATAACTGTTATATACAAATGGAAGAATATACTAATGTTTTTATTTATTTTATTGTTGTTGTTGATGTCCCTCAGGGTTCTTTATTTTCCCTTATATTTGCCTCTAAAGTGGACCAACGTAATTGTAATTCTCTCTGTAACTGTTCCTGAAACTGGCACCCTGAGTGCTAGGTCTTACCCGCCACTGTCCGAACCACAGGCAAAAGGGATTGTTGGAGTAGGGGTAAAGTGTAGAGCATGTTAACAGCGGGGAACATCTCGAGCAATTGCGACCAGCTATTGATCTATTATGGCCTACCACCCCTCCGCCCCCGCGGAGGAAGGGATGAATGGAGGGAAAACCACAGGCCAGCACATAGGAAACGATGGAGCTAAGCTCAGAGACGCACGGAAGTCTCTAACATTCACTAGATGTCAGTCCACTGAGGCTATACTGGATCGGGAACAACATTGCAGATTCTAGTTCCGTTTTAGATGTGAACTCTGCTACTAGTCGATTGCCCAACACGCCTGCGCGCAGCAAGAGGACAGAACGAACGGAAGATGTGCTTTTCGCATGGTAAGAAGAGCCGAATTTCAAAAATTCCATTTCTACTTCTTATTTCGATTTAGTTAATTTACACCCACCTAACCTAACGTAACATAATCTCGACGAAATTTCGAAACCTGTCGTTCACCTGTCTCATAGTCATATTGCCTGCGCAACCAATAGGAACGGCTCAGTCTAAAACTGAACTAGAATCGGCAATCTCGCGCATCGGGAGGCCGAAATGAGGCCTCTACAACGGCACCTTGCCTCAACCAGCGCAACCAGAGAGAAGAGAGTTTCACACGGAGCAAGCAACTGTGCCATCTGCTTGCAAAGCCTCAAGCCACACCTGCGGCGACCTGAAAGATGAAGGAATGAAAGGGGAAGAACCTCAGTATTCGCTTTAGCGGCCCAGGGAAACCCAGGGCCAGAGTGCGCGGTCAGCGGGGAGTGAACCCGAACCTCCCGATTGCCAGTCCCAAACGAAAGACCTGAGCCACCTGGCTCGGTTCGGTGTAGGGGAGGGGATGGACGGTGAGAGCATTTCAATGGAATACATTGGTGCCATTTTCTCCAAAGCCTGGCTTAGTGAGTAAAATTCGATACAGGGGTGCTTTAAGCATGCTAGTATTTACTTTCGGGTTAGACCTTCCACATTACATATAAATCATATTTTGTAAGAGCCTTTAAAACAATAATTACTACAAATACAATATGATATTTTAAATTATCAGTTTCGACACTAGTTGGCACCATACGAAGTTTGTGATATGATCATGCCATTTAAGTTGAGGGACCGTGTTATTTGAAACCGCAGCTGAACAACTGTGTAACTTAATATGCGATTTACTGATGATGACTATATGAATGTAATTAAGCGAGAAGGCATGCATTAAACTATACCGATAATAATTAAACGCGAGCGCTTTTAGCCAAATCACGGCCTCATTGATGCCTTATTCACTAATTAGAATCGAACTTAATCAATTATTTTAAAGCATGACACTCAGAAACTGTTATATTTCTCTAATCTCTGCTTCGATTTGACTAGGGATCTAGGAAGCCTATTCTCATGAATTTTGCTGTGCACTCTTGGCAGTGGGTACAAACTGTTTAACCGCCGATATTTGGTGATCTATAAAATCAAAGCATAAAAGAAGTGGTTGGCCCCGTAGCTCAGTCGGTAGAGCTGCTAAGTGAACGTCCGGGGTTCGATTCACGGCTGGGGGATGGGAATTTTTCTCTTGCTTGAATATTCCCAATGCTTCCCAGAGCCTGGAAGTTTAAGTGTGAATGTGTGTGTGTGTGTGTGTCAGAGAAGAGAGAGAGAGAGAGAGAGAGAGAGCGAGAGAGATAATGTAGAAAATTAGAAACTCAATGACGTCAACAGTACCCAGCACACACATTCCAAAGGTGAATATCTCTGATAGGAGCATGCACTTAAAAGCGGCGTATAAATGGAAAACTAATTACATGTATATACATAGTAAAAACATATAAACCACTTTAGGGATTATTCTAAAACTTAAAAAAAAAAAAAAATCTCTCGCTCATTGAATTTATCTGAAACGAATCCCTTCTAGCTTAAAATTATTTTACACAAAACTCGATATCGATATTTCACCGGAAATATGGTATGAGGTCCCCTGAGCCCAGAAGCAGTTTTAGAAAAAGACCCTTCTGACTCTGGACAGCATAGCTCAAAAACTAAAAGACCGTCAAATACCAAATTAGGTATCTTCCAAGGATGCGAAGGTTTTCAAGACAATTCACCACCCCAAATTACACTTTATATGCATTTTTTTTTAAATTCAGTTTTCTAAGAATGGCTCAAACGATTATGATTACATAATCGTATTATTAAAGATATTTACGTGACAAATGAAATCTATATTTTGAATTTACTGAGAATAGCCACTGAAGATCTCTTCTTTCTGGATGTGTTTGCGTTACTGGTAAACCACAAGAGATAGACAGAAAGTTACTGCGCAGAAAATGCAGGTCTCGCAAAACATAACATTTTGTTATATACATTTTTGTAGAGTTAACCGCTTCCGAGCTATTCTTTATTGTTGGTTTTGATTGTAAACTACCTGAAGTCTTCTGAAACTGGAGATCATCTTTCGTTTTATCTTTGTTTTGTGTTACTCCTGGCCGTGCAAAGTGAATCGAATTTCAACGACCGGCTTTATAAAAGATTTGACTATCACTTCAGCCCATGTAACCCCTGTGCTAAGAAGCAATTGATACAACCGTTTCTGCTAATGTTTATCTCAATTACCACGATGTAGATAAAGGAATAACCCTCCTGTAACAATAGTTTGTAGAGAAAAGCATGTGAATGGAACACATCAGCTTTTTATTACATAATTTAATTGAGTTTTAAAACCCATGCTAGTTGTCATTAGATAATCATCTCTCGACCTTCGGTGTCCAATAATTTCTCTAATCACAACCACGGTTTAACCTAAATTAAATTACAGTAAGCAGCCGACATTCCTGGTATTACTGAAGATTGCTGTAAAGAATATGTTTAATACTCTGATAATCTATTTGTTATAATTTACGCGTTTCCTTTTACTTCTCCACTGCATACACCATTCCATCAAGATGAAACTGTAATTATTTTCAAGTAATTGCAAGAGTGTCCATGTGTAACTGTTCCTTTATTTAAATGTAAAGTGTTACGGAGGAACAAAATTTTATTAAATAAGCAATTCCAAATGTTATTTATTGCGATAACTTCTGAATTAAATAAAAAATGTATTGTAATTAAGAGCTGACAAATAAACCGAAAAATTTGTTTACATAAGTTTTAGAAGTACATTTTGTTAATACTTGGTTTGTTTACATTTACCGAGAGAGGTGGCGCCGCGATAAGGTGTGCGATTCGCACTCCGTTGGTCCAGGGTACGATTCCCGGTGACCGCTCACTCTGAGGTATTGGTTTTTCGAGGTTCCCCCGGGGTCCTCAGGCGAATGCTGAGGCGTTTTATAGCCTACCATTATTTACTTTCCATCACTTCCCCTTCATTCCGTTCCCCTTTTATCTTTCATGTTTGCTTCCAGGCTTGTGATGTATGGCAGTGCGAGCAGATGGTGAGGATACATAATCAATGGAAAGCCTATTCCTCATGGGCAGTAGGATGGGTATGGGGCTTGGGAACGTTATTGACTTCCGCTCGCCACTGGATACCTGTCTTGCTGCGGCCTGTGGCCTCCTGTGGTTTATTCGCGTCAACCCACCCGTCCCTACTGGGGGTGCAAGCCAAATACATACACAGACATACATACACACACACATATATACATACCAGGGGCGGCTATTTAGGTGAACTAGGTAAACAAAATTTTCACGTAAATATAGCAGTATTCCATTTTTATAATTTTGGCAATGTTACTGACATTCTATAACTTTAATAACAAATTTAAACTGCAAGCGGCCTACAATAGGTCAATAACCAACCCAACTGTTTGGAACTTACAACGAACAGGAAAAGAATTGGTGGAAGTTTGTGAAAAACAACTGACCTTAAAAACCAAGTGCAGCGGTGAGAATTGTTGAAGAAACTGCTTCTCTAAACAGCTTGGTTACCATGGCAACACGACGTCACCAAACGAAGCACTAAGGTGGCCAACCAGCTGGTCACCATCCCTCTTGCATACGCTTTTGGCAAACAGGAAATATTTTTACTTGTAGGGGAGTACCAGAGCAAAGAGCGGTGGCCTTCACCTTTCGGGTAGAAGGCATTTTTACTGTTTTCGCTTAGTAACAAATAATCACCCCGGCCCGAGTTCGATCCCAAATGCCTGCATGTGGGATTCGCGGTGGACGAAGCGGCGTCTGCGCGGGTTTTCCCCGGATCCTCCGGTTTCCCCCGCCACTCATGCCACCAATTGTTCCATCCTCAATTTCGCTTACATTTCATATCATCCACTTCTTCATGTTCATGCATGGCTACGGGCTGACCCCTCGTAACAGGTTCTCTATTCTGTGGATTCATGCCGTAGGCTCCCCGACAGGCTTCTGACCCCTAGGTATTGACTTGTAAGTTATAAGGGAGTGTCAGTCCTACACATACGGGGGCGGTAAGCCGATTACGAAACGAAACAAGTAATCACAGTCGCCGTAGCGGTTTCAACTCGGGGATGTGTTGTTGCGTTATCACGTAAAAGTGGTGTTTTATAAAACTGTGAGCGGTATAGTCCTCCATTTACTTGATGTCACTGTCTGCGATATTTAGCAACATTGTGATTTGAGTGTTTTATAATGAATCCCGTGAACAATATAGTTTATTGTTTGTTGGAAACTCCATTTTCCAGGTGGAAAGATGAAAACATGAAATGTGTACTAAATTTGGGTTGCTCACTGATATTATCGACATACCCATTAAAGGAGACTGTAAGAAAATAGGGAATTCGTACAATATTAAAGTCAACAGCTCTTGGTTTGCTAGCTTTGCTTGGTGGTGCAGTAGCCGCAATTTGCAATCGCTGTGCTACTTCCTTGTTTGCTTTCAAGCAACAAAACTAACGTTACGACATTATCCACAGATTTGCACCTCAAAAATGGGAAGACCGACTTAATTTGCAAGAAAAAGGTGAGTCATACGTCTTTATTTTATGGTAGTCATTCGTTGTATTCCACCACGCCTAAGTTCACTTCTTGCCGTCTCCAGTAGCCGTGGCCTTTGGCGCGTTTTTGACGCTCTACCGCGAAAGGAACGCGGGTTTGGCCCTAAACTTCACCTACTCTGTAAGACACGAGCCGCCACTGATACACACATACACACGCGAGCGCACACATTGGCAGACAACCTGGCAAAAGCAGCAGCGAGGAACAGCGTTATGCAGATACGTTACAAGAGAATATTCAACGTGAACTGCTAAGAGAACTTCAAGAAAACAGTGTAGTGAAGTGGCAAAGTGAATGGCAAACAACTCCAAAAGGAGAAATAACTAAATCCTATTTTCCGTGTGTAAAAGACAGGCATAAAATCAACATACCATTAACAGGCAATATAACAACTTTTCTAACAAGTCATGGTAGATTAAGATATTATTTCCACCGATGGAAGCCAAACAAAAATCATTTGACTTACGAGTGTAAAAAACTAGAAAAAGAACGAACTTAATTACGAAATAACATTATGAAAATAGGGAGGCAATGGTCGAGTTCTGAAAGAGAACTGCTACAGATGTACTAAAAACAGTTTATCAAATTTGCACAAACGGTAAAGCCAGAATAATCATAAAAATATTGGATAGGTAGAGTCAGACTGAAAAATTCAATACCATAGCCGGGATTTGAACCACGGATCTCCCTATCTCCCGGTAGGAGTCAGTTTGGAAATTCAATGCTATGCCGGCATGTTGCCATGGTAGCTCAGTGGCAGAACAACCGGCTAGAAATCGGGTGATCCGTGGTTCAAATCCCGGCTATGGCATTGAATTTTTCAGGCTGACGCTACCTATCCAACTCCTGTCCTACACACGGCTTGTGTGAAAAAACAATTACTCCAATACATAAAAATGTTGTAGCAGAGTAAATAAAAGAAACAAACAATTAGTCACATGAAAGTATGAGGAAAATATCTCAAACGCAACATCATATAGTAATATCATCTAATTTGTAATGAATATTTCGTTTATGACACATTATCGTGGGAAGTGGCCAATGCAGTACATTGGAGCGTAAAATTCCAACCAATTGGAAATCATTATCTCTGCATTTTAATCGGCTTTTTTTATCACACCGACGTGTAATTGTTTTTCTAAATTTATCGCACCCACGTGCATTTGCTTTCTCTCTGAATATCAGTGTGCAGTGATATTCCCGTACATAATGGCGGAAGTTCCAATAGACATATTAATTGCAATCATGCTTTACTAAGCCAGAATAATAGAATGTAGCAATACAAGGAGATCTGTGTTTATTTTACGCCACAATAATAAATAATGTGGCAGTACAGAGAGATCGGAAATTTATATCGCCATCAAGTTGCAGTGATTCCGGTGAAAATATACGCCAAAACAAATGGGGCTTTAGGAATATTATTCTTCATGTCCATGTGGACTAATCATTTTCATTTTATTCACAAAATAGTCTTATTAAATACAACTCGAGCTACAACTTTTCTGTAGATAAATTCGCTCGCAACAAATTGTTCCCAAATTTATCGATAAAACTCGTTTTTTTATTTATTTATTAGTCTGACTCATAAATGAATTTGCCAAGGGACACAGAATAAAATATATTTAGGGATTTAAAAAAAAAAAGTTATCAGTGAGTATTATAAAAACATTTTACCATACGTTATATTAGGTATATAAAATTAAGCTATGAGAACAAATTGTAACAAAGATTATAAAAGATGTGCAACAACAATAAAAGTTATAACAATAAAAGAGAAAAAAAAATATTTATAAACCATAATACATTTTACGTTCTGTTTAAACCATACAAATTATTTCGAAAATTGGCTACGGAATGCTTTATGATGTTTTCTGTGATTGCTTGTTCCACACTTCTTTTATTTTATACTTTGCCTCCATTTCACAAATATACTTGTAATTGTTCCTCGAGATCCAAAGCAGAGATAATAGACCCAAACATCCGCTTTGAACTGAATAAATAAAAATAGTAGGCCTATTTTTCCCTATCCCCCACAGAGTCTGGAGTATGAATGTGCCGGTCCCCGTAGCCGCGCTCGCTAAAGTGTCTCGCTTTGGTGCTTCGCGGCGCACGGGATCGTGGGTTCGAGTCCCGCCTTGGGCATGGGTGTTTCTGTGTTTGTAAATGTGTATGTGTTTGTGTATGTATATGTAAAAAGGAAAAACGAATAGGTCAACTAAGGAAATTTAGAAACTAGAAAAAAGAGGTAAAAAAAAATGTGAGAGTGAATGTGTGTGTGTATGTTTATGAATATAAAATTGATTAAAAGAATGTTCTATACCTACAGTAATATGAATTGTTTCACAAGTCAAAACCCCCGATACATTGAAGTTAAGGGCGGTTATAAAAATGGCGAAATTAGAAAAAAAAAAAAATGATGCACTGTTGGATAAGCAGGGTCAGACTGAAAAATTCAACGCCGCAGCCAACACAGATATCCCGGTTTCCACCCGGTTGCTCTAACCACTAAGCTACCACGGCAACATGCGTACCCTACATTTTTAGATGCAATAATCTTTGTACATGTAAGTATATAGTTGTGTACATATGCTTTATGATACTTGTTATTTTAAACTTAGTTTATCTATATTGCTTTTATAGCGTTTGTTTTATTTATATTGTGTTCATTAGTTTCTGCATATTTTAAAATAATTATTATTGTTCTTTTAATATTTGAGTTATTTGTATTGAATGTACATTTGGATATACTTTATCTTTAGGAACTTCATTGTATTTAGGATTTCTATATTTCAAGAATTTCCTTTGGTAATTCATATCCGTGTGGAAACATTTTCGCAAATGCGAGTTTGCTATTATAGGTCTTTTTCATTTGTGACCCAATGAAAATGGTGTAACAAAAACGCTCTTTTTCGCCAACTCTTTATTTCTTTCACAAACTGATTACAAACGGAATCTGCTGACAAATATTTGTCTATCTTCAATGCTTTCGTAACAATTCTTCGTATAGTTTCCTTTCGACGTTCGCTGCGAAGACTATTACTGCTCGGTACGAATTTTCCGTCGAAGCTGAATTCAACTGCTGCTCGTTAAGTACTCTCATTTGAAACTGACTCTGGGCAGGGCTTTGTTCTCCTTTTTGTTCCTCTTGGTCACGTGACAATAACTTTTCAGAAGCACTCGTACGAGCAAAACCACAGCAGGTGTCACAAACTCACTCAGGTGTATCAATGCGGGCCCCTACGTCAAATAATCTTCCGACAGCACACGTGTCTACTTCCAAAGGTGTAACAAGCAGAGCTTCGACGTCAAGAGAGCTTGTCGCTGGCAAACGTGTCCACTAAAGCAGGTGTAACAATGGATGCCAACAATCAGCCATGACCCACGAAGAAATCTGTTCACACATGTACGGCGATTACGGCCGCAGGGCGTAGTCACGATAGCCTAAGTGCAATTAATGGAGCACAAAACTCAGTCTGCTACATACACTGCTTTTGGAAGATATTAATCTCCCTTTAGAAAACTCAAGTAGCTAAATTAACCCAGAGAAAACTCTCATTTACAATGTGCAGAAACAGCAAACAATCTTAAAGTTCTGGTGTTTTTACAAAATTTTATATTTGTAGTTTCAAACATTTTTTAAAATTGCACCGATTTGCACTTTTATGTGCGTTTAGTATAGCAATTTTGCTCTCTATACTATTTATGTACACCCCAAAAATTCAATAGATATTCCACCGGAAATACACGTTTTTAAGACTCCCTGAATAAATCTGAATTTTTAGAAAAAAAAAGTGTGTCTGAATAGCATAACTCAGAAATGAAAAGTCAGTTATTACCAAACTTGAAAATCTACCACTTCAAACTGCTCTTTATATGGAAAATGTTTCATTAATTTTTTTTTCTCAAAAATGACTTTAACAATTTTAATTAGTGTACCATATGTTTAGTACATGGCTAATATCCAGTGCTTCGAAGTTCGTACCGCTCGCCGTTCCGCATATAGGTTGAGAGCGTCCATCTCGCCGCATCATAACATGTTATTGATAAGAACGCAAGGAGGAGAGGTAAACAAATCTGTTGCCAAGTAAACAGTACTGTTTCCAGAGAACAAAAATGACTATGAGACATTCGTAAAAACAGAGCATTACGTACAACATACAATTGTTAAATATATGAGGCTGACTCTGATTTCCTTCTTTGCACATGCATATTATGAAAACACCCAAGCAATTATAACACGAATTATAATATTTATTGATAGAATGTAAAATAATAAAATTAATTTCTTAAATATCATCAGACTCCTACCAGGTAAAAAACGAAAGCAGGAATTAAACTAAATGTTTACTCATCTGCAGCCATATTTCTCAAAACTATATGTATTTCTGAAGCCTTTCAAATGAAAACCTCATTCTACGTTCCGACATAAAAGATTTGTAAAAAAAGTTCGTTCCACTTTGCATGATGTATCAGTATCACCAAGTAAATAGCATCTGTTGGGACTAGAAAATGTAGCTTGTATGCGATACATCACACCGAACTCTGCATTCTTTTCATTTATACTTTTCATTTTCTTCTTTATATCAGGTAGTATGCTCGTGGATTAGTAGATCCGTCTGGATAGTTCTACATGCCGCACAGTTTCAACTCAGCTCCACAGCTCTGGACTATAACAGTGTGATAGCTGTGGGTAACTTTCTGAAGAAATTTGCAATCCATAATATGTTTCTTTAAAGCCATTCTGTTACTAGACGTATGATAGTTTGTTTACTAAAACTGCCATAGGTTTCTGAATAAGTACATGCATAAGGTGCACTGCTAGAAGACTTACTATGGTTGTAAAACAAATTAATTTTGCTCACTTTTGAGCAGAACAAAGATGTTATCCGAACGCCTTCCTTCCTACCGATGTGGTTCTGTGTTATGTAGTTATAGCTGTTTTGCAGTAATGGGTTGCACTCTACGCTGACCTTTGCTCGCGCAAGTAGTGCCGCATGGTATTGCCAACCCGGGCCGGTCTTACCCTGCATAAGGAAATCGGGACGAACTTCCTAGTTCTGCTAATAACATTTAAAGCTTAAGTTTTCTGGAAATAGCATGTGAAGTCTTCTTCATTCTGAATTCCTTTTGTATAATTGGTAAACAGTAAGATACAGACAAAATATTACTTTGACCTTCAGCTCAAAACTCATTTTCATCGCAATTGCTGTGTCATCCATACTTTGTGTCTCCGCAGTTGACACAGGTTTCCGCTCGTCAAAAGAAACAGCATTTGTGAGCCGGGTGTCGTGAGGGAACGGTCTACGACGATAATAGGTTTATTCAAAGTCTCGCAACGTGTTTCTTATCGAGTTTCATTTGGAGCATCACGTGAAGAGAGAGTAACAACAAGTAATATACTAATTGTTCTATTCTACATTGAGTGTTTATTTATATCCGTTAAGAATCCGCTCGTAATGACACGAAATTATTTGGAGATTATGACTATTGCCTCTGAGTAATATAAAATATATAGTGTATAAAATGAACTCCAAATTTTTAGATAAACTTAAATATACCATTCCCCTAGAGGTGAATTAAATTTCTCAAACAGAACTAAGAAAAGCAATGGTTATTCCATAACAAGATGTAAGAAATGTGTTGAAAACAAGAAGTGTCTTTGAATCTATCAGGAAATCAACGTTTGTTTAACAACGGGCATTTATATAAACAGGTAGGAAGCGATAGCCTACGACCGAGCAGTTTTACGCCTCAGAGCTGCAGAAATATGATATTTAGTTGGCCCTGTACATAACAAAAATACTTTACTAAATGCATGTGAAATAATTTTGTAAACATAACACGCGCAAAAAGTTGACAGTAGTTGCGGTTTTAATTAAGTCTCTTGGTTTTGCATGACTTTCTCTATCCCTGTCATTCATTTTTGTTTTTTTATTTATTTGGTAAAGTGCTAAAAAGCTCATATGGGATTGTCTAATGAAATCGGGCTCTGGTCAGTCATTTAGAAGATTACTATTGTAATTCATACAAATCTACAATTTCTCTCTCTACACAGACCATTTGTACTTACCTCTTACATTATACAGCGCGTTCGTTTTATGACGAGGCCGCGGGCCCGGCTTGGTGGAGCTATGCAATTTTAAAGGCGAGTGGTTTAGAACCAAAATATATCTTGCAGTATGTCTTCCTAAAATGGGACTTATGAACCTTTTTTCGGGCATATAGCAAATCGCTGTCACCTTTTCTCGATATAAATTTATCAATTTCAGGCTTAATGGTAGACATAGAGAGATCCAGTATTGATATAAAATTGTTTTGTTTTTTTTAAACTGGAGTGTTATCATTCTTAGTGTGGTTCAACTTTTTATAATCAAACCTGAAAGCTTAACTTTTCCATGCTCGTTAATATATGCATAATTAAAATGTCGTCTGATCCTATAATTTTCCACGTAGCACAGCTGTTTAGAACACAATAAACATTCTCAAGCCCTTAAATGGAACTAATCAATTCCTCATTCCGCGCAAAATTTGTATCTAGCATTCTCGTGTGCCTCTTCAATGAAAAGCCACTGTCTGTTGTTATTTGTCATGTACACATCTAAGCAGTCACAGTGAAGTGGGTAAGGAAGGGGTGGCAAGGTTTGCACACCGATGAGCTCAAGGTTTCCAGCCTTGCTCTAATTCTTCCCAACAAATCCCTCTCTTTCCTTCTTGTCTACGTATCAATATGATTTTCTCTATCCTAAGAAGTTTTCAGTATAGGATATCAATGATATATTTTCTATTAGGCATCTAAAGTGTTTTTGTTTCGCTATAACTTCAAATATTTATCTTATCTTTTATACAGCGACTACAAACTATTCTCGAAAAAGTTTAATCTTCTATCTATTTCAAACTGAGATAAACTTTTGCATAGTTTCTCACATATTTTGTTATACAGAGTGGTCCGAAAAATGTATATACTGCTTAACGGTCCATAACTTGCAAACTAATCGGCAGAAATGTCTATTTTTTTGTGAAAGTGTAGCTTAAAGTCCAACTTACAGATATTACTATAGGTGTTTGAAATGGTCACTATTAACATCCATACACAACCGATGCCGCCGAACTGCAGCACGATCTACCGACTGCAACGTGCTTAGTTGGATATCAGCAGACGAATGTACGATACATTCTCGTAGATTATCCAATGTGCGTGACTTTTGTCCATAAACGGCATCCTTTAGTGTTCTCCATAGGTAAAAATCCAGAGGCGTTAAGTCTGGGGAACGTGGTGGATACTCTACAGCACCTCTTCGGCCTATCCATCTTGCAGGTAGATTTTCGTTGAGATATTCCCTGACACGATTATGATAGTGGGCTGGTGCACCATCTTGTTGGAAGCAAAACCTTTCGCTGGGCTTGTTGCTGTTACAGGTCGTCCAGATAATTTTTTCTGTACATCTGTAAAACAGCCGTCGACTTCAAATTTGTCTCAAATGCGCGCAATTATTAAACTTGTCGGTGGCTCTGTTTAATACTCATTTCGCCACTGGCGTTGAACCTCACTAATATTTTCGTACCATATGTACCACTTCTAAACTGACTTCCGTTAATCGAATATAAGCCTTGCGCCAGCCGTGTTTACTCAAGTAGCTAGCAACAAAAGAATGCTTACGTATCTGGCGACTGTCATCAGACACCGCTTGTGTGACGATTGTCGGAACTACAGACTATTACACTACCAAAAATGAGATGTTTCCGCCCATTGGTTTGCAAGTTATGGACTGTTAAACAGTGTATACATTTTTTGGACCACTCTGTAGTTACAAAGGGAATAACTGTTATCACATGATTAAAATTATTTGCTTATACCGGCCCTAAAACTTCATACTCCTTCCATGACATCCCGAGAAACAGCTGAATAGTGACGGCACTTTAAAATGACAAAAACTTTGAAATGAAACTGAGATTTAGTTATCAACGCTATTTAGCTGCTGTGATGCTCAGCGTCCCATTCTATATTTGATGTGGAATACCGTTTAATTTTACTCAGAAGTTTCTTTATCGGGCTTAAGGTTCTTTATGTGCACGGGACTCCGAGCTTATTTTGCTTTCGAAAGAAACTATGCTAAGGATCTTTACGGCCCAAAAACTCCAACACCCTCAGCCGAGTTTGAACACGCAACCTCAAGAACCAGAGCCTAGCATGTTACCTCTAGACCACGGAGGACGGCCACAAAGTATTAAACATTTCAAACCAATAATAACGGCTAAGTTGTAATTGGATGATGCAACAAGTTATTTTAAATAAATACTGTTTTAAAGAAGTCTACAGTTTTTGTAAGTGCTCTTTTGTCTTTTACCTATCACTTGCCTAATATAAGAAATTCCTTTAAAATGAAGAGTAGTTTATAGAATTTCCCCAAAATTCAAGGTATGCGTTTTTTGTCACATAAATATCTTAAATATACTTATATTATTATGCAGATCTTTATAGCTATTTATGGTAAAAGAAAACTTATGGAATATTTTTCTTTGGGTGGGGGAGCTTCTTGAAAATCTCGCGTTGCACTTTTGTAGTCTGGACTTACTAAATACTAAGTATGGTTTTTAGTTTTGCTGTTCAAACACACATACACACACGCACACATACACACTCAAATTCGCGCACGCACGCGCGTGAGCACACAAAAATTTTTGCCCGCCTGGGTAGTTTGGTGGCAGCGTGTCTGCTTCACATTCAACAGGTCGTGAGTTCGAATCTCGTTTAGGGTGAGTTACCCGGATAATGTTTTTTTCGGGGTTTTCCCTTATCCTGAGAAGACGAGTGTCGAGTAACGTTAAGCTCCATGGACCCCGAGATCATTTGAGCATCATTTCACCAATTTCATTCATCGTCCGATATGACCAACAAGGTAAAAGAACGTTGAACTTAAAAAAAAAAAAAATGTTTACTTTCTCTACCCGTTCTATGTACATTGTGTATAGAGAAGGTATTATAATGCACCCAAAAATTCGATACCGAGATTTCACCGGAAATACATGTTCTGAGACCCCCTTAATCCAAAAAAAAGCATTTTTAGAAAAATGTCCGAGTGTGTCTGTCTGTCTCTGTGAGCAGCATAGCTCAAAAACGAAAAGCCCGTTAAAAACCAAACTTGGTATTTAGGTTTGGTAGCTTCCAAGGATGCCACATGAAGATTTTCAAGAAACTCTCCCAACCCCAACTACCCTTTACATGGAACTTTTTCCGAAAATTTTGATTATCTCAAAATCACTTTAACGAGTTTGATCAAAATATCGTATACTAAAGATATTTACTTGACAAATAAAATGTATTACTTGAATTTTCTGGGAATAGCCTCTGAAGACTGCTCTATTCTGGATGAATTTTAGGGAATTTTGCATAACTACTAAACCGTAAGAATGGACAAAAACTTACCACACAAAAAATATAGAACACATTAAAACACACAACTTATGTAATATACATTTTTTACGTGGAGTTGATCGTTTTTGAGATATTCCTTGTTATTGGTTTCAGCTTTGAAAAACTTACTTTTCTCGTACAGGAATTTGTCAACTCCTGTCCATACAAATAAAGAAACTTCAATGACATAGCAACCAGCTTTTGACTATCACTTCAATCTATGGTACTCCCTTATTTCGCTTCTACTTACAAGGAAGCAAGTAACAACAATATTTCTGTTAATTTTTTTTCGATTGTCATGAAGTAAATAGAAGCATAAGCTTTTTAATAGTATTTTTTGCAGAGATGTTGAGAAAGTCATGTGAATGGATTACATCACATTTTTCTAAATACTGATGTGTTCTATTGACATAACTTTCTCTAGCTTTTCCACAAACAAATTTTTCTTACAGAAATTATCAGCCCGCCTGGGTAGTATGGGGGTAGCGTGTCTGCCTCACATTCAACAGGTTGCGACCTGAAATCTCGCTTTACAGTGAATTACCCGGTAAGACTTTTTGTGGGTTTTCCTCATCCTAAGAAGACGAATATCGAGTAAATTTAAGATCCATGGACTCCAAGATCATTTGTGCATCATTTCACCAATTTCATTCATCGTCCGATATCACTAACCAGGTTAAAGGACGTTAAGCTACAAAAAGAAAGAAAATCAATATTATTTTATCTACATCATGCTAATCGGGATAAGCATTAGCAGAATGGGATTTATTACTTGCTTCCTTGTAAGTAAGGGGAAATAATGGATACATTAGGCTAAAGCGATAATCAAAAATTTTAAAAGCTGGCCGCTGTGTGAAACAATTGAGGTTTGGTTGGCCGTAAGAAGTGTTAATTGTTTTAAAACTGAAACCAGTAGCAATGAATATCTCAAAAGCTGACAACTCTACAAGGAAAACGCATATGACATATATTATGTGCTTTAACGAGATCTAGGTTTTTGTGTGGTAAGTTTTTGTCTATCTCTTACGGTCTAACCGTTATGTAAAATTCTGCAAAGGTCAACCAGAATAAAGAGGTCTTCAGAGGCTATTATCAGAAAATTCAGTTGTGGTGTAAATATCTTTAATATCCGGCATTTTAATCAAAAGCATTAGCTCCATTTTTGAGAAAATACAATTTTTCGAAAATTTTCCATGTAAAGAGTATTTGGGAGTGGGGGTGTTTTCTTGAAAATCTCCGTGTCGCATCCTTGGAAGATATTGAACTTAAATACAAGGTTTGGTATTTAATCAACTTTACGTTTTAGAGCTATGCTGTCCACAGACACACATAGGATTCATTTTCTGAAAATGCGTTTTCGGACTCAGAGGATCTCAAAACATACTGGGTGGAAGGGAAGTCATTAGATTAATTTAAGCCAGTGATAGATCTCAGTATTTAGAACACATTTTGCATCTTACGATTTTTTTCTCTGGCCATTTCCAACGGAAATATTTTAGTTTTGTCGAAAACAAGGTGGCAATGCTGCAGTTTGTGTTTGTGTCACTACATAAACACGCCTCACTAGGACGTTGAAGCAATTCCTACCGTTTTTACTGTGCGAGTGTAGGCCAACCAGAAACCCAGTTGCACTCGTTATCTGTCAAAACATTACACTACCCTTGCGTCGTGTTTGCAAGTGGCCGAAGGGTTTACATTCAGAAGCCGGTTCAGAAAACTGACCAACCTCAACGCAAGGTTGTCGAGTTACTTCACGGCTGAAATGCTGCTCGTAATATTCCTTTAATTCTTTCAAATGAATTGTTATTTTGTAACCCTGTGTGATCTCCCATAATTCCTACCGAAACTAATGGCATGAGTACGTTACTGTACGCATCTTACAACTAGCAAACTACTACCTTCGTACATTGTTATGGAATTACGCATCCAATTTGGAACAAAAACCATTTGTTTTTTTTCGAAATTGGCTGATTAAAGAGCAAAATGCCATTATACTGTTTTGTTTGTAATGCTTCTCTGAAGCGCATTTTAGAAGGAATGTAATAAGTTCCCTTTCACCTAGTATATTTCCGATGAAATCTCTGTATTGCATTTTAGGTGGAATATAATACCTTCTCTATCCAATATGTACATTGTACATACGGGCTACAGAAAATAAGAAATGCCTTTTTAAATCCAAGGGCTGAAAATGTATATTTCGATGAAATCTCAGTATAGAACTGTTGGGTAGAATGCAGTACTTCCTCAAATACTAGGTACGTGTTAGAGAGTGTAAAACAGCAAACGGCACATAATGAAGTTGGCTTAAAATTTGATTAAGTAGGAATATATTAGTAGCAGATAAGATAGGTATCCAGATGCGATGTTCTCCATATTTGTGTCCCTTCTTTATGGTTACATAAAATGTATATGGCAGAGTACAAGGTCAATTGCTAGCAGTAGGCGTCAGATGGCGCCAGTGTCGAAGTTTAAGAAGTGGGTTTATGATGCGAGTGATGTAATAAACTGCGTGGTAGAATGTGAGGAGCGCGTTTATTGTACTCGTGACGTTATGCTTATCTCATAAAGCAGGGGATTGTATCATTTGAAATGGGCTGTATCCTTCTAAGATGCACTTTATTGAGTAGCTGCGTAGTATCTGGGTCGAAAAGTGTGTTTAAGGGAGCACGACTTCGTGAGATCGTATCCCCATAATGAAATAAAATGATATAATTATTTAAAAAATCTGACGTGTTCCATTCACATGACTTTCTCTACAAATTATTGTTACAAAACAGTATTCCTTCCTCTACATCGTGCTACTCGAGATAAACATTAGACAGAATTCCACAGAAATGTTGTATTAGTTCTTTCTAAGTAGAACGGAAATAAGGTAATACACTAGGCTAAAGTGATAGTCAAATTTTTTTGAACGCAGGTCGCTAAGTAAGAAATTGTAGTTCGATTCGCTTTGCAGGAGTAAAACAAAAGAGAAATGAAGCAAAACATGACCTCTCATTACCGAAAAGCTTTGGTAGCTTAAAATTGAAACCAATAACGGTTAACTCTACAACAAAGATGTATATGACATAAATTGTATGCTCCGACGAGATCTAGATTTTTTTTTGTATAGTAAGTTTTGCCTATCTCTTAATGTTTAGCAGTTAGGCAACATTTATTCAGAATGAAGAGGTATTTAAAGACTATTCCCAGGAAACTCAGGATATACATTTTATTTTCATGTAAGAATCTTTAATGTATAACATTTTAATCAAAATCGTTAGTCATTTTTGAGGAAAACAAACATTTCAAAAAACTGTCCATACAAAGGGAGATTGGGGTGGGGGATTTTCTTGAAAATCTTCGTGTAGCGTCCTTGAAAGGTACTAAACTTTTTTAATTTTCTTTATAGTCAGCTTACCCTCCACTTATGTAGGACTGACTCCCCCATAGGGCTTATAAGCGGGTACCTAGGGGTCAGAAGCCCGTCGGTGAACCAACGGCACGGAACCACAGAATGGGGGACCTGGAAGGAGTAGTCGGCCCATAGCCAGCCATGAGCGTGAGAAAGTGAGTGATATGGAATGCAAGTAAATTAGCTTATAGGAAAGGTGGTGATAGGACATTTGATGGCATGAGTGGCGGGTAAAACCAATGGACCCGGAGAAAACCCGTCCAGACGCAGTTTCATCCACCACAAATCTCACATGCGGGCGTTTGGGATCAAATTTTAAAATGTCGTTGGACAACAGTTGCTGATTGCGTTCTAGCAAATTCCAACTCGCAATATGCCTTTTCCACAGGATTTTCCGCCATTTTAGTTTCTGCAACAACAAACGAAACATACGGCGTTACCAATAGTAACAAACGAAACTTTGAGAGTTTCTCAACATACCTCCAAAATAATTAGGTTGCTATCTCTAATAGTTTTTGTTTTACAGGCAGTTGAAGTTGTCTGTTTCTTTTGTAGTAACCCTGTATACTAAAACCTGCTGGAATGAAGGGTGATTATTCGCCCTTCCTCAGTAGCTCCAGTAGTGTGACGGGTCTTCGGGTTAGGAGTTGTAAGGGACTTCCTTGTGTCTGTGACATCCTTAGACTCATTGTGTCTAGGTCTTCCGGGAAGGCCGCGTCTTGGCTGAATTTCTTGCCGACGTTTCGCCTCACTATGTGGGGCTTCATCAGGACTTGTCCTCTCTCCACGACAGTTGCCATGTGAACTTCCGCTCGAGATGCAAAGGAAGAAACGCCTTCGCAGAACTGCAGTCTCTTTCTTCCCCCGGAATCCCACGGGAGGAAAGCCTCGGAATCATCATCGCCGCCTGCAGCCACTGCCTCACAGACAACGAGCGCTGCATCTTCGCCACGACGGCTCCCGCCCGCCGCCATCGCTGACCTCCTTGCCGTCGCCTTGGTACAGTGCCGTGGTTAGGAGGGTCTCTCTGGATCTTTCGCACATGTCTCCGCCGCTGCGCAGTCACGGTGGCCTTATTTTATGAGGGTCACTCACATCTACTTCGACCAGGGACCCACATCGCTATTATGACTGGAGCTTCTAAACTGAGTGGACCTGGAAGAAGCCTTGGCGTCAGGGTTGCCCTTGTTAGGTCGACACCTGGTCATTGAAGTCAGCTGACAGAAGCGCCACCGGCTCTGCCGTCGCTGCTTTACCTACTCCTCGCTATCATCATCGTAGATGCACTGGGCACGACCTTAACAGCCTTCGCCGGTTCTGTACCACCTGTGTTGGCACGAATAAACATACCGGTCAAGCCCAGTGCCTCCGTTTCCCAAGAAACAGGCAACCACCACAACCGCAGATGCCCGGACAACACAGAACACGCCTCCATAGTCGTCACATGCAAACAACGCTCATCAACAACAGCCACCGCAGAACAGTTCATCACAGCCGTCACAAGCTGACACGGAAGACATTCTCATACAGCCTGACAATACATACAACCTCAAGGAAGCTGCACCAACACAAATACCAGCATCCCGAAAGCAGTTCAGGAATTTCTCTCTGAGGTCCTTACTCTGTCGATAGGACCTGCTGCACTGGGAGACCAACTGGCCAAAGAAGTCTCCGACATTGTCAAGAAAATATACCTGGTTTGGGACATCACGATTCGAGCCATCAACCTGATGGTCGACAAAGTCGATGAACTCATCATCGACAGCCAACAACAGTTCATCGACCTCATACATGCATCAACTCGACATCAGCATCTATCAGCCACGAACCACCGGGTTGCTAATGCGGAACCGGAACAATGCTACACCAAAGGGCCCAATAAATAGAGTCGCCGCAATGATTCCCCTCCCCTACCCATTTCCTTTCTTCCTTCCCACTGTTATATGTCCCTTATATGTCACCGTTATCCCTTAGACTTTATTCTTGCCCCCTGCCCCCAAGAACAAACCAGATAGTCAGTTTCGACGAGAAGTTCGGAATTGTAGTCGTAGCCGCCGCAGCAAACTTCCAAAGAAAACTATGCTATAACTATATGAAAGCATCGAATGGTGATATATCTGCAGGCTTCCACGGCAGTAGTCCATTGAGGTTGTGGTTTCCGATGTAGGCCGCGACATTTTTATACTGCTCTCTAACGGCATTTCGCTGCAACTTATGTTGAGCTTCTTCCATGGGCCACTGGCAGCACATAAGCTGCAGCGAAATGTCAGCAGAGAGCAGTATAAAAAATGTCGCGGCCTACACCGGAAACTATAACATCAATCGAATACTGATGTTTATTTGTAAACAGATTTTTATTGTAATCACTTGGAAGAAATGAAGAGTTGTTTGTTTGAGTAATAAAAAACAACTTTGCTACAATACCTTTTAGCATACTCTTTCGCTTTTCTTATATTCTTCTTTGCTTAAAATTTATTTTCTAACACTGAACTGAACAATAATTCTATATTCTGTGTACAGGACTGAATAATTAATAGAGGCTTACAACTGGAAAATGTATTACAATACTGCCATTATTATACAAGGGATTTTAGGTGGGTCCGTTATGTTTTAAAGTATTTACCTACTAAATATTTTGGATAATTTGTTTTTATTTCATTCTACATATTATAGCTCTCTTTCTACACAGCTTTCACAATACTTAAACTCTCTCTGTAGTTTAGAAAACAATGTAGTGGCGCCTTCTCATAAAATTTCACCTCCAGCACATATAAACTTCATGTACGTTTCTGACATTCATTACTCTGCATTTAAGATGTCATGACAGAAGAAAATTCGTTATTGGTGACGTTAGTTTCAATGGGGATTGAGATTAGTGGTGCAGAAATGCATCTTCACAATTTAGAAAACAATTTTAATGTGATGCTCCACAAAACAGGCGGCTCATTAGTTAGGCATTTAAAAAATCCTCCGCACATATGCGCGAATGTCCCCTAAAAATTGTATATGAAACCTCATTTTCAATACGGAACGTTTTAACTCCGAAAACAGCTACACGTTTCCTAAATTGCGTGGCGGCGAATTCTGTGACGAGGTTTTAAAAAACTTATGCCAGGCTAAGGAAAGTGTTCAAAAAACATTCATAATTGCATTTCATATCCAGGTGTCAAAATATTAGGGAACCAAAGCACTCAGTTACATTTAAGAATTTAAATAATACAATTTACTCCAATAAATTGATCATTGATAAGTAACTTATAACTATTTTATAGTATTTACCAAGCATAAGAGTTCTCGGAGTGTAAGGTTTGAAGAATTGGCTAATAAATAAAATGTGATGTTTCTTTGGTTTGTTTGTTTTTGTTCTGTTGTTGTTAATGACTGTGCCAATTGCCAGGATCATATCAGTAAATCTAGTGACATGGGGCTGTCGTTTTGAACACAGTTAAAAACCATCGATCTGGACCGGTTTGAACCTGCATTTAAAAGGCCAGTGCCTAACCAACTGAGCTACCCAGACCGACTTTGATGTGTTTTTTTAATAGTGTTTAACGCCCGCTTTTACTGTTCTGGCACCGCAGGCGATGACACTAATGATACACGAGTCCCGGTGGAATGTGATGGCGGGGGATTCCGGAGAACCCGGAGAAAACTCACCCCTGGGCCGCTTTGTCCACCACAAATCTCACATGCCGTCGCTTGAGATCAAACCTGGGCCGTCTAGGTGAGAGGCAAGTGATCTGACCACTCGGCCACGGCGTGCCCCTTGATGTGTTCTATTCACCAATTTCAGCAGTATGATTTTGTCTGTATCTTAGGGTTTACCAAATATAAAAAGATTATTCAGCATAAGTAGGTCTTCACGAGCGATTCTCAGAAATTTTAAGATATACACTTTTTCATGACAATGTCTTAAGCATATAGCATTTTTGATCAAATCATTAGCCATTTTTATAAAATAAAAAATAACGAAATATTTTTTCCGTGTAATGGTAGCTCGGTATGGTGGGAGTTTCTTAAAAGTCTTCGCGTTACATCCTTGAAATACGAAGTACGTCCAGAAAGTAAGTTCCGTTTGGTAATAACATTAAATTGTGTACAGATACAGAATAATTATTTACTGCACAAAATTCTACAACTCTTAAACTACTTTTCCACATTTTGCAGGCATTTGTCATAGCGTGTATGTCTTCTTCATAGAAGTTTGCCGCCTGTACCTAACGTAAGCAAAGTTTACGAAATTTCAGTTTTTCGGTAACAATTTCATGAATTAGTGATCGTGAGCTTTGGGGAAATTCCATAGCGAGAGCACTAATTGTAAACTTGCGGTTTTCCTGGATCTTGTCATCAAGCGCGTGAACCACTTCTTCTGTAACCAAAGATGGACGCCCACTTCGTTCTTCATCGTGCACTTCACTACGTCCTTCATTGAACTGTCGGACCCATCTTCTCACCATTGAATCACTCATCGCATTTTGTCCGTAAACTTCGCAAATTTGCCGATAAATTTCAATTGGTTTCACGTTCCTAGCATTCAGAAAACGAATCACAGATCTGATTTCTCAAGCGGCGGGATTTTTAATCAACACCAACATTGTAAACAAGCACATCAAAGCGTATGTGGCTGACAGCGATCCCAAAATGGCGCACGTTTCTTTTCCTTGATACAGTTCCAGTCTACCGCGCATGTGCGGAACTGCGATCGTAGCGCTGCAGTGGAGATAAATTGAAACGGAACTTACTTTCTGGACGTACCTCGTATGATGAACTTAAATACTAAATTTAGTGTTTAACAAACTTTAATTTTTGTTTTATGTTTACAAAGAAACATACACACATGTTATTATAAGATAATTTTAAAACAGGGGTACTAAAATATGCATCTCCTGTGAAATCTCGGTATCGAATTTTTGGCTGAAATGCAATGCTTCGTCTATTTCGTATATAACAGAGAAAGTAATGAAAAAGAAAGAAAATAAAAACGGAGTCAGCAACGCCATATGTTGACTGAAGAAAAAAGTGGAAGAAATGCTGTTCAGGTTTGTACATTCGCAAATCAAGTCATCATTTTAAAAACCGATTATCTATATCAGTGAGTATCAGTTATGATATTGGTGATTGATCGGCTCTTTAGGCGTAATACGGACGGCAGATGAGGCAGATGTCGTCCAGTCTAAAGTGTTACCCAGTCGGTCTATTCCGACCCTAGTATATTGTAGAATGGTTATGGCTATGAGGAAGCGGAGGCGAATTCAGGCACTTAAGCTCACAGTCCGCTGTTGCGTTTCTAGAAACCTCCAGGAGGATGGGGTGAAGCAAAGGACACAGAGGCGGCAGACTTGGATACAAGGGAAGGGGACTAAGATTTATACTATGCTCGCACCTTTTCTTGAGCGCTCCGCTCCCTAGTCTTCATTCGGTAGGTTTGGAAGCAGTGCAGAGTGAAAATTTTAAGACATGAAGGAACACTATGCGCCCTGTTATCTGGTGGTTTCAAGGCTAAAGTTTCGTTCTGTCTGTACATTCCAGAATTCACGCACTTGCCAATGCTCTGTGTTTCGTTTAATAATTCAACAGATTCATGGTAAATAGGATAACCTATTCAGCATAATATCTGAAGGCCTCAAAGAGGAACTTCTTCGGTTGGCAACACTGCGAAAAGACAGGTTAGTGTTCTCTCTCCTCCCGACCTTCACTTCCCTATATAATCAGCGCATTACATCCCAATGTTGGTGGAACTCTAGGATCCGTACCTCAGAGGCAGTTCGCTTTCCTACTGGGAGAACCGCAGAAAAAGTCAAGTTTAGAGCAGCCGGTCCAACGGAATTCGAACACGGGAACTCCCGAATGTCTCATATATTACCGCGGAGTCATCTCTCTTTTACACTTATGGGATACTTGGTTTCGTATGGCTTATTTCTGGTCATCAATAATTATGCCTGCTAGCGTGCCTGATTTACTAGAATATGTAAAGTAGGTGAGTTATAAAAAAATTGCATTATAATACATTTATAAAGAAGAGAAATGAAGTAGTTATTAACTAAAAGGTTAAATTGAGAGAATAAATTGTTTTATTTAATATTTTAAATAAACAAAGTGTGATGAGAAATTAATATTATTATTTATAATAATAATAATAATAATAGTAATAATAATATTAAATATAAATAAAAATAAAAATAAATAATAAGGTTCTTTTGTGGAATTAATAAATTTAACTAGTAGAAACTTACCATAAATAGGTTAATATATTAGTTGAGTGCAGGTTTCCAGCACATTTTCCGCTGGCTTCCAGTGAATAGAAGTTAGTTTTTGCAGTTAAGTGTAATAGGTTATCAGTTACATCTACTGGCTTCCAGTGAATATTAGACAGAAGTGTAGTTATACGTTTATTATTTTTACTTTAACTTATTCCCTGTCATATAGTTTTAGTTACTGTAATAAAAAGACGTTTTTTTCTCTCATTTTTTGGAAGCAAATTAATATTGTTTTATTTTATTTAGTTTGACGTAGTATTTTTTTTCTCATTGTGTTATTTCAATTTATTTTGCTTCATACGTAGTATTAGGTTAAGTTATCTGAAAAAATTATATATGTATATATATATATATATATATTGTAACTTTTATGTATTGTTTCTTGGGAAATAAATATGAAATTTGGATATATGCCCCGGTATAGTAATCAAGGTGCCGGGGTAGAATATTAAGATTCTATTTATTTATTTAATAGAATCGTTTAAGGCCGATTAAATGGTCCAACTTCCAAGGAAGTGATACCAAAGCCTTGAATAGTAGTTCATCTAAATATTTCGGCTTTTGTTTGTTGTAAAATATTCTTTGAAATTTTTCTGTTCATGAATATCTAATACTTGCTTATATAAGTAACCACACCCATTTGAAAGGAGGCGACTGAAAACGTTAATTCTGTTTGGAGAAAACCATAAATGCACCAGGATCTAAATGGAGTGTTTCTCTGTCCTCCGAAACGTATATCTAGAGTGTTAAACCGGTTTGGCAGCTTGGATAATGGTGTTGGACAAGTGACATATTACAGATGTGGGGATATTGGGTGCTCAATGTGCGAACAGACCCAGCCTGCTGTTCAGCCCACCGATATATCCTCGTTGTCTGATCTGCAAACAGACATGTCTCTACTACATCATCCAAATGACGTTTAAAGGAATGCAAAGAGGCACGAAACGAATTTTTATTTTGAAACATGGGCCTTCAGTTTAATGCAATAAAATGTATGCCACCTCAGAGCTGTGTCATGTTAAAGGCTAGGAAAGAACCAATAAAAGCCCAAGAAGATCACAATAGATAGCTTTTATACATAATAAAACGCAAACGACACTATATCCAATTAAAAAGCCCTTCTTAGGGCTAAGAGAAACGTTGACACATTAACTTGAGTGTGAGTGTTGCCAGCTATCGGTGTAACAATATTTGCAATAGGCAATAATATGACTTATATTGTAATTGTGGATGGAAAGCCATAAAACAGAACTAGCTGTATTGTACCTGGTGATGAAGATCTTATTAGTGATGCAATAATTATAATGAGAAGTATTTAAAATAATATACATAACATTAAGGCTCCTTTCAGACGAGCAACACTATGCAACAGCTCGCAACCATACACAACATATCTGCCTACATTTCACAATGTGCAACTTACAAACAACTACACCAAAACTACAGTTATCCCAATACTAAATACTAAAGTCGCCCTCCGTGGTGTAATGGTTACTATGCTAACTTCATATACCCAAGGTCGCGGGTTCAAACCCGGCGGAGGACGATAGATTTTTTCGGGCGTAAAAATCCTTAGCATGGCTTCCTTCGGAAGGTAAGTAAAGCTGTGGGTCCCGTGTCGTGGATTTACGGCACGTAAAAGAACCTCAAGCCTGATAAGAGAGGCCTCTGAGCAAAATTAAGCGATCTTTCACGCCCAATATAGAATGGGACGCTGAGAACCAAAGCAGTTAAAGAGCGTCCATAAGTAACACGCCATTTCATTTTTTCCCAATATTAAAAGTAGTGAAATATGTCAAATAATACGATAGTTTAGTATGTTATGAGGAATATTTACATACAGAAACAAAATCGAAAGAAGAAATGTTTTATTGAAAGCAAAGCTATTTATAAATAAACTAACATTAATAACATTTGGTTTGTAAGGTAGAATCAGGCTGAAAAATTCAATGTCATAGCCGGGATTTGAACCCGTAATTTGTGTTTACTTTAGCACGTTTTATCATTTTATTCCACATTTCACGAAAGCTAGTTCATTTATTTTTACTTGAATGTAGATAATGCGTGCAAATGGCAATTTCATAAGGCCTGTATGCTTGCGAGTCATCTGTGTTTTAAGTAACAACAACAAATACTACCACTACTATTACTACCACCACCAATAATAATAATAATAATAATAATAATAATAATAATAATAATACGTATAATACTACTAATAATACTACTAATAATAAACACTAATAATAAAACTACCACCACCACCACCACCACCACTACTGCTGGTACTACTACTGCTGCTGGTACTACTAATAGTAGTAATAGTAGTAGTAATAATAGTAATAATAGTAGTAATAATAGTAATCATAATAGTAATAATGATGATAATAATTAATAATACATAATAATAAATAATAATAATTAATCATAAATAACAATAAAATAATAATTATAATCATAATAATCGTCATTATAATAATAAGCAGAAGAAGAAAAAGAAGAAGAAGAAGAAGAAGAAGAGTAGTTAAGCACAAGCTTATTTCCACCTAAAAGGCTCCTATCAGAATTGCATCAGAGCCTGTTTTCGAATGTAAACCAAAGGGTTACCTCGTAACGGATGTGGTAAAAACGTGCTTCGAGATTAATCTGCCCCTTCCCCTGAGGCTGGGATCCCTAAGTTTGTCTCTACAATCGATATTACCAAACAGTTTATTCACCACTGCGCTTGAAGCATCAATATAAGGCACATCAACACACCTGGCCTTAAGATGTTCGACGTCTTGTTTTATTGTGTCAAACCACCATTATGGCACTTTTCAAGCACGGGTTGGTCCTACTCTATCCTCTGTGTGGCCAGTAATGTCGGGAGTGCCTCAAGGTTCCACTTTAGCGCCTTTGTTGTTTAGTGTATTCACTTAGGACATACCCACCTTACCAGATGTCAACATTGCCATGTACGCTGACGATATCGCCATTTTTATAGTGCCCTATGAACTTGATAACGCTGTTCACAGACTCCAGGGGTTTCTTAATATATTAGTGTCCTGGATTGACAACTGGAGGATTTCTTTGAACCACAAGAAATGTGAAACCATGATTTTTACATTACGTCATTCCTCTGTTCCCCCTCATATGACTTTTCAAAACATTCCCATACCTTGGAAGCGTGCTGATGACACTTTCAAATATCTTGGCCTGCATTTTGATCGCCGACTTACCTGGAACTCTCACATTAATTCAAAATTAAATCTCGTCTGTTCCAGATTAAGCATCCCATTCTCATCCGCAGTCTTCTTTGCAAATTTCAAGTGATTCCCTTTTATACAAAACTTTACTTCGTCCTTTACTCACTTATGCTTGTCCGATTTGGAGAGGTGCAGCCGCAAACAGAATTAATCCTCTGCAGGTATTTCAAAGTGAAGTGTTAAGGCTTATAGTGAATGCATCTTGGTATGTCAGAAACACTCAGATACATCATGAAATAGGACTCAGTACCATCTCTGCACATATTCGATCTCAGGCTCGCACGTTTTTTCAGCATCTTCACTTAATACCTGGCGCAGTGCACTTCTCGTTGGGACAAAGATCTGATGCAGTTCCTCGGATATTAGTGTTAGTGTCTGCCGTTATAATATCTTACAAAATTGTAAGGTATACATTATATAATGTTCTTTCAAGCACAGTGCTCATCTATAGGTGAAATAAATCCTTCAACAGCTAGGAATTTTGGTGAAAAATCCAAATCAGGTTATGTTATGGTATTTCCGGGCACAAATTATTTTATAAAATGGTACATCAATGGGTTAAACTATATAACAAATTACCTTCTCACATTAAAAACATACTAAATTATTTAAAAAGAAAGTTTGGTCATTCCTACTATCAAATTCTTTTTACTCAATTTTTGCAATTTCTAGACATGTAATAAAACTGCCGTAAATAATTGTATATACTTATTGGTACCTCTGTATATTTTTTACTTATTTTCTCAAATTTAATATGTAATGACTTAAATATTATTTGGCAAAGCAATGAATTATTGTGCACTTCTGAAGTAATATATAATTTTGTTACTTGAAATTCTTGTTGTATGTATCCACTAATATGAATCCTAGTGGTAAGTTTCTGACATGTTCTACATCATATAATATGTTCAAATGGATAAATAAAATTCTAATCTATTCTACTTTAATGTTTTTCATATAACAGCAATATAAATAGCAACATGGATAGTTAGTACATTACTATCATATCTCTTTTACTTTGAGTCGTTTCCCACAGGATTTGCTGTTTTCTTCAGCAAATGATTCCGAGAAAGAAGACTCAATGAATGAATGCGTAAAATCATCTCTGAATGTTTAGTGCTAGAGGGACCTTATGTGGCTGATCCCACAAGTTATAATGTTCTTTGTTACTTTTAGTTAGACCTAATGTATTTTATTCCAATTCTGTATGGCATAATTAATACTGAACGAATCTAAAGAAATTAAAAAAAAAAAAAAAAAAAGCAGCATTGCGTTCCTCAGTTACTGTACACAGATCAAATTCATCCTACGTCCATGTGTAACAACCCTTACTAACCCATATTTACAGTTTTTTGTGGTTAAACTGTGCACATTTCACAAATTCTGTTTCTGTAGGCACCTTTAATACACACTGTACATAGTCTGAAAATTGTAGTTTTGAATGTACCAGCAGCATCAGGGATGACTAGCTCAAAACCATTATATAAACTCATTACCATCGTGTATATGGAATATGTATGTGCCCAGCGGCAGGCCGAGATGCTCTCATTAATGTTATAAACTAAACGCACAGATGTAGGTTGATGTGTGTACACACCAGACTCTGGACGTATTCCCTCAGGATATCTAGCTGAGGATAGAACCTGAATCTAAATAAGCATAGACTAACATTTAAAACAACTACAAACACAGTTCGTAACTCCCACTGAGATTAATTATACATTTCTGGCTTTTGTGGCGTATTACGTCCTAATTGATAGTTTGTAAAATTGTGTATGCTGTTTCTTTATTTAATCCACCCGTTTGAATTTAAAGTAAGCGTATAGTCTTTTGTTACACATTTGGGTGCATGATATGCACGCGACCCCTGTGCTTTGTTTTTCTTAGGTTCGGATAACATATATGACCAAACGATACTTAAAGATGCCTTTGTGGATGTTGTGAAAAATAAGAACATTCGTTTATGAAAATAAAAAAAAATCCACATTTGTTTCATTCACATGAATTTCTCTACATTTCTGCTACAAATTTTTGTTAAAAAGCTTAATTTTCTTTTTATTTCATGTTAATCCAGAAAAAATTATTAGAAATTTACTTATTCCTTGATTCCTTGTAAGCAGAAGTGAAATAAGGGAGTATCATAGGCTAAAGCGAGAGTAAAGCCTTTTTGCTATGTGATTGAAGTTGGTTTGTATGGCTAGGAGTTGACAAATTCCAGTATGAGAAAAGCATAAGTATTTTAAAACTGAAACCAATAACAAGCAAAATCTAAAAAATGGCAAACTCCACGAAAAAAATATATAACATAAATTAGGTGTTTTAAGGAGTTTAACAATTTTTTGTTAAGTAAGTTTTTGTCTATCTCTTACTGTTTACCAGCTATGCAAAATTTCGCAAAATTCATTCAGAATAAAGATGTCTTCAGAGGCTATTCCTAAAAAAATCCAAGATTTGCATTTTATTTGTCATGTAAATATCTCTAATATACGATGTTTTAATCATAATCGTTAGAGCCATTATTGAGAAAATCAAAATTTTCGAAAATGCTTCAATGTATGGCGGGGGGGTTGAAAATCTTCGTGTCCCATCCTTGGAAGGTACTGAACTTGAGTACCAAGTTTGATAATTAACGGATTTTTCGTTTTTGAGCTATGCTGCCCACAGACACACACGCACAGTGACAAACACACGGACATGTTTCTAAAATGCTTATTTTGGATTCAGGGGTTCTCAAAACATATATTTCCGGTGAAATATCGGTATCGAAATTTTGGGTGCATTACAATACCAGCTCTATACACTATGTTTATAATATGTGTAGAGAAAGTAAAAGCATTATGTGTTCCATTCACATTCAGCAAGCAAAGTATTCTTACAAAAGATTATTCTTTCATCGAAATAAAAATTTGCAGAAATTATTTTATTACTCCTTTTCTTGTAAGCAGAAGTGAAATAAGGGAATATGCTACACTATCGGGACAGTCAAATCCTTTAAGCTTTAACGCTATGTGAAGCAATTGAAATTTTGTTTTCCATGAAAATATCTTAAACATATAGTATTGTAATCAAAATCGTTAGAGACATTTTTGAGAAAATTGAAAAATTTCGAAAAATTTTGCAGGTAAAGGGTGGTGGGGGTGGGAGATTTTCATAAAGATCTTCGTCTCGCACCCTTGGAAGACACTGAACTAATATACTAAGTTTAATATCTAACCGACATTTCATTTTTGAGCTGTGCTGTCCGAAAGCACCCACGCATACAGAGAGAGAGAGAGAGAGAGAGCGAGAGAGAGAGAGAGAGAGAGAGAGAGAGAGAGAGAGAGAGAGAGAGAGAGAGAGAGAACCAGAACCAGACAGAGAGGCATTTTTCTAAAAATATTTTTTTTGATTCAAGTGTCTCAAAACATATACCTCTAGTACATATACCATGTGCATTTTACATACGTGCTAGAGTAAGTAAAAGGTATAATTAATTATTTTATACGCAGTTAAAACTGATCATACACACACAAACATTCTACTATCACGTGTTCTCTCATGATAATCCAATAAAACATAAAATATGTAAACATATTCATGGAATTTAAATACACAAGAGGAGACCTTTTTCCTTTTTGGGTAGTGTTAATCTAAAAAACAAGGTGGTTCAGAATGAGGACATTGATGAAAGAATTAAAAAGGCAAGATGTGCCCTCATACAAATGAAGTCTATTTGAAGATTTTCAACACACTTCCTCAAAACTCAAAATCAGATTATTCAATGCAAACGTATAAACCATACTGCTGTACGAGTATGAGATCTGAAAGTAAAAAAATAATTCGTAAAAAAATTCCAGCTTTTTATAAACAGATGTCTGAGAAGCATGAATGAAAACATGGAAATGGAGTTTTATTTATAGACGCTCTTTTACTGCTGTGGTTCTCAGCGTCCCACTCTCTGCTGGGCGTAAAGACCGCTTAATTTTGCTCAGAAGCCTCTTTTATCTGCCTTGAGGTTCTTTTATGTACCGCAAATCTACGACACGGGACCAACGGCTTTACTTCCCTTCCAAGGAAGCCATGCTAAGTATTTTACGCTCGGAAAAAATCCATCGTCCTCCGCCGGGTTTGAACCCGCGAACTTGAGTATATGAAGTTAGTGTGGTAACTATTAAACCTCGGAGAGCGACACATGGGAAATCAAGTTCAGATAGTGGAAATAGATTGGTCATTGCTGAGGAGGGACAGTGATATTACAAGAATGGCCTTTGAATGGTATCTGCAAGGCTCAAGAAGACGAAGAGGCAGACCTAGAACAATATGGCGCAATGCGGTGTGAGCTGAAATAGAGATAGTAAAGAGTTGGAATGAGATAAATTCCGATAGCGTGTCTTCATTAAGGACTTTTGCCTCTTCGGGGAAGGATTCCTCCTCCTTCTTCTCCTCCGCCTCCTCCTCCGCCATTACCACCGCCACTGGTTAAAATGAAGGATATCCTTGCAGAGCCAATTTTTGGTTTATGAATCTATTATTAGAAGTTAATCATATAATATCATAATCTGTTTTGGTGTCCTACTGACCATTAGAAATATTTCCACAAGAGTTTCTAAATGTGCCTGCGTACAAAAGCAGATAGTCCTTTAGAATTTCAAAATTGTATTTCTCGCTTTCTCTATCTTCTATGTTTTTAAGTGTTAAAAGCTTACACACGATGCAAATTTTGGTCAATCTTCTCCAAATTTTATAGAGATACTCCCAAATCTGTAAGTATTAAACTGTTGAGTATGATATAAAATATATAAATAACACCCTAAAATTATTGAAAGATATTGTTACTCATAAGTTTATATTTTTTTTCTAAAAAATAGAACACCAATAAAAATCTATTTCCAACTTGTGTTCCTTAATATTTCTTTGTATTAAAACAAATATTTATATAAGTAAAATGTTAATTTTTTCACTGTGTGGACTATTTTTTATTTACCATTAAAATAATCATTTAAAATGAATAACCTGTAAACCGTCCTAGAAATTGCAATGAAAAAGTGTATGTTTGCTTAAAATTTAGACTGTTACTTACGGTATAAAATTTAAAAACACATGTTATTAAATATAGAGTGTATAAGTTTCATATTTATTGTAACAATTCGTGAATATCAGAAACCCTATCTCGATTTTCATAAAAATTGCCCTAAGTTTTGGGCGTTCAGCTGTAAAAGTTTTGAGAACAATAGGCATAGGGTCAGGATGTGAAACAGATAAAGTATATAAGCACATTAACATGTCTGAAAATGAAACTAATATACACAAGCCAATAGGAAATTGAATCGGTTTATAAAATTGAACCTTATTTAGAGAGGGCTGGCAAATTAAATAAAACTGAATTGGGCATATTAGGCACATGGCTTAGGAAGAATGGCGCGGTGTAGAATGGGTAGCTGGAGGACTCAAACAAAAAGACAGACGATTCTGAAAAGAGAATCTGAGCCATTTTGTAGTGGGATTGAAAACAATATGCACATTTTGCTGGAATGTGCACAGTGCGGAGTATGGAAATCTCTCAAGCGTAGCAAGAAGGGGATTCCCATGTTAGGATCCACTGGCTGAGCAGAGGAAATAACAAAACATGGTCAATTTCCTGGCTAAAGTGCGCAAAGCCAGATTAAATTAGTCCAGTGAATCAAACACAATTTAGTACTAATTTTTACTTTCTCTACACGTAATATGCACATAGTATATACCGACGTTATTGTAATGCACCCAACATTTCGATATCGAGATTTCATTGGAAATATATGTTTTGAGACTCCCTGAATAAAAAAATAGAAAAAGGTTCGGGTGTGTCTGTGTGTGTGAACAGCATAGCTCAAAAAGCTAAAAGATCGTTAAATACCAACCTCTATATTTAAGTTTTTTATCTTACAGGGATGCGACACGAAGATTTTCAAAAACATCCCCCACCCCAAACTAGCCTTTACATGGAACATTTTTTCTCAAAAATGGCTCTAACGATTTTGATTTAAATACCGTACATTAAAGCTATTCGCAACACAATAAAATGTATGCTTTGACTTTTCTTGGAATAGTCTCTTTATTCTGGTTGACTTTTGCAGAATTTTGCCGTAAGAGATAGACAAACACTTACTACGCAAAAAATGTAGATCTCGTTTTTTATGTAGTGTTTAACGCCCACTTTTACTACTTGTGACACCGCTGACGACATCGGCGATACATGGAATGAAGATGGAGCAACGGTGGAATACGATGGCGGGAGAAACCATAGAACCGGGAGAAAACCCGCCACATGCGGTCGCTTGGGATCGAACCGGGATCGTCTAGGTGAGAGACGAGTGGTCTAATCATTCGGCCACGGCGCGGCCCATAGATCTCGTTGAAGCACACAGTTTATGTCATATGCATTTTGTTGACCGTTTTCAAGATATTCCTTGTTATTGACTTCATTTTTAAAATACTTATACTTTTCTTAGACAAGAAGTGTCCGTTTTTCTTTTGTTCTTCTCCTGTCTAAATAAAGAAGCCAACTTCAATGACAGTCGTACAACGATAGCTTTTAAAACACTTGACTATCACTTTAACATAGCGCATTCCCTTAGTTACCTCCTACTTATAAGGAACTAAGTAATAAGTACATTTTGCTAACGTTTATCTTGTTTAGCATGGTGTAGACAGAAGAATAATCTTTTGTAAGAAGTCTTTTTGTGGAACAATTAGAGAAAGTTGTGTGGTTGTAACTCGTGTGATTTTTTATCTTTATATTTTGTTGATTTTCTTCGCATATAAGTTGTATCTTAAATATGAATACCAGGTTAATGACCGATGTGCTTTGTGTGTACTGTGTGTGTCTGTTCTAATAACTTTAATAATTTGATATCAATAAAGATAAGTCAGCCAGGCGTAAAAGCTTTACATTTGTTGTTACACCCAGCAGAGTCCATTCATATCCCAGTCTTTCAGTGAGTATTTGTGCCAATGTTTTTTTTTTTTTTTGGTAGAGCTTAACGCCCGCTTTAACTACGTATGGCACCGCAGGCGGTGAAACTGATGATACATGAATGAAGATGGAGCACCAGTGGAATGCGATGGGGGGGGGGGGAACCGGAGAACCCGGAGAAAACCCGCCCCAGCGCCGCTTTGTCCACCACAAATCTCACATGCAGTCGCTTGGGATCGAACCCGGGTCGTCTAGGTGTGCCAATGGTGAGGCTTTATCATCTTCCAGGCTACTTCGCCAGAAATTACGTTCTTGTCAATGATTTACAGAACCAGCATTTGCTGGATACATATGTATGTGCAAAATGCATTGGTGGTAGATGATTCAGTACCTAAATTATAGAAAAAAAAAATACAGAGGCAGCCCATTTCAATATTTAAATTACTTTGTCTAGCAAATGTCACTTAAGGTTGCCTCCGTGGTCGAGTGCTCAGCGAGCTGACTTTTTACCCGGAGGTCCCGGATTCGATTCCAGGCTGGGGCGGGGAGTTTTTCTTTAACCAGAATTATTCCCTATCCCCCATAGAGTCTGGAAATATGAATGTGAGAGTAAATGTGCGTGTGTTTAGTATTATAACATTGATTAACCTAATGTTCTGAACCTAGAGTTTCACAAGTTAAAGTCCCCGATATGACCATTGAAGTTAAAGGGGGCTATACAAATGAAACAATTAAAATAAATATCTTAACATTTGTAATACTACAGATTTAAGGGGAGATAGGCGACTGAAATAAACAAACATTTTTCATTTTAGTGAAACACAGTTTTTGTGAAGCTATAATCTCACGAAATTTCATTAGTGTTTACTGTATACATAACATACATTTTGTGTTCATCTAATAGGTATCTAACAAAGCATCTGTTTTTATCGTAACGTTAATGGTTTTATTATAAATTTATGTTTTGTTTTGTAGAAAAATCAATGATACAAGTTTTAATCTTGTACAGAGACTCTAAGAAATATTTTCTTTAATGCTCGGAATGAATACAAAATCTTAATTACAACTTTTTTCAGCTTTATAATTAAAGGAACATCGGGAGTGAATCTTTTGCTTCAATCAGTCAAAAAATCTAAAAGAACTTTTATAGAAGACAGTTGTTGGCAGTCATGGATAATCATTTAGTTGTTTTCAGTTGCTTCGGGGTCTACAGCCATTAGGTCGTAGAAAACACTGTTTCCTGGCAGACTCTTTTAAAAAACAGCATTTTTCTCAAAACTTCATTTTCAAACATTAAAAATGTTCCATGCATCTCAGTTTTTTAAGCACAACTAAAGTTCCCCAGAATGTACAGAAATATCTATTGTAATGCTATTTTTCTCAGTCGGTGACCTTCCCCGTATTTAGGACTGACACCCTCCTAGGACTTACAAGCGGATACTTAGGGGTCAGAAACCTGTCGGGGAGCCAATGACACGAAACCACAGAATGGAGAACCTGTAAGGAGTAGTCGATGTGAGCATAAGGTAGTCGGTGATATGAAATGCAAGCGAAATGAATTATGGGAAAGTGATAAGGGACCAATTGATGAAATGAATGGCAGGGAAACCGAAGAAAACCCACCCAGACGCCGCTTCAACCACCACAAATCCCACATGCGAGCGCTTTGAATCGAATCCGCGCCACCTAGGTGGGAGGCGAGCGGTCAAACCACTCGGCCACAGCGCCGCTCTGCAATATTTTTGATTGCAAAATTATATCTACTGACACCACTAGTAATTAAAAAAAATATTTTTATTAAATAATAATTAATTTTAAAGATTAACACCTCTAACCTGTTAACAAGTACCATATATCAATAAGCGATGTAAATATCAACATCTAAAGTTTTAGCGTATGGTTCAAAGTTCCAATTAGAAACTTGCCAACCAATTTTCTCAAATTCCGAGGCACATGGAACATTTTGTTTGTGCAATATACTTACATATCCGGCAAAGTATTATTCCAATTTAAATGACATCTGGTACTCATATTGAAATTAACGTTATGCAGTCACAGGGAAATGTTAAAAAATTCTATATAAAAGCATAGAAATTTTAATTTCTACTGCCAGTGCCGCTTAAAAGAAGATGCTTGAAGAAAGATCAATATTGTTTTACTCATAATATTATATCCTTAACTACTCGAGATGCATATATGATTGTAAGTAAGAATACACACAATGTTTCTATGAAGTACCGCTACGATTTGCTAAGCACTTTTAGCAAAGAATAATATACATCAAGTAAAGAAAGTATAGCTTTGTGAAAACCAGTTTAAAGTGAAGGCATGGTAGATATTTCAAGGGCGTACTACCACATTAAATAACCATCAAGGTGCAAATATAATGGCAACCATGTAAATCAATATGCCGCTTTGTTTAGATAGAATTGCACAATGTTAAAGAAATCTGATGTGTTCCATTCACATGATCTTCTCTATCTGTTCCACAGACATGCTTTTTCACGAAAGATTATTCCTTTATCTATATCATGCTAATTAAGATAAACATTAACAGAATTGGTTTTATTACTTGCTTATTTGTAAGTAAAAGGGAAATAAGGGAATACTAAGGCTAAAACGATAGTGTAATTTTTTAAAAACCGTTCGCTGTGTGAAAAAAAATGAAACTCCGTTCTCTTTGCTTGCTAGGAGTAAACGAAAGAGAGGCGAAAATTAAGATGTCTTCTCGTTTGAGAGAAGTTTAAGTAGCTTAAAAATGAAACCACTAACTCTAAATATCTCGAAAACTACTCCTCTACAAAAAAATAAAAATGTAGATGACATAAATTGTGTGTTTTATCAAGATCTACATTTTTTGTGTAGTAAGTTTCTGTCTACTTCTTACGGTTTACGAGTTACACAAAAGCTATACAAAAGTCATCCAGAATGAAGAGGTTTTCAGAGTCCATTCCCAGAAAATTCAAGATACACATTTCGTTTGTCATAAAAATATCTTAAATATGTGACACTTTTAACAAAGATTGTTCGAGAAAATCTAAATTTTCGAAAAATGTACTTTAAAGGGTAGTTGGCGCGCGCGCGAAGAAAATCCCCCAATTTTCTTCGCACGCGCGCGCGCACACACACAAACACGGATCTTTTTATAAAAATGTTTTTCTTTCGGACTTAGAGAACCCCAAAATATGTATTTCCGGTGAAATCTCAGTATCGAATTTTAGGTGGCATACAACGCCTTCTCTGTCTATAACGTACATTGTACATACGTGCTAGAGAAAGTATAAATATTTTATGTGGTATACTCACATGCGTTTCTCTATTCCTCTATCGTTTACTAGTGACTGTATAGACTAGTCTTATTAAAGTTTATTTCTCTATTTACGACATAAACCTTTGCACATAGCTACACTACACATTTCAGATTAGATACCAAGGGGATTTTAACAGTTACATTTTTGAGAAATAGACGCCATGTGTTGTTCTTAAAATTCCTTACTTTTTATATATATTTGCGTAAACAATTGAAAAAACTACACGACTTGATAGCAATGACAAGTACTGAACAATTTAAACAGTGCATAACGGCTATCTCGGAACTAGTTTTCGCCAAGAAAGGTTATTTAGAGTAATGGGTGTTTTGAATCGATCTGCATTTTTTATAGACTACTACGTCAAGCATTTAACGTATAAAGGTTATCACCAAGCGGGTTAAATAAGGCAGCTTCGTCTGTGGCCTGCATTTGGAAGGTCGCAGGTTCGATCCTCTTGGCCGGCCTATCTGACTCATTTTTTTAGGAGATTTCCTCGGTTCCTGGATAGGTCCATTGCATACCCTGAAATTTCCGATCCCCAATTTCCTGCTCCCATTATTTCCTTCCAAGATTGAAGGACTAGGCGGCGGTGTTCGGTGGGTTGCGGCTGGATGATGGCACTGTAACGGCTTATCCTGTCATGGGTCTCTCTCTGGGGACCTCCGGAGGCTTGAGTCTCGTGAGCATGAACGGGCCTCGTCGGAAGCGTTCCGTCTGTAGCTGTTAGAGATACCGGTCAAGCTAGCGCCCATCGTTATCCGCATCTGATCGCCCTTAGAATCTCTCTTCTCATCCCCCCTTCCTGGGGTCACGTTAGAGGCAAAGGACCACAAGGGTCTATGTCTAGTGCTCTGCCCCAGCGTCCTTGGGCTCGTCCTTGCGTAATCCTTATCCTATTTCTATACCGGCTGTTCAAGTTTATAAAAACGTCCTTCCGAATGAAGTATACTTCACACACTATTCCCAGAAAATTCAAGATATACATTTCATTTGTCATGTAAATATCTTTAATATATGGTGTTTCAATCACAATCGTTAGAGACACTTTGAGGAAATCTAAAAATTCGATGAATCTTCCATGTAAATGTAGCTAGGTTGGCTGATTTTCTTGAAAATATTGGAGTTGCATCTCTAGTAGATGGTACATTTTTCGGTTTTGTGTCACACAGTTCACCCAAGTGAGGTGGCGCCGCGGTAATGTGTGCGACTTGCATTCGGGAGGTCCTGAGTTCGGTCCCTAGCAACCACCCACTCTGACCCAAGGGTTGTCGTGGTTTTCCCGGCGTCGCCAGGTGAATTCTGTGGTGATTTCTCATCTAGTAGGACTTCCCTTCCGTCATTTCTGCTTCATTACGTTTCCCTCACAATTTCAGGTGTTTTCGAGGTTCGTGGAACATGACAGTGCGGTCAGATAGCGCGGATGTGGGCTGAATGGAATGGTTAGTCCCCGTAGACACTGGCGGCTACCAGGTCGACGAGTCACTTTCATGCCCTCCCTGGCGGCTCGGAAGTGGGACGGGTCATAGAACGTGGAGAAGATAGGGACTTCCGCGCGTCTCTCGCGGCTTGTCTGCTTATGGTCTATGGCACCTAGGTTCCTTCAACTTATCCCATCCTCCTGCGGCTGTTAGCTTCTATAAATCTACGTAGCCCACAGTGTACAGGGTGTCCACCTCCGTGGCCTACGTTTACTCTTTTATGCCGTTTACAGACAAACACAGACTAACCGCTTCCTATTTTTTTATTTTTATTTTTTTTTATTTAAGGGCGTTGATAACATGTTTTCGTTAAATCTCGATACCTATCTAATTTTGGGTGGATATCAATTATTTTTCTACCCACCAAGTATAAAGTAGAGAAAGTAAAAATGGGTATTCTGACATGGCAGCCACCTGTCTTCCCTTAATTAGACGTGGTTTCCTGTATTTTCCGTGAGTTCATATCATATATCTTTATTAATTTTTTGCATGTTAACAGCGCTGTCCATTGCCACGATCATATCAGCGCTGCCGATGTGCTGGTATTTCGTCCCGCAGGAGTTGTTTTACGTGCCAGTTAATCTACTGACATGGGGCAGTCGCTTTTAAGCACAATTAAAAGCCTTCGATCAGTGCCGGGCTTGAACCCACGACATTGGTATTAGAATACCAATGCCCAACCAGCTTAGCCACCCGGGTCAACAACGCCTATACCTACTATGATGATGGTGATGATGATGATGTTTTAGGGCGCTCAACTGCTGGGTCATCAGCACCCACCTATACCTACTATAGTAACTTCTGGGAGTAATACACTTTCTCCAATGTGACTTTACCCTTCTTTTCATTGGTACATATACTCTAATATGTAGACCTAAAATGTAATTTAACAAAATAGGAGCCAGAAAAAATGTTTAAAGCAACATATTCAGTACTGCAAAAATTCATGTGGAGTGACATTCTGTAAATATGAATACATTTTGGAGCGACAAACAGACACATACCAAACTTATCTCGGACAGGCGCGTGGGAGAGAACCATGAAACACTCGCTCAACCGCCAAAAATAACAATGAGATTTCTAGTACGCTACTGAATATGAAAACGTGGGAAGCCAACATGAACAATCCATAAACAAAAACAGAAACCGCTGGGTGACAGATGCCAACCACACGCCCAACCCATGATTAAAATGATTTACAATCATTCCGCTTCCAAAACAATTTTGATTTAAAGCTTAAATATCGACATAACGTTAGTTTACGTTTCTGTACAAATCTACGCCATATTTAAGTGTACTTGGTATTTAAATGGTTAATTGTTTACAACTTTCAAATTATGTAACTTTTTGACTTAGTTCCTGTTGTTGCTTTGTGGAACATAGGGCATCATATCACCTCCCTCCAGCTCTTGCAACTCTTCTTATTCTCCTCCTCTACGGTTCTTCATGTTATTCTGGGTCTACCTTTTTTCCTCTCTCCTTGCGGATTCCAATCCATCAACTCCTTTTCAATAGCATCTTCTGCTTTTCTGAGCATATGGCCTATCTAGTTCCATTTTCCCTTTTTTATTTGAACCTTTACTGTAGCTTGATTTATTCGTGCCCATAGTTATAATTTGCTATAATATCCGGCCAACATATCTCTAGAATTTTTCTCAAGCCATTATTTACAAAAGTCTGTAATTTCTTGTTTATTCATTCCGTTACTTTCCATGTTTCAGAGCCATAAAGGAGTACTGATTCACAATTGCATTGAAGAGTTGTAGTTTTGTTTTCCTTGTTATATTTGCATATTTCCATATGGGGTAGAGCTGAACAAAGGCTCCATTTACCTGTTCGATTCGTTTCTTTGCAAGTTCATCTGCACCACCTGTCTTTGTAACACTACCAAGATAAATAAATCTGTTTCTTTATCATCCACCTTAAACTTTTTATCATGTTGTGGACTACAATGTATTCTCATTTTTTTGTTGGAATTTATTTTTAATCCTACTTTCTTTGGCTCCTGTAAGTTCAGTAATTTTGTTTCCATATCCCGGAACCTTTATGCTAACAGACAAATGTCATCTGCAAAGTCAAGATCCTCCATATGATTATATAAATGGATTTTTTTATTCCAGGTTTGATTAACGTGTTGTGATAGTATGTAATGTTTTTCATGTCCGCCTTGATATGTGAGTCAGTTCTGATGCGTAAACAACACGAGTGTAACAAATGTATTTATTGATTCAAATATTGTTTACAAATAAACTCTTTGATACACTGCTGTAAATAATTCACTCGACCTTTTGACGCTTAGACGGTTTACAGCTACATGCCATCCACGGCTCGCGCACCACTGCGCGCTAACACATTAATCTCTCTCGACTTAGTGCAATTCACACTCAACAACCTGTACTGCAATCCTTCCTCCTTTTATAGAGAAAAGGACGTCACAAACCTTCTGGAAACTTGCCGAGGATATTGGAAGCCCAAGCTGGGAGAAACATCTCGAAAACCGACAACAATCATGATGTCGCGAGAAGAGTCTCGTGTTCCGAAGAATCCTGTTATGTCGCACCGCTCTTCTGTTGTTTACGCACCCTAACTGCAATGCCTCACATATCAGGGCGAACATGAGAACCATTGCATGAGACAGCGCTTTCACAATATTTATACTAGCAATTTAAATTTCGTGGTTCTATGTGCCTTAGAAACGAATTTCCAAATGAAGGTTGAGTCAGGTGTAAAATTTCTCATGTAATGAAATATTTTGAATTGTTTAAAACTTTTATAGTTTTACATATTTTTTAGCAAATATAGGTTTTTGTAATCGACTTTTAAATTATGCGTAATTTTAAGAGGTTTCTTGGAAAAACATTAATAAAATACAAAACAAAAACAGGACAAAACAAGCGGTATGGCTCAAGTGAATAACGTCTGTCATTTCCATTTGGGAGGTCCCGCGTTCATTCGCCGGTGATCACCCACTCTGACTCATGTGTGTTTCGTGTTTTCCCAGGCCGGCAGGTGGAATGCTGGAGTGATTCATCTTCTACCATGACTTACCTGTCAAACATTCTCTGTGCCCATCATTTCCTAGTCATCTGCTTCTGGTTGAAGGTCCAGGCGAAGGTATTCGGCGGGTTGCGGCTGGGCGGTGGTTGTGCGCTCCGTAAAGGCTTCTTTCCTTCCCTAGCGGTGTTGCGAGACCACTCTGCCAGGGTCCTCTCGGGTGTTATTGAGGGAACCCCGGAGGTTCGGGGCCTGTGGGTAGGGTTCGGACGACGGCGGATGCGGTCGATATGGAAACTTTGGGGATTCCGTCCATACTTGCGTCCGTCGTTCATCCGGTTCTGGTCGGCTTCGGATCTCTCCGAAAAGGGCACCAATGGCCCCAGTGAGTGGGGGCCCCATCAGCTATAATCCTAATCCCAACACATTTAAAATACTAAACATCAATATTGTATAAATAAATTAACACCCAAAACTATACTTCATACAAACAAACGGCTCTTTAGTTGTCTTCATCAACTTTCAAGGAGATTTAAATGAAATTTGGAAGGGATCCTGCAAAAACTGTACCAAGTGGAAAAATATAAATCAAAAGATTTGCAAGGGAACAAAAATTACGATAAACCAAGTATTACAATTTCCTGGGATATTAGCACCACATTTGTATGTATCCAGTTAGACCTCCTGTCTGAACACATAAATGTCCAGAAATGCAGCATCATATTGGATGCTGTTTAAAGACTGTTTTAGAACCAATATTTTCTCTACTACGTACATTATGTAGGAAAAATGTTGTATATAATTGCACCCAAAAATTCGACATTGGAAAATGTCCGAAAATATTCTATGTTATGAGGACCCCTGAATAATAATAATAATAATAATAATAATAATAATAATAATAATAAAAAAAAAGAGATCCGTATGTGTATATAGGCATAAGCTTTCACGGCCCGGTGTCCATAGTTTTAAAATTTAACAATTTCGGGCTGTTTTGCCGTGGTTTGTAGGTTAAAATATTTTTGTTTAAATTATTTCTTCCTAAGGTTTCGTCCCTGTCTGTGAGCGACATCTTCAAAGGCAATGTGTTCACATAGCTATCTCAGTAAAGAATTGTAGCGGTGTGAGTTGGAGTCGATATATATATATATATATATATATATATATATATATATATACTTAGGCCCGGTGGGCGGTATGTCTCTAAACAGCATTACTGAAAAACGAAAGGTCGTTTGGATACCAAACTGATATTTACTGATATTTACATGACAAATAAAAACCCACGAGTCCGAAGGGGTGGTCACCGGATATTGAGCACGGGATCTCCTGAATGCGAACTGCACATGTTAACTTGGCGCCTCCTTGCTCGCCACAAAGGAGGGTGCGGCCGCGCCGTGGCCAAGTGGTTACACCACTCGCCCCTCATCTAGACCGGGCCGGGTTCGATCCCCAAGCGACCACATGTGAGATTTGTGGTGGACAAAGCGGCGCCGGGGCGGGTTTTCTCCGGGTTCTCCGGTTTCCCCCGCCATCACATTCCACCGGTGTTTCATCTTCATTCCATGTATCATCAGTGTCATTGCCTGCGGTGCCAAAATAGTAAAAGCGGGCGCTAAACACTATCAGAAAAACCAACGGAAGCTAAATCAATTTTTTCTCTGTGAGTCACAAAATGACCATTGTAAATCAAATGTAAGTCTAATTGAGGGAGAAAAAAAAAACAAAGATACCCTTCCCTGTAATTGGACATTTCTGATGCTCTGTTTTATTTTAATTCAAGTCATCCTTGCCGGCCGCCGTAGCCGCGGTCATTACCGCGTTTGGCGTTGACGCTCTGCCGCGAAAAGGCCGCGGGTTCGAATCCCGCTATGGGTATGGATGTTTAAAGTTGTGTGTTTCTGCTCTATGTAAGTCATTCTCTCTCACCTAATGACCAATTAGGTTACGCCTGAAGGCCATATATGTGTTTAAAAAAAAAGCTGCCCTCCAAAATTTCACGTATCTAATACGCCTAAATGCTAATTCCTCAAATACTATGCATTGGACGGCAGTATGAAGGGAAGCATATGCGTCTCCACGAATAGAAAAAACTGCTTTTACGGCCGCTTTTCTTATATTTTTTACTTTCTCTAGTGCATATGTACAGCCTACATTGTAGACAGAGAAGGTATTGTAGTTCGCCTAAAAATGTAATACCAAAATTTCTCCGGAAATGTGTGTTTTGAGACCTCCTAAATACAAAAAGCATTTTTAGAAAAAGGTCAGTGTTCGTGCCTGTCTGTCTATTCGTCTGTGCGCCTTCGGACAGCATAACTAAACACGAAAAGTCCGTTAAATGTTAAACTTTATATTTAGATGCTGTATCAACGATGGTCGTCTCTTTGGCGCGGTGGTAGCGCAGCTGCTTACCAAGCGGGAGACCTGGGTTCGATCCCCAGTACCGGCGTGGGCATTTTCCCCCGCTGGGAGACCTGGCCCGGAGTGCACTCAGCCTCGTAAGGTCCCTAGGGGCCAATTGAGGAGCTACTTGATGGAGAAGTAGCAGCTCCAGATCATGAGAACCGCATTAACCGGCCGGGGGGCTCGAGGCGCTGACCACGTCTCGCCGGGCGGTAAGCCAAGGTTCCCCGTGAGCTGTCGTGCCATGGATTTATTATTATTATCTCTCAAGGATGCCACACAATCTTCAAGAGAATCCCGCCACCACAAACTACTCTAATATGGAAACATTTTTGAAACTTCTGATTTTCTCGAAAATGGCTGTAACGCTTTTGATTAAAATACTTATATTAAAGACATTTAACTGAAAATTAAAATGTATATGTTGAATTTCCTGGGAATAACCTCCAAAGTCTTCATTCTGAATGAATTTTATATAGCTCGTAAACCATAAGAGAGAGATCAAAACATGACTCCTTGGCACAGCTCACTAAGATCCATGGCCTACGCCATCGCGGTCCATTATAGACGTCATGGATGGGGTGCAGTATTGGGGGGAGGGGTGAGACGTGGTCAGCGCTTCAAGCCCCCCCGGCCAGTTAATGCGGTCTTCACGACTTGGAACCGCTACTTCTCCATCAAGTAGCTCCTCAACTGGCCTCACGAGGCTGAGTGCACCCCAGACCAGGTCTCCCTGCGGGGTAAAAATCCCCACGCCAGTACTGGGAATCGAACCCAGGTCTCCCGCTTGGCAAGCATCAACGCTACCACCGCGATAAAGAGACGACCTAGATCAAAACATACTGCACAAAAAATGTAGATCCCGTCAAAACATCTAATTATTTAATTTACATTATTGTAGGGTTAACCGTTTCCGAGATATTACTTGTTATTGGTTTGAACTTTAAAATACTTATATTTCTCTCAAACAAGAAGTCGTCCGTGTTTCTTTTGTTTTACTCCGGGGAATGCAAAGAAACGAATCCCAATGACATTCGTATAGGGACAGATATTAAAACATTTGACTTGACTATCGGTTTAGCCTAGTGTATTCCCTTACTTCCCTTCTACTTACAAGGAACTCAGTAATAAGACCATTCTGTTAATGCATATCATGATTAGCATGCAGTAGAAAGAAGTTTGTTTATAGAACAGGTAGAGAATGTCATGTGAATGTAACGCATTCGATTTTTTCCCAAGGAAATTGTTGGGCCCAAGTTGTTACTAGTTTCAGTTTCTCCTTCTCTGATATTTAAAGTATAATGTGCCAATGTTCGGTGTGCTATCCAAAGCATCAAAAGGATTCCTATGTACGTTTTCGTTGAGATGTAACAATTTTTATTTTCTCTAACACGTATGTACAATTTTCATTGTGAAAAGAGAAGGTATTGTATTCCACCCGAAAATTCGATACCGAGATTTCAACGTAAATGCATGTTTTGAGGAAACTAAATTAAAATAGAAGGTTAAAAATATGTCTGTGTGTGTCTGTGGACAGCATGACTCAAAAATGAAATGTCACTTCAATATCATACGTGGTATTTAAGTTCGGTATCTTTCAAGGGTCAACATGAAGATTTCCAGGAAAATGCCCCCATCCCAACTGCCCCTTACAAGGAACATTATTCGGAAATTTTGATTTTCTCAACAATGGCTCTAACGCTTTTGGGTAAAATACCATATATTAAAGATACTTACATGATAAAATGTATATCTTATATTTTCTGGGAACGGCCTCTGAAGACCTCTTCATTCTGGATGACTTTTGTACAATTTTTGTATAACTGGTAAATCGTAAGAGATAGACAAAAACTTACTGTAGAAAAAATAAACACACAATTTATAACATATAAATTTTGTTTGTAGAATTAACCGTTTCCAAGATATTCTGAGTTATTGGTTTCAGTTTTAAGCTGCTTAATCTTATCTCAAACGGGAAGTTATTTTTTTTGTCCATATTTTTAATTTCTCTATGGCCGCGCCGTGGCCGAGTGGTTAGACCACTCGACTCTCACCTAGGCGGCCGGGGTTCGATCTCAAGCGACCGCATGAGATTTGTGGTGGACAAAGCGGCGCTGGGGTGATTTTTCTCCGGGTACTCCGGTTTACCCCGCATTGCATTCCACCGGTGCTCCATCATCATTCATGTATCATCAGTGTCACCGCCTGCGGTGCCGTAAGTAGCTAAAGCGGGCGTTAAACGCTACCCAAAAAAAAATCTCTACATGCACTATATGCATAGTGTATAGAGAAGGTATTGTAATGCACCCAAAAATTGGATACCGAGATTTCACCGGAAATACATGTTTTGGGTCCCCTGAATCCAAAAAAAAAGCATTTTTGGAAAAAAGTCCGTGTGTGTGTCTGTGGACAGCATAGCTCAAAAACGAAAAGACCGTTAAATACCAAACTTGGAATTTATGTTCAGTATCTTTCAAGGATGCGACATGAAAGTTTTCAAGAAAAACCCCCACCTCCAACTACCCTCTACATGGCAAAATTTTCGAAAATTTTGATTTTCTCAAAAATCGCTCTAACGATTTTGATTAAAATATCGTAAATTAAATATATTTATCTGACATATAAAACGTATATCTTGAATTTTTTGGGAATAGACATTGAAGGCTACTTTATTTGAATGAATGTTACGAAATTTTACATAACCGGTAAGCCGTAAGAGATAGACAAAAGCTTACTTAACAGAAAATGCAAAACTCGTTAAAACACGCAATTTATGATATGTACAATTTTTCATGGAGTGAAACGATTTTGAGATGTTCGTTGTTATTGGTTTCAGCTTTAACATACTTAAACTTTTCTCATACGGGAACTTGTCAACTCATGTCCATACAAACAAAAGAATTTCAGTCTCATAGCAACCAGCTTTTGGCTAATACTTTAGCCTATGCTACTCCCTTATTTCCCTTCTACTTGCAAGGAAGCAAGTAATAAGATTATTTCTGTTAATCTTGTCTTAATCAGCATGAAATAAAAAGGAGCATAAGCTTTTTTTAGCAATAATTTGTTGCATAGATGTAGAGAAATTCATGTGAATGGAACATATCAGATTTTTTTACTCTAGCAAGTAAAGAAAATCGAATTTAAATTGTTTGAGATAGCGACTGGCTTTTAAAATATTTTACTATCCTTTAGCCTAGTGAATGTGTAGTTATTTCCCTTCTACTTACAAAGAAACAAGTAATTAGACCAATTCTGGTAATTTTTATCTTGATTAACATGATGTAGAAAAAGGAACACTTTTTGTAAGAAAAAATTGTTTGTGAAACAGCTAGAGAAAGCCATGTGAAGCCATAACAGATTTTTTTAATGTGTTGCGATATATTAAAAGTTCCAGATATCGAAGGGAATATCTTGTTCCTCAGAAATAAATATGTGAATAATATTGACAATGAAGAAAACTAACTCCGTGACAAAACTTTATCCCCGGCTTAATAAACGGAAAATGTCAAAGGAGTGAATGTAAGGCATCAAGTTAAAAATCCATAAATATTAAGTTCATCTGTGACTTAAAAATACATAAAGAGTATAACATCAGTAAGAGAGAAATAAGAGAAAAAAGTACACACACACACACATGTGTGTGTGTGTGTGTGTGTGTGTGTGTGTGTGTGTTAATTATCATTTTGGTGCCATTATATAGTCTTTACTTCTAGAAGAAGAAATTAACTTCCAACTCATAAGTCAATAATAAATAATTTGATCTGTGTAAAGGAACTGTGCTTCTTATCAAACAAACAAACTACGGATCTTCCGATACCTAGCCGGTTGCTCTAACCATTGAGCTATCGTGGCAACATAGCGACACGGAATTAAATTCTTCAACTGATTCGTATGTTTCCCGGTAAACCAGAAGGTGATCTCAATTTATATTTGGAATCGAAGTAAAAATTATGACAATGCCGTTTTCTGCAATGATTCTCTTTTTCACCTTGGTGTGTTAGTAATTGCAGTTGAAAACCTTGGAATGCATAAACAAGAACAGAAAGAGTGGCGCGATGTAACAAAAACATTTGGAACGCGAGGCGTCGTGATTTCTCTCGATTTTCGCGATATTTCTCCAAGCTTTGGCCTCCATAAGCTTCCAGGAAGTTCTGTGACGTTATTTTCCAGCTATAAAAGAAGGAAGGTTTGCAATGAAGTGTTGTGTTGTGAATTATATTGAGTCGTGATCGACTGGAGTGTTACCGCTCAGTAGTGCACAGGCCATGTATGATGTGCAGCCATATAATGTCTAAGCGTCGAAGCGTCGAGTGAATTATTTGTAGCAGTGAATTTAAGGCTTTACTTGTAAACAATTTTTAAAGTCAATGAAGATATTTGTTACAATATGTAGTTATGTGCCATGACTGTAGCGGTTCCCGGCACCCTTAGGAGTTTGGGCACGTCTGTGCCGTGACGCCTAGGTGGGGCTCTGAGACGCCTCAAAGTCCTTCAGCACTAGCCCAGGTGACCAGTACGAGACGGTATGCTTGATGGCTATCGGCCCGACCGAGGTTTATCGGCAGTCTTCTCTTTGCGGTTGACGCACGTACGTGCCATATCCATTTCCGTCATTGCGTCAACAAGGAGGTCGGCTTATATAATAGGACCCGAACCTAATGGAAAACCCACGGACTTATCCCCTGAGCGTTACGAGGCTAAATATACCTAACACTAGTTTTTAAAATATTTCACGTGGATATGCAAAATATCTGTAAAAATATGGGAGGCATTTATAGTATTCTAACAGTTCATAATCCCTGCTAACTATACAAAGGAAATCTGAGCCGGATATACATTTTAGAAAATGTATCCTAAGAGTCGATTTTAGAAAAAAAATGTTTTATGGGTGAAATCCAAGACACCTGACAAAATCAATTTTATTGTAGCAATATTTCTTGTTGAATAACAAGACACTGTGAATAAACACACTTCTTTTATATAAACACAAATATATGAGATTTATAGAGTATTATTGGTAAATTATGCATGTACAGGCTTATTGTTTGTTTACCCAAAATTTGAACGCACCAATGATGTCACCACGAATTTCTTTCTTTCTTTATTTCACGATTTTTGTGCCAATTTCCCCATTAGACGCACGTTCACGAATTTGCGAAATAATTATCTAGGGTTCTATTCTACCTTTATTACAAATATGATATTAAGAAATATATATATAGACCCTCTTCTTATTTCCTCATTACGACCCATTCCTTTGCGCAAATAATATACCGTAGTAGAATTCCAGATATATCTGTGACTTACTAGAGACCTATGCCTGCCTGCCTGCCTGTCATCCGTCCGTCCGTCCATCCATCCATCCATCCATCCATCCAGACAGACAGACAGACATACATGCATTAGTGTTTAACTCTCGCCTTTACTACAGACGGCACCATAGGCGATGACACTTGTGATAACATGGAATGAAGATGGAGCACCTGTGGAATGCGATGGCGGATGAAATCAGAGAAAATCCACCCCTGCGCCGTTTTGTGCACCACAAATCCCACATGCGGTCGCCTGACCCGCCTTGGCCAGTCTAACCACTCGGTCACAGTGCAGCCAGTATGTGTATGGGACGGCTGCTAGATCCACTGACATGAAGCAGTAATGTGGGGATGCGAACAAACATGGAAGTGGAGCATTGAGGACCCGGATTTTGACACAAATTCGGAGCCAGGGAAGGTTACTACGGCCAACTGCAGAAGTATGAAGGAATGGGGGGCGCATAGTGAGACGACAGAGAATACAATTAGAGCAGTTAAATATTGGGTGGAATTGTTCCAGAAAGCTAATGTCCAATTAACAATTGTCGTCTGTGGCATGTATTCGGTAGGTCGCAGGGTTGATCCCCATGGCCGGCCTACCTGACACATGGCTTTTTCAGTAGTTCCCCGGGTCGCCAGGGGAACGCTGGGTAGCCTTTTTCCATCCACCAAATTTCCTATTCCTACAAGTCGTTTCGACTGTCATTTCATTTCATCTTCATCCCGTAGGTTTCTTTCAGGGTTGAAATTGTCAACGTTGGTGCTTAGTGCGACGTGGCAGGGAAAAAATGATTTTCATCTTGATTTTCTCCGTCCTCTGAATATGGCTGGTTGTCGAGATGAAAACCGCCCCTGGTGGAGGCATAAGACTCTGTATGGAATAGGGTCCCCGGTATGCCTCTCCGATGTTGGGTGCTTCAATCTGGAAGTTTCATGGATCCTGATATTACTGTGCTGTCGCTCCTGGTTCCGGCCACCCAGTGTATCCTCTCCCTCTCCGTACGCGTCACAATCTTAATCTCCAATTAGGGTGGTCTGGAATCATGAAAGGTTGAAAATAAGAGGAAAACGACAGGAGTACACACATTAAAGAACGTTTTCGGAACTATGGGGGTGGTCTGTATTTAGGCGGCTGGTTAGAGAAATATTAGGAGTCGTCTTTAGGACATTGCACGGAAAGAATTTCGCTGAAAATGTAGTAGAGGTTAAAATCGGAGTGGGATACGGGTCAATACATCAAAATAGCCACCGAAGTAGTATCCTGCTTGCCTTAGATTTGGCGCATGATAAAGATGGTTGTGGCAAGATAATCTGTCCTATTTGTGAGGAGTAGGGGTTCTGAGTTCATATCTTGACAAGTTATAGTGTTATGGATGAATGGAGATAAAAATGTTATTACACTCCTGCATTGCCTCGAATTGAAGGTTAAGCAAGATGAGGCACCCATAGTCTAAGAAGGCAGATTTTAGGTGGGTTGTAAACCGAGATAAACGTATTTCCCAGTCTTGTTTGGTAGGCTCGTGGGAGCCTAGGTTCAGTTGCTAAAGCACAGAAATAAATGAGATGCGTGGAGGATGGTAGGTAGTTTTTAGGATGGGCTGTAAAGATGGTGTCGCATTAACCGGCCGGGATGGGGGGTTTCGAGGCGCTGATCACGTCTCACCCTCCAATGCTGCACCCCATCCATGACGCCTGTCGTGGGCCGCGGTGGGGGACGCAGTGGCTGAGTGGTAGGCTTTGGTCTCTTGTGAGCTGTCGTGCCATGGAGTTATTATTTATTATTTGTAAAAGTAAAAGTAAAAAAAAAAAAAAAAAAAAAAAAACGCTTCACAAACCCAAATTACAAGATTATGCTTTCTATATTTGTGAATTGTAAAAAAAAAACTTTGTTAATAATTAATGCGAGACAAGAGTGATGGGAATTACTTCTTTTTTTTTTTTATAATGTTTAGAGAAATCGTTCAAAGTGTGCAACACTCGCCAACACACATGCTTTGCAAGGTTTTCTCCAATTCAACGGCACTGTACGAAGTACGTCCGGGTTGTTGTCCCCCACCCCTCCCGCTGCTGCTAGATTCATTCTTTCTTGTAACGTTTTCACATCAAGGATTTCTGTATGCGTGTTTTCATATCGCACCAAAGAAAAAAAAAAAAAGGTAAAAGTATATTAAAATTGAAACTAATAACAAGGAATATCTCGAAAATGGTTAGCTGCACAACAAAAATGTATAGGACATGAATTGTGTTTTGATGAGATCTAGAATTTTTGTACCAAGTTTCTGTATATCTCGGTTTATCAATTATGCAAAAGTTATCCAGAATGAAGAGAATGTAAGAGGCTATACCCAGAAAATTCAAGATACATATTCTATTTGACATATACATATATTTAATATACAGAATTTTAATCAAAATCGTTAGAGGCCTTTTTGGAAAAAAAAAATACAAAAATTAACATTTTTTTTTTCAAGTAAAAGGTAGTTTGGGGTTTGAGGATTTTCTTTAATATCTAGTTATCGCATCCTTGGGAGATGCTAAACTTAAATGCCAAACTTGGGATTAAACATACTATTCTTTTTTGAGTTATGCTGCCCTCAGACACGCTCTCATACACATATGGATCTTTTTCTAAAAATGCATTTTATGGCTTTACATGAATTCAAAACATGTTTCCGGTGAAAACTCGGTTTTGAATTTTTGGGTGGAATACAATACCTTCTGTACCTACAATGCACATTGTACATATGTGCTAGAGAAAGTAAAAATCATTGGATTTAAGTGTGGTGATTTTGCTGGCCATCTTATTGATGTATTCCAAGTGATGCAGTAGTGGCGTTTGGCTCTATACCCCCGCCGCTGAATCCTTGCACTTGACAGTTCGGGTAGCTTCGCGTAAGGTTGGCTATACTGCCTTTGCGGCGTTGCCAGAGTAACTAGTACACAACATCTGATCACAAATGTCTCTATCATGTGTACCGACGAATATAAACAGTGTACGAGTGTGCATAGTAAATGAATACCGATGAATAATGAAACTAATGCGTTATTATTGATGTTAATTGAAAATAGCAGCGATACTATAACGCATGTAGCAAACATACCTATTTACGACAATATTGAACAAAAATGCAAAATAGTTTGTTACAATGAGAGCTTTAGAATTTTAATGGCTCAATTCTATCCAAGTCTCCGTCGTCATCATTCTTGGAAGTATCATCGTCATTGTCATCATCAATCAACATCATCGTCGTAACCAAGACATATCACAAGTGGTTCACATTCACTGATGATTCCATCTAATTCCTGTGCTTTTCGTATTATTTTGTGCACATTTCACTTTCTTCTTCGATGAAGCCGCGTCCACCTTCGCCACACCTTCCCGCAAAAGTCTTATCTGCTGTATGATTGTGAAAGTCTTGTTATGTTCCCTAACTTACAAACAAACAGACTGCGTGGTCGAGTGGTCAGCGAGCTGACTTCTCACCCGGAGGTCCCGGGTTCGATTCCCGGCTGGGGCGGGGAATTTTTCTTTATACCCCATAGAGTCTGGAAGTATGAATGTTGAATGGGAGAGTGAATGTGGGTGTGTTTAGTAATATAAAGTTTAACCTAATGTTCTGAACCTACAGTTTCACAAGTGAAAGCCCCCTATATGACCATTGATGTTAAAGGGGTCTATACAAATGAAGAAATAAAAAAAACAAAAACAAAAAAAAAAACAACCAATAATGCGTATCCTGTACAGAACATCTCAACGCACGGGTTAGGAGTTCACAAACTGAGCACGTGGTTGGAAATAGCCAGATATTGCATCGGTGTGGCATCTTGATCCGTTGCCGTTCTGCTCCTTTGTGATTGGTTCAGAAAGTAAAACGGGTAAAGTTTTTCATCTGTTTTCTGTGGTTGTACCAACTTAACTCCTGTCTTGTGCAAGGATTCAGCGGCGGGGGTATAGTTATGTACGGAGGTGTACCATCTAGCCGCATAGTATTTCTTACTGCCAGAGGAGCATCCTCAAGCAGAACTGGCAACGTTTTTTGAAGAAACAGACTCCTCTCAAGCTCCTAGGAATAATCCATGGACCGAATAATGTGTTTGCTAATGCGTTCCAAACATTTGCAGAACATCTGTGCTGAAAGTTGTCTTACCTTTTTGGGTGTTTCTTTTCTATTATTTATGGACACTCTTTAACTACTGTGGCTCTCAACGAGCTATTCTATACTTGGCGTGAAAGATCGCTTAATTTTTCTTAGAGGTTAATCAGGCTTGAGGTTCTTTTACGTGCCGTAAATCTACGACAAGGTACCAAGAGCTTTGCTTCCCTTCTTAAGGAAGGCATGATAAGGATTTTTACGCTGAAAAAAAAATCCATCGTCCTCCGCCGGATATGAACCCGCGACCTTGGGTATATGAAAATGGTAATCATTACAGCACGAAGGGTGATCCTTATTGGGTGTGGCATGTCGTAAGCCCAGGCGTGCATTATGGTAATTAGTTACTCCAATTTTTAGTAAACTTTGCTTTACCCATTGCGAGGATTTTAAGATGAAAGTCCCCTCCTTATTGAAGAAACCGTACAGAAAATTCTACCCTTGATGCATAATCTGCTTTAGAGACACGCTAACGTATCAATTCTTCCTTTAATGTTCTCAAAATAGTCCAATGGGATACGCCGATAGTGTGAGCTACACCACGGCTGCTGCTTCCGGGAGTTTCTTCCACCTCTTGTGATTGTGGAACATATCTTTAACCAGCTCCTTCAACACGAGGAGATAAGCCCGCACTGTGGCTGAGAGGCTAGACCGCTCGCCTCTCACCTAGACGGCCCGGGTTCGATCCCAAGCGAATGCATGTGGGCTTTGTGGCGCACAAAGCGGCGCAGGGGGGTTTTCTGCGAGTCCTCCGGTTTTCCCCGCCATCGCATTCCACCGATACTCCATCCTCATTCCATGTAAATGCGGTGCCAATTGTAGTAAAAGTGGGCTTTAACACTATGAAAAAAATGCGGAGGTACGCTTTCTGAATCTAGAACTCTTTGACAGGCCAAAACAAATGTCCTTGATGTGATGCTCATCTATTTGGAAATCTTTTCCGGTAAATTCTTACTGCAGCTGCAGCATTATCATGTGTTTCACCGTAAATGAGTTGCATTTCATGACTTTCAGCAATATTAAAGTGAGCCATTTTGTAACTAATAATTCGCTGTTCCGAAAACAAGCATAAGCGCAATAAACAGCTGATGCAGTGCGTTTATTTATAAATGAACAGCCGAAGTGCATTTCTTTCGATCTTACAATGTTTAGTTTGTTGTATGCTCAAGTAACCTTAACGACCAGTTGAGAACATATATATGAGGGAAGAAGGAAGGGGTGGGACTTCTGGCCTTGAAAGGGACAAAAGTAACAAGAGGATGGCCAAAGCTCTGTGGGTCTGCAACTACATTTTGTTGAGGGATACGTAGCTAATGCTTATGCCCGGTTGCCATGACAACGAAACAAAACTTAAAAGCTCAAAGTCTTACCAAAAATACCTGTTTTGAGTGTACAGTGTAGATAACATCACAGCAACTTAGCAAACAACACACAGCCCCTTGCGTAAAATAATCCATAGGTTTATTGATCTCATGAAAGAAACACAACCTTGGGAAGTCACCCCATTCTGGCATCCTCAAACCCTCATAAATTGCATGAATGTTCTAAAAACATTGTTCGCGTAAACTGGTGGTACATTTGAATAGTTTATTTGCCCGTTGTGCTTCTTTATTTTACTGAAGTTAACTACGCTGTAAATTTTATTTCCATCTGTTTTGTTCAGTTAAAGTTAATGGAAAGATGAATCCGTAAAATGATATATTTCGCACACGATTTTCACGGTGGACTGTATGCTGTTATAGGGATGTGTTATTAACGAGAGGAGGAAACCCTGTTCTTAATTTGTCGGCACAAAAAGTGCAGCAAAAAGGTGCCAATTGTTACAATAAGCACTTTAAATGTTCGTGATACAATGAATACGAGTGGCTGTGCGATAGTTATTAAATAGGAAAAGTGCATCAGGACGACATAAATGAGAAATACACCACCAGAAAGGACAGAAGAGTTTAATTAATATATAGGAAGCACACCGTGTTGCATATGATTGTGAAAAGAGCTGCATCTATAGTTTAGGTCACGAGCCGCACTTGGTAATGACTGAGGAAAACCTGGAAGAAAACCATAATCAGAGAAGAGGGGCTTGACGGAATTTGAATAAACACATTAATGACCTCTTCAGCAACTTCCCTTTCTATAATCTGTGTGACTTTCCCTGAGAACTAATCAGATCAATGTTCAAATTGGTTTGAACTGTATGTTGACCACAAACTAATTGTAATAGTGCTCACAGAAGATGTTGATGGCCTATTACACTGAGAGTAAACTATTAGGTTTGCCCAAGTTGGCCCTTTTCTAGCAGTCTGTAGACATTAATGGAGCGATTTCGCCAGTAGAGCGAAAACATCTAAATGGTTACTAACAGGTGGTATGTTCAACTGGTCTTCCAATTCATTACTTTCCTTGTCTCCACATAGTCTTTTCTTTCCCACACCGGAGTTCGAAAGCTCGGGGTTGTTTCGGCAGGTTACCTCATATCTAGGGCAACAAGCTCGTTGGCCCGGAGCCGAGCCTGCAAGGGGTTTTGGGAAGGAGGGGGTAGTCCTAGGGAGACGGGGGTGCGCCCACAATCCCGCCAGCTCTCTCTCCCTCTCTTTATCACCCACCCTTCCCATAATATCCCGTCCCACCCGATCCCATTCTACTACGTCCCGCCATTACTGCTAGCTCAGTTTGGGCAACTGGCACCAGGCCGCAGCACTGCAACAATATCGTTCCACATTTTACACTCGCCGGGCATTTCAACGCTGCGGAGGCGTTCTGCGAAATATGTGGCACGAGTGGAGCAGAAACTGATGTTTAGAGAAGGAAAGGGTCACCGCTCTTTCTCCCCTTCGCAAATATATTGTGCCTGGTAGACAAGCTGGGGGATGCTAAGGTATGCGAGAATTCCCCAACTTATCGCAGACACGCTACTTTTGCAAATATTCCCTCTTAGCCACCAACACTTTACATTAATGCTTTCTAGGCGGACTCGCACATTAAGGGTGAAAAAAAAACAAAATCCTTGACAAAGTCCACCGTTTGTTTATATATTTATCATTAAGAATGACTCATCTAGTATCATACTCTGTTTTTGGTGTTTATTACTGACCATTACAAATGATTTTACGCGAATTTTTAAATGTGTCTGCTTAGAAGAGCACATAACCTTTTAGAACTTCAAAGTTCTTCTCGTGTTTTGTCTTTTTTTGTTGTTCATGATTGTTCAAAATGTTCCATACAATGCAAGTTTTGTTCAATATTCTTCAATTTTTTATAGACATACTTCAAAATTTATAAGTATTAAAATGTTGGGAATACATTTTCTTTATTTTCATTTAATTGTTTTTCACACAAGCCGTGTGTTGGACAGGAGTTAAATAAGCAGAGTCACACTGAAAAATTTGATGTCATATCCGAGATTTGAACCAGGGATCTGCCGGTCTCTAGCCGCTCGCTCTAGCAACTGAGCTACCATTGGTAATATACCGGCACGGCATTAAATTCCTCAACGATTCGCATGTTTCCCGGTAATGGCATTGCATTTTTCAATCTGAATCTTACTTATCCAACTCTTGTCGTACATACCTGTGTGAAAAACAGAATTAAATTAACAAAAATTTATATAATAGTTAGCTAACCTATATGTAGCCCGGGAATTAAAGTGCTTACAATATTATAAGTCGCCGGGGTATGTCATCTCAAAATAATTTGAAATCATTTTGTGGATTACCTTAAAAATTAAATCAGTTGAGGAATTTAATGCCGTGCTATGGTATCTCTGTGGTTAGAGCGACCGGCTAGAGACCGGGAGATCCATGGTTCAAATCCCGGCATTTATTATTTCAGTGTGACTCTACTTATATATTATCATTAGAGGATATTAATTAAAATATGTAAATAATACACTAAAAGTATTGTATAATATTGTTTCTCATAAGTTTGTAATTTTTTTCTAAAAAACTAGTACAATAATAATATGGTTTCCTTTAATATTTCTTTGTATCGTAGCAGATATTTATTTTAGTAAAACTTTAATTTTTAACATTGTGGACATTTTTTGTTTACCATTAAAATAATTAATTAAAATAAATAACCTGAAAACCACCCCAGATATTGCAATGAAAATATGTATACATGCTCAACATGCAGTGTGTTACTTGCGGTATACATTATCTATAAACATAAAATGTGTAAATTTCACCTTGGGTAGTCTTAATGGGCACTGGGACTGGAATTTTTACTATAATCAGACAAAATAATCGAAAATTGCTTTTTTATAGTAGATAGTTGTTCAGACCTTTGGATATCTATAGAAAATCAACATTTAACTGACCGTCATTTGCCTTTTTCCTGGCATACTATTTTATAAACCAGCGTTTTTACAAAAAATACATTTTTAAATATTCAAAATCTTCTACGTGTCTCAGTCTTTGTTTAAATGCAGCTATAATTCCTAGAATGTGCGGAATTATCCATTGTAATATTAAACGCGACAAATTTCCTAATAGCAATAATACATTTAAAAAAAATCTGTTTATGAAGGAACTGATTCATTTAAAAGATTAAAAATCCTAACTTTAATAAAAAAAATCTTTCACATGACTTACATTACATGACCTTCACATGACTTTCTATACCTATTCTGTAACAAACTGTTCTTAAAAAAACTTGCTTTTTCTTCTACTTCTAGCTAATCAAGATGAACAGTGGAAGAAACAGTTTCTTATACGTTATAAGTAAGGAGAACAAGGGAATTTACTAGGCCAGCTATAGTAAAATCTTTTAAAATCTATTGATATGTGAAACAATATAAATTCGGTTCTATTTGCAAAATCCAGGAGCAAAAACAAAAGGAAGCTGTAGCAAAATATAGCTTCCTGTTTGAGAAAAATTAAGTAGTTTAAAACTGAAACAAATAACAAAGAATTTCACTGAAACGGTTAAATCTACAAAAAATGTATCTGACATATACTTTGCGCTTTAACGAGAACTACAATTTTTGTTTAGTAAGTTTTTCGTCTACCTCTTAGAATTTACCAGTTGTACAGAAATTATCCAGAATGAAGAGGTCCTCAGAGGCCATTACCAGAAAATTCAACATATACATTTTATTTGTCATGTAAATGTCTCTAATACATGGTATTTTAATCAAAATCGTTAGAGCCACTTTTGAGAAAAACAAAATTCTCGAAATTGTTTCCATGTAAGGGGTAGTTTGGGGTGGGGGATATATTATGAAAATATTTGTTTCGCATCCTTGCAAGTTACCTACTGAACTTAAATCACAACTTGGGTATTTAACGGTCTTTTCGTTTATGAGCTATAATGTCCACACACACACACACACATATACTTTTTCTCTAAAATACTTTTTTTGATCCAGGAACCCTAAAAAATATATATTTCCAGTGAAACTAAGTATGACTTTTTGGGTGGGATACAATACCATACCTTCTATCAGAAGCACAATAAAGCTATGGCGTCTGCAGTGTGGAATGTAGCAATCATTCAAACCCAATCCTCCTCTAACTACGTATCAAGTCAGACTATGAATAAGTTCTATACAACGGGCTTCAAACCTTGACCAACAGAATAAGAGATAAGAACCTTGTGTGTTTTAGGGGTTGGAATTGCACTGGTACACAGGAAACTGCAAACTATAACGCCTTGAAATGGTGGTGTAATCTATTAATAATGAAACATTAGTACAGCCACTTAAATGTTCATTACATCCACATTTTGTAAACATAATTGGGTACAATGATTAAACCTAATTATAAACTTTTGTGATGTAACACGATCCACGACACTTACGCAAAGGAACATCGAACATCATATACCTTTCTTATGATGAAGGTAGGTACATAAATTATTAGGGTGCCACATATGTGCGTTAACATGCGACATTTTGTTCTAGAATAGACAATTATTCTCTCAGGTGGAGAATTACTAGAAAGGTTTTGTTGGTTTGATTGTTCTATTTGTTTCGTTTCGTAATCGGCTTACCCTCCCCGTACTAGTAGGACTTACAAGACAATGCCTGTTACGATGGTTCAGGCACGAACACGAGAAAGCGGATGATGTGAAATGTAAGCGAAATTGATGATTAGAAAGGTGATGATGAAACAATTGGTGGACACCACTTCGTCCACCACGAATCCCACATGCGGGTGCTTGGGATTGAACCCAGTCCGCCTAGATGGGAGGCGAGCGGTCTAGCCACTCAACCACGGCGCTGCCACTGTCATATAACAGTCATATTGACAACATGTCACAACACAACGGGTTTCTGTTTTCTTTTTCTTGGGGTTTTGTACATTATATCACACACACACGTACACACATGCACACCGCCTGCGGTGCCATAAGTAGTTAAAGCGGGCGTTAAACACTACCAAAAAAACAACAACAACAAAAAAAAAAAACACTGCACTCTAGCAGCTCTTCGTTCCACCTTCCAACTGCCGGCCTCCCTCGTGGAGGTCCTTGCTAATAACCACAGAGTGGTCGATAGAGTTTTTAACTTTATCGAATTTGACCAGCTCATTTAGGATCTAGTTTTTAACCTACTTTTGAACGATGGGTTGTAACGGAGCGAAAGTCCTGCATTTTTCAAGATTTTAACTGTTTTTAGCCCTGCTCATTTTACTCAGTTAAACGAGTTTTTAGTATAGTTGTGTCCTTTTCGCTCCTTTTAGGCATATTTTACTTGCCCTTTTTTATTTGTTTTATATCGTGTTTGATCCCTAGTTATTTTATAAGGGCACTAATGACCATAGTAGTGGAGCGCCCTTAAACCCAACCAATCAATCATCAAAACACACACATATACACACATATTCACAGTTACAGACCCTGGACAAGATAGGGAACAAATCTGGCTGGAGAAAAATTCTCAAACTTAGCCGAGAATCGAACCCATGGCTCCTCGCACAGCAAGCAACTCTACCAACTGAGCTACTGTTCCAGTCATTCTTTTAATTGTATAACTCGATAGCTGTACAATTGCACTTACTTGTACTGAAGGGAAAACTGAGATTTATTTACCTCAAATCAATCGCGAGAGCCGCGAAACATTTTTCCAGGCACACACTATGGTATGACGTACTTAATGTACCTACTGAATCCATAACAGCCACTATTCATAACGAAATTAACATCCGCAGTCATTTACAGAGAGAATTTAGTAGGTAAAGATATTAGCAGATTTGCTAATTTCCGCGTGAGCGCACATTCCAATAAACCATAGTTGATGATTTCCTTCCCCGTATAGTCAGAGTGGTTTCCCTTTCATGGAAACCGAATGTAGCATCAGTATTATATCTTGCTTTTAACCGAATACACAAACGAATGATCCTCGTTGGTTTTATGAAGTTGCATAGAACCAAATAACGAGTGTATACACCATGACTAAAACAATGTGCAGAAGATGTAGAGTTACTAACTAAGCATTTTGAGGCTAGAAGCACGCGGTCACAGAACCAGCATAACAGAAATGCTGCACGAGCATAACTGAAATCTGACTTTATGAAACATATTCAATTGTCACTTAAAATTAAATATAACTCACACAAGAAGTGTGTATTGTTCATACTCTATCGTCCTCTGTGGTGTTAGGGCAACATGCTAGCCTTTGGTTCCCCATGTTCGTGGATTGATACCCAGTGGGGGCCGATGGGTTTTTTCGGGCGTAAACATTTTTAGCATTATCCTTCGGAAGGAAATAAAGCCGGTGGTCCCATGTCGTAGATTTACGACACGTAAAAGAAGCTCAAGCCTGATAGAGAGGCCTCTGAGGCAACTTAAGCGGTCTTTCACGCCCAATATGTAATGGTACGCTGAGAACCACAGCACTGAAGAGTACAAGGTACTATGAAGGGGTCAAAAATGACAAATTGACAGTTTTATTAATGGGACGGTTGAATTTTTACCAGATACATAAAGTGCCAATATAGCACCCAAATTAAAATGCTGTCCAGTGACCTCAGTTGATATAGGGACAGATTTTTTCCGCTTATAAAAATGTTTTGAACGATCGACGACAGTTTTTCACTAATATTTGGAAGAGTACTTGGGCGTTTCTGTTTACCATAGTAATAAAATGTAAGCAAATTTGTAAACGATATTTTTACTGATGAAGTAAATAATAAAAACTGCCGATTGTATATTGTTTTTGGAATATATATATATACAGGTGTACATAAATGAATATCGGGGTTTTAACTCTTTATGATATTTATTACATTCAACTTACAGTTATAAATTATATGTCAAATGAAAAAGCAACTCAAACAGTTTTGTTTGTTGGCATAAGTGCGCATGTGCGTGCAACGTTTCTGCCGCAATCCGCTAGATAGCGGTAGTAGCAAAGATGGCGACTGGTAAACAGAAAGCGTTTTGTGTTTTGCAGTTTGCAATGACCGATTCTGTAGTTACTGTGCAACGTGCGTTCCGTAGTAAGTTCGGTTGTGATCCTCCTAGTGATAAAAACATTCGTAGATGGTATAATCAGTTTTAAGATACCGGCTGCCTTTGTAAAGGGAAGCGCACGGGACGACCAGGAGTAAGTGAAGAGACTGTTAAGCGAGTGGGAGAGTCGTTCAATCGTAGCCCAAAGAAATCAGTCCGGAAGGCTAGTCGTGAATTACAAGTTCCTGTGTCGACTGTTTGGAAAGTTGTAAGAAAACGCTTACAGCTACGTCCTTACCGTTTATACGTATTACAGGCTCTAAAGCCGACAGACCACGGATTACGTGCCAAATTCGCAAACGACATGTTGTTTCATGACGATTTTGTGGATTGTGTTGTCTTCAGTGATGAATCGACCTTTCACCTTAGTGGACATGTTAAAACTCATAATGTGCGCATCTGGGGCTCAGAAAATCCTCACGAGATGGTACAAATGCAACGAGATTCCCCTAAAGGGAATGTTTTTTGTGCCGTATCCCGGCGAAAAGTTTACGGGCCATTCGTTTTTGGTGAACCTACTGTACGCTTCTTACCTTGATACACTAGAGTAATGGCTCTTCCCTCAGTTGGAAGAAAATGAGCCAGAGAACTTCATTTTCCAGCAGGATGGTGCGCCACCTCACTGGCATAACGAAGAACGCGATTGGTTGAACGTCACTGTACCCGAGCGCTGGATAGGCCGCAAGGGCCCCAATGACAGGGTTTGCTATGCATGGCCTCCACGTTCTCCTGACCTAATGCCATGCGATGTTTACCTTTGGGGCTTCATCAAGGATCGTGTGTACGTGTCTCCGCTACCAGCTGACCTCCCTGAATTAAGAAACCGGATTGAAGCAGCTGTTGCTACAATTACTGAATACACACTTATCAACGTTCGGGAAGAACTTGGCTATAGACTTGATGTGCGCCGTGTGACAAAGGGTAGTCACATTGAACATTTATAAGCTTCTTGGTAAAACTGCTTGAGTTGCTTTTTCATTTGACGTATCATTCATAACTGTAAGTTGAATGTAATAAATATTACACAAAGAGTTATATACACCCTGTATATATACATAATTTATTGAACATAGGAACACAAGTATTCATGACATCGTCAAAAACTGTACAATTATATCAACAAATCAAGTAAATTTTACACTATAAAATTCATTTAAACTATATAGAGGATTTGCCCTCAATGTGGTACTGACCCTACTCTTAAAAACCTGAAATGAAAGTTGTCTTATGTACAACTATACATATAATGGAAACTATTTGTACTTATACTGTATTTACTCTTATGTATATATACATTAGAATTACTTCGAGTATCATGTACAGAGGCACAATTCGTAAATTCAGTAATATGTTTCTATACATACAAAAGACAGGCCAGGACGTACATCAAGGGCAGAGTAAGTATACCGGATTTAATAAAAAGTGGCTTACAATGAAACTTAGATGAAAATCCATAAATTAATCTCAAGGCTTTCTTTTGCAATATAAGCACTCTAAAAGCAGATGTATGGTTGCCCCAAAGTAAAATACCATAGATTGGATGATTATGAATGAAACCATTAATAAGCTGTAATTAATGATTCAGTATGTATAATATATATATATAAAACTAATAATTACTTTGTATTATTTGATGTTGCATATTTTGACACCTTTCATGCATATTTCGAGCCTTTAATGTTGCATATAATCCAGTACCTAATTATAAAAAAATCAGTGCCCCGTTGGCGGATGCCTACTCCGGCGTTACCAGTCCAGCACTTGCCACTCGCTATCCAAACATATAACACGAACTTTTCAGCAGATAAAGAACGAGATAGGGTAATGGAGCGGTGAGAGAGAGAGAGAGAGAGAGAGAGAGAGAGAGAGAGAGAAAGGGCGAATAAAAGGAAGAGGGAAGGGGGATGAATTTAACGCAATAATAAGAGTGGAGCTATAGTGTTTTAGCTTCTCTAGCCCATAAGTACAATGCACATAGTGGATAGAGAAGGTATTTAATTCCACCTAAAAATCCGATATCGAGATTTCACCGGAAATATATGTTTTGGGTCGGGTTTGAGCCCGCGACCTTGGGAACCAGAGGCTAGCATGGTACCTGTAGATCACGGAAGACGACAACCGCTCTCTAATACTATTTCGCATTTAGCTCTCAGCGAGTTAATTCAGGATAAAACAGGGCGAGCTACTGGGTTTTCTGTACATTGAAGTTGTAGTATTGGTTCTGTTATCAGCCTGCAAGTTTCAGAACCATGACGTTTTCTTGCTTGGTACCATAGTTTTGTGTCCTGTAACTGTTGTAATTGCTAAATTTTTTCGTTGAAATACTTACTTGTCTCACAACCTTTAGCTGCACAGCATGAAGACGCAAATATTAAATTAAAGTTTTAGTTTTGTAATTTGAAATAAATGCATGTTTTTCTGTGGAAAAGAAAAAAATTGTGTTTTCTCGTTTTATTAAGCAAATACTATTGTTCTCGAAAATATAAAAATTTTCAAAAATTTAGGAGAAGAATAGATCTACACATTATTTCAAAGTTATATTAAACGCGTAGGCAGCATTTTGTGTTTTTAATTCAACAACTTTCTCATTTATTGTTAAAAACAAAAGCTGTTGCCTACACAAATTGGCAACTCTCTAAAGGCCCTAAATATTAAAGGGAAATTATTTTAACTATTAGAACAGTGATCTCGATCCTTCTTGTGTTTCATTGTTTTTCTAATATGCTCCAAATCCATTCGTTCAAAGTCAGTTTTTAGATGAGGAATAGATTTCAATGCAAATATTGCGCTGATGATTTCTGAAGATGAATGCTAATATCTCCCTTGGCAAACTTTGTGTATTTTCCAAGACCCATTAAGAGAATGATTCTGACCTCCAGATGTTAGAGCAGATGGAAAACTGAGGTTATGAAACGTGGTCACTTCCTGGAAAAATTGAAACAAAGTCCTTCGTTAGAAGAAATATGAATTCTGCTACTTTAACGAACTGTTCGGTTTGGTTGGATACATTCGAGTGCTCCACGAATTTCCGGTCTTCCTGTTTATGGAGTGATGTTATATCAGGAGTAACCAACTGGATGCCCTTTGAGTAAGGCAAAGAAATCAAATTTGGTATATACTCGTGCAAATCCGTATACTGCGTGACTAACTGCACGGAAAGAAGATTAGATAATTCCTCCGCACCGTGGCAGTATGGAACGTTTTCAATTGAAATAGATAGTCCTCCTTTGAGGGCTTAATATATCTATTGTAGGTTCATAATTCGTAGAACTATTCTTTCACCTTAATTATATTTATACTTCGGATATAAACTTATACATATTTTTACAGATTTGGCGGTAATTGGCAAAAAAAAAAAAAAAAAAAAAAAAAAGAAGAAGAAAGAAACAAACAAACAAACAAAAAAAATGGTTATAGTGCTGATATAATAAAACAAGCTCACTAACTTGATTAATACATTGTAATCGCGTTGTATCGCCAAAAATATGAAAATTAATTAAATTAATTTGCTACGAAAAACTTTCACATTTATAGCAGTGATAATGGGGAGGCATCTTGGTATTGAATTGGGATCGAACACAGTTTTAAAAGAATGTTTGTTTTCCTTGGTAACTGCCCTACTGACTTGCATGGATTGCGTAAGGAAGCCGAGACTTTAATTTTCTGATTGTAGATTTTTCTGCAAACTAAATACTTATCTCGCCACTTTCTATGAATGAGAAAATTCCTCTTAGGCAGGTATAAACGTAAAAGTCAATGGCTTGCGCTTCTGGCTGTTCCGGACATTAGGTATAAACTGACGCACCACGCACTGTACAAGGAAGAGAGATAATTCCTATCATATATTTACCCTATGCATGGACGCGGCAAGCTTATTTGCTATGGTACAAAATCAAGCGGGTTGGTGCCGCCTGTGTTATATGGACAGGAATAGTTGTAATATGCAATCTGTTACCAATTACCAGTTTACGGGCAACATTTTGCTTTACCCATTTAACGATTAAGAAATATTTAAGAAAAGTTCACTGGATATAATCCTAAAGTTGAAGAGTATCTCAGGCGACTGTGTTTATCCATTATGGATGGCATAAGTTACGATACTGAAGCTTCCGCGTGTTTTAACTTAACATAACGTTGGTGAAAACGGAACTTTTATATCCTGAGAGTTGACAATTTTTTATTTCTGTAATTGCTGCTGCAGCTCAACGTGGTGCAATTAAAATTGAGTATTTAACACAATTATTTTAATATCGCTGTGGTATTAGCCCTCGGCTATCGAGGTCCGATATCCCAGACAGCAGGGAATCGAATTATAATAGTATTGGAAATTGTTCAACATCATTTATGCAGTCAAGCAACAGGTGTTACTCAAAAAGTAACCCAACATTTTTGAGAAAACACAGTAATGGTCGAAAACTGTATACACGCTGAAAACTATGGTTTCCGGGTACTTTTGTGCGTGGTATTGAATTATTTGTCGATAATCGTATGACATTTATGTTTAACATGTAACCTAACATAGTGTATAAAAACCGGGAACACGCTTGATGTTTGAGGAACGGAAGCTAATTTTAAAACAGCGGTTCCAGTTTTGTAAGTAGCGAATCAAAATGCGTGCCAGCATGAGTTTGCCACATGACCTCTAACATGTTAGACAGTTACACGGCTTTGTGATACATTTGAGATTCATTGCACTGTTTATAACGGCATAACGGCATATCCGAAACACCTTGTACAGTGATAATCCCTGTTTCTTCCACTAAGGTCTCAGAACAGTTTGTAAAGTATACTCGGAAACATGTTGCAGAAAATGGCCGTGAGCAATGCGAGCGTGTGTTGGAAGCCCGTAAGTGGAAGACAATCGCAAGCATTACATGATGGTCCAAATCGTCGAATAGATTGTTGCAAATTCTTTCAGCATATGGTAAATGAGGATTAAGCATTTTTAAAGAATATTGCGTGGTACGATGTGGTCTAGTTCAAACCTAACTGAACACTGTGCCTTGGTAATTGTGTTTAATGGGCACCAGAAGATCCAAATGTTCACATTGACAAGACAGGCACTCTACCTGGGGGGGGGGAGTATATTTCTAGTGTGAACATTTACATAGAAGTTTAATAGCACACTTCTTTGAAGGTACTGTTACTGGAACTCGAATCTGGAATTGATAAGTATATAGTTTTTTTTTACAAATACTGTTAAGGGAACAGTAAGGTTTCTAGAAAAAGACAAGATATCCCACGGCACCCTCTTCTGCCAAGCCGGAATACCGCCACTTTTCTATAGTGGCGTGTGGGCTTTCCTAGATTAAAATTATACGCAGAGTCTATAGGGCGAAGAGGTGCATATTGTTTGCCAGTACGTTCACCAGATTCAAAACATTTGGGTAACTTGAAGGAGTTTTATAATGTTTAACGCCCCTTTTTACTACGTATGGCATCGAAGGCGATGACACTGATGATACATGGACTGAAGATGCAGTACCGGTGGAATATGATGGCGGGGAAAACCGGAGAATCCGGAGAAAACTCGCCCCTGCGCCGCTTTTTTCCACCACAAATGCAACATGCGGTCACCTGAAAACGAACACGGGCCGCTTGGGTGAGAGACGGGTGGTTCAATCACTCTGCCACGGCGCGGCCACCTTGAAGGATGTTTGTATGGTAAGACCAACCTACGCAGGCGGACTTTCATCACGAAACCACAGCTTTATATAGAGAAATCACCGCAGATGCATCCACTCTCTATCTTCAAGGAACCATACGTCGCCGTGGCCGAGTGGTCAGACCATTCGGCTCTCACCTAGACGGCCTGGGTTCGATCACAAGCGACCGTATGTGAGATTTGTGGTGGACAAAGCGGTGCAGGGGCGGGTTTTCTCCGGGTTCTCATTCCACCGGAGCTCCATCTTCATGTAACATCAGTGTCATCGCCTGCGGTGCCAGAGCAGTAAAAGTGGGCGTTAAACACTACAAAAAAAATTGTAATATGATGTGGTCTCTAATATTAACAATTCTGCGAACTGAAAGTAGCTGAAAGATCTCATAAGCGTGCAACTAAACCTGTGATATATTTATAACTAATTTCAGCATTAACACCCAATAAGCACTTATGTGGTCGTCTCCTTAGCGCGGTGGTAGCGTTGCTGCTTACCAAGCGGGAGATCTGGGTTCGATCCCCAGTACCGGCGTGGGGATTTTTCCCCCGCTGGGAGACCTGGCCCGGGGTGCACTCAGCCTCGTAAGGTCCCTGGGGGGCCAATTGAGGAGCTACTTGATGGAGAAGTAGCGGCTCCAGGTCATGAGGACCGCATTAACCGGCCGGGGGGGACTCGAGGCGCTGACCACGTCTCACCCTCCAATACTGCACCCCATCCATGACGTCTGTAGTGGACCGAGATGGGGGACGCAGCGGCCGGGCGGTAGGCCAAGGTTCCCCGTGAGCTGTCGTGCCATGGAGTTAAGCTCTTATATTCACTACCTTCCGTTTACATTTTTGACCAACCTGTATATTATTCAAGATTTATAGATTATTTCTATGAGTTTTGACGCGGCTGAATATGTACCCAAATCAATCAATAAAAAATACTAAGCTTGGATCACTTAAAATCCCAAACCTATTTGATAAATTTGACACGAGTCAGACTTTTCCGGCCATTAAGCCCTCTGCAAAGTGTCTAAGCATAATAGTGCTTCCACTCAAATAAAAGCGTAAGCAGATACTTTAAATGCTTGAAGCCGAAAGGGAACACCACATCCAACTATTTATGTGATTCTGTGAATGATCTCCTGTGATATAATCATAACTTTCATGGAGATAATAGAGCAAGATGGCTTAAAGCTTAACGCCATTTCTAGGTATACAACTTTAAATTTCAAGCGGCTTGAAATTTCCCAAACTTCACTTTCGTACCCCTTCTGTGGTTTCATAGTTTCCATAACTCTTCATGCTCATGTGGTATAAAACTAATGTTATTCAGTATAATTGTGTTCTCGAAAAGTGGTCAATTCCCCTTGATCCCAATAATGTTTTCCCTCCGTAAGGTTTCCATTTACAGGTAATGTTTTGACTACACACAGTCAGTAACATTCTGTTTGTAACTGCCCTGGAAAACAAGTAGGGACATAATAAGTAATCAATGAGCTTTGCTTATAATATATCTGAAATTAGGATGATTCATATAATTGCAACATACTTTGGCTTTTGCAGCTAGAGGTGACGAATTATTTGCCCATGTAGTTAAACTGGATGACAAGCTACGACATTTATAGAAAGGCTTTTATCAGCGACATGCAGACAAAGTTAAAACTATTTTCGCCTAATAAGTGCTAATAAAGAAACCGAGGCTGGCTTCGTAGCCCAGTCAGGAGAGCAGTTGTCTGCTGTGCGAGGGGTCCCGATTTCGATTCCCGGCTGGGAGGTGGGAAGTTAAATATACTTCACCACAGATTAACACCAACAGTGAACGAGTGAACATCATTGTCACGAACAATTGTTTCAAAGTAACAACCGTCGCTACGACCAAGATGTTAAACATGAAAAAGAAGGAAAGAAAACCGGGCTAAAAGGTGATGCACTATGAAAACATAGAGTTTACGTGGTGGTCAAAATCCCCTTCAGCAGTTGGGGAGCTAAGATACCACCCTGCCCATCCAGGGGCTAGAACTGTTCTCGCAAAACAGAGGTATTCACGCTGGTGGCACTAGGGCCAGATTTTATCAGTATCAACACAAAGAGCTCCGCTCCATTATGGGTCACATTTTATGTAGTCAGTACACAACCGTGCGTGAAAATGTACCTCGAATTGAGCACCATACTATCTCCTTTTTGTGGATCGGTGGTATATCTTCTAGGTGCGTAGCAGGGGGAAGGGGTGATCCTGGAGAACTTTGAAAATGTTAGCGCACCGCCGTTTCCCACATTCTGGTGAATCAATCACGTGTGGAAAGCTCGCATGCGGCTCTCTCCCTCTTTCTCTCTCTCGAAGTATAAGCTGTGCAAGAGGTGGGAAATACTCACCCTTATAAATAGAGCCCGGATTCCTATGTAATTACCAGTGGTGGCTCGTAGCCTAAACTATAGGCGAAGCCCTATCACAATCACTTACAACCAGGGGCGTCGCTTTAGGGGACGCTAGTACGCTGAGCGTTCCCCTTATTTTTGTGTTTAATTGTTTTATATTTATTTTGTTTTCTAACAGCTGTAAAGGAGGACAATTATAGTGTGCAATCACTTACTAGCGATTTTTTTTCGCAGATCATACTGTTGAGTAGCTGTAGTAAGCTTAACTAACAAACACACGATTTACAAGTCCGTTCGAAAACAGCAGCGTACGCTGAGATGTGATATGCCTAGCAGGACCTCCCCGCAAACCCTTGACCGTTCATCTGCCTACCCTCTTGCTTCCGCAAACCCCTCACATACCTATCGTGCATACGCTAGCGTTCGGCCGTGTACCCTGGCGTGTTTCTCTATCCGGAGCACTGTTGAGGTAATGTTAATTGTGTTTCTTTGTGAATAAAATTGAAGTACGTGTTCTGCAGTCACTGGTTAATATAAATGCTTGCCATAATGAAGTACAACTCGCCATTGCAAATATACAAAATCTAAGAATGCGAGGCTTTCATTGAAGAGTGTGTCCAAAATAGTATCCAGTTGAATACAAATGTAAGTTTCAGTGACTCTCAAAAGGCTAGATTGAAAGTGCTGACATATGAAATCATTGACTGCCAAGTTCTTCAAATGAAATCCAGATTTGAAGATTTTACACAGCTCGAGTTTGTAGAATTACTGAATGAAAAAAAAAAGAATAAAAAAATCATGGAACATAAGAAAGAATTACCTCAGACGAAAATTTCCAAACTAATAAAGCAGTATCCTGGTTATTTAATTCAGACCAGAATGAAAATGAGCTCTTCAATATTTGTGCAGATGATCAAAAGCATTTATCACCACAAAATGTACTGAAGTGTTTGGTTATAAATGGCTTAGACTCAGTGTATGAGGAGGTGACTAAGCTATTGCGTTTAGTTGTAACATATCCTGCTACAACAGCAAGTAGTGAGAGATCAATGAGTACACTCACGAAAATTAAAACATGCTTAAGAAACTCAATGACCAATCACCATTTGTGCAACGTACGCCTTTTAAATGTAGAACAAAAATTGTTGGGAGAACTATATTCTGATACCGCCTTTATTGACAAGGTAATTGACACGTTCGCAACAAAAAAGAACCGGCGGATGGATTTGGTGTATAAGTCAGTATAGGTGGGTGTTATTGTTTTCAATATAATCATTATATTAACATTGTTATTTGTTGTTTTCTTGTCAATCTCAAACCTAATGTATAGGCGCAATATTCAATAAAATGTGCAACTGCCAACCTCCAACTTAAATTTCCAGCAGTAGGGATTTAAACTATATCGTTCCAATTTTTTTATTTCACGCTACGCCACTGCTTGCAACACATACTCGTATATTTTTTATAGATTAAGTTAGCTCTTCTGTCCTTTCTATCGGGTATTTCCCAGTTACATCGTCCTGAAATGGCTGCAAGGATAAAAGCAAACAAACAGTTTTTCCATTTAATAACTACCGCACAACCACTTGTATTCACTATATAAGGAATACTTTAATGTGCTTTTTGTAAAATTTCCGCCCTTTTGTTCCAACTTTTGTGCCGACCAGTTAAGAATAGGATTTGGTCTTCTCGTTAATAGCACATCCTTTAATATATAACACACTATACCATTTTGTGGATACATTTTCCGCAACTCTATTTGAACAAAACAGTGGAGCTGGTTTCAGTGAAATCAAAGAACACATCGGGTAACAAGGCTATTCAAATGCACAACCACTTTACGCGGACAGTATTTTTAAACTGTTCATGTCATTGATGACTTTTCTTCAAAAACACCCCTAGTGAAGGGGTTGACTTCCCAAGGTTGTGTTTGTTTTATGAGATCAGTAATTCGATGGGTTTTTGCCTCTGCAAGGGGCTGTCTGTTGTTCGATAAATTCCAGTACTGGTAGCTTCACCATAGCCTCAAAACAGGTCTTGGTGGTGCAATCTTAAGTTCTGTTTCGTTGTCATGGCAATCGTGATAAACTGCAGCTACATATCCATTGCCAAAAATCGCTTCAAGAGCATAGAGCTTTGTCCCTCTTCAAAGTCAGAAGTCAGCCTGCTTCCCCAAAGATATGTTTCCAACTAGTTGTTTCATTACTTGAGTACAACTTAAAATGAATGAAGTGGAGTTTCTCTAGCTTCACCTGAATAGACGCCACTGGTAATTACATATTCAATACCTTTATATTTGGATACACGCAAACAGAAAGAGTACGAAATGAAGCAGGTACTTTGATATGCTGAAGTTTCATTTTAATATTTTTACTTATTTCAGCATATACATATTTGCACAATCTTACAGAAAATAAATATTTAGTAGTTTTTTTTACTTAAATATTTATTATATTTATATTTTTTCTATGCCTGTCTATATTTTTTTTACTTAAAATGAAAATAAATAGTTGGAGGCAATACGTCTGGAAAATTCTAGAATATGATTGATAAAAATTCAGGCTAATCCTCTTTCCTCATCATATGCAAGATGCCGACAGTTGAAGAGCTGCAGTTGATCTGGTTCAAGTGCAGTCACTTGACATATTGTGATTTCTAAGAATCAATTTCTTCATACTTGAAAAGTTTATCGAAAAGAAGAATACCATTTGCACCAGAAAATGTGCAGGAGTATTTTATTGTGTACTGCATTAGGAAATAAACAATTTCTTTGTGTTATGTACTCCTTCTTAGTTTCTTCAATTATGTTTAGGAATATTTGAAGAGTTCAGAAATATTATGAATACTATAAATTTGAAATTTGTGAATAGCCATTTAAAACATTTGTGGAGTAGTACAGAGCAATAAATGTAGTGGTACAGCGAATCCGGACTTCTAATGTAATTTTAATGACTTTGTGTATACTCATAACAACATATTTATTTTATATCACATACTTTTCCATATTTTACTACATAGTTATATTTTCAATTTGATATTACATACAAATCTGGGCTCTATCTATAAGCCTTCCATGCTCTAACCTCCATGAGGAAATTGCAGTTGCTTACAGACCAAGATACAACTTCGGAAACCTCTCTATCTTCAGAAAGAAAGCGCTGAAAATATCTTTATTGCTGAAACCTCAAAAAGAAAAGAAAAACAGCATATGCTTGTCTCAGTTTTGGAGAAAGTATTTGGTTCGACTCTGCCGAAACCTGCATGGATGCTGAGTGGATAAATGTAAAACACTATATTTCACCAAGGCTTTAAGTGTTCAATCAGGAGTGGATATGCTTTAATTCTGAATCAATTACAGCACTCTATGGTTTCATTCTATCATCTAAGTGCTGTTGCTTTTTGTTGGCATATTTGTACCATTCTGTAAGTTATTTCCATCTTCTTGCATTTTTCCAGGTAGGCTGACTATTCATAGTTCTACATTTATAATTCCTAATACTAGGTCATTCGGAAAGTAATAGCTACACTGTCGGAAATCAGAGATCCTATTGGTGACAGTTGCAATCTTGTATTGTATTATTCAGCAGTGTTTGTTCTACACATCTGTAACACTTAAAGCCTCGAAATATTTTGAGAATACATTAACTGTTTGTTACGTTTTGGGGCGGTAACGGGTTCGTCTCCCGGGCACGGGTTATTGGTATTGGGATGGTGTGGGTTTGCGGGTGGCTTAGCTCAGGGTCTTTAGTAGCATGAAAAGTCTTTCAGGTTGTGGTGAGACACAAGTGCTTTATTAATTTAGCCCGGTCTTTTCTGCCGTAGAACACACGCTTATACTTCTTAAATTTCTACTATGAAGTTACACTTTACCCGCCTGTGACAATTATTATTTATTAGTATGATGCAATGATATGTTTTTGTATTCGGGTCAGTATTAAAATAACTATTTCTCTCTCTTTCACATGTAGCCTGTGCGGCTCCACCGCGAACTCTAAAATCACATCTTTCGTGCGGAGGTTCATCGTCAAGTTACTTACAATGTCGCCTGACCAGCGGGAATCATTGTTTGCTGTCCCGTTAGTTCCTTCGGGTAGGACATTCTCACCCCTTTCCCTCGGTTCAATGCACGACCGTAACGGGATCTTGTGCCACGAGCTCATGGTTCATACGTGTTTAAAGTCTTTCTACCCTTCCCATTTTCACTACACATATATATTTTCTCTCCTTGATATAATTTATATTCTTAACTAAGAATTTATGTTTCCCTTCTGAATAATTCTTTGCCCCAGGACAAGACATGTACTGCGTCAGTTTAGTAAATAATACCACTCTAAAACGATCTTTAGCAGATATGAACAAAGGTGTTTCATAAAAATACAAATTGTAAGAGGAAAAATGGAAGCCAGCGCTTTAGAGCATTGCAACTTCTGACCTTATCGAACTATTGCAAGACGGGTGGAAGCCTTCTGCAAAGGAAAAGAGGAATGCCAACATACGGCTCGTGCTGGTAGACTAGTTGCTGCAACAGGTGATCTCCATGTTCAGCCTGTAAGGGCGTTATTGGAAGATGGTGGAGGCTGGACATGTGTAGAGATTTCCAGGTACCTACGTATTGCAGCGTCGAATGTCCATACCATTTTTTAAAAAAAATAAGTTGAAAATGTGAAAATTTGTGCTCACTGAGCTCTGCTCGCTAACCGAAATTGAAACAATGTCACCGAATGAAGACAACAAGAATGAATTTCGAGCGTTACGAACACGAAGGTTAGGCCTTTATTCGTCATGTTATCACAACAGATGAGACACGAGATACGTTCGTATACTTCTGAGCTGAAACTACAATCAAGCGAATGCTGACATGCAGAATCACCACAAAAAAAAAAAAAAAAAAAAAAGTGTCAAGCATTGCAGGATCCTTCGAAACATACAATTATTGTGTGTTATGATTATGAAGGCATAATCTTTTGAAACACCATTTGCGCCCATCATGGCGTCGTGAACGACCCCAAGCCATTGGGGGTTCGTTGTCATGTAGCCAGCCAGCCGCAACAGTGAGGAAAATGTTTAGAAGATGGAATTGGGAAGTACTCGAATATCCACCAAATTCACTAGACATGAGTCCTTGTGGCTAAGTTTTTACGAGGCATCATCCAGAGGGTCCTAGATCAACCAGTGAGAGAGCTATCCATGCGCCGTCTTCCAAGGATTTGGCACCGTATTGTTGACCTGGCAGGAGGTAATAAATGAAGTTCGTATTTCAGAAGTAACCTAATTTTTTTTAATAATGTTATAGTAGCGCTGCCATTACTTTTTAATGACCTTATATTTTGTTATGTTATTTTAAGGTAAGTGTTTTATTGCTTTATACAATGCTACTTTTGTAATGGTATACATAAATACAAATCAAGGTACAAATTCTCTAGAAATAAATCACTAGGACCATTTCTTTTTTTAAATATCTGGATAACATCTAGTGCTTTGATTATATTACTACAAAATACCTATAGATACACCATCCACAAGCAGAAAATGTAATTTTAATTTATATTAATGGAATATGCTACAGGGTCTGTTTCAACATAGATTTACTCAGCTTCCAGAGAAAGTTATGTTATCTTGAATGCCGACGTTTTCCCTATTATGAACTTCTTCTGGGCCCTTGTGGACGGGGTAGAAAGTGGACAAAAGCCCAGAGGAAGCCTATGAAAAGATGAGAAAAACATGGTGAATTAGCTATAAGATGACGTGGCCTTTTCCGGAGGGTAAAACTACCTATGTATATTTCATGTTGATTGAAATGTTAGTTCTAAAGTTACTAAGAAGTGCTTCAATCAAAGAAAATTAATTTTCTTACTGCGGTATATATAATTTTCATTTATTTTAGGAGCATTTTAATACTAATTAGTTATTATTATTATTATTATTATTATTATTATTATTATTTTTTTTTTCTTGCTCAAACCGTGTGTAAGAGAGGAGTTGTAAGTAGTCATACTAAACAATTTTAATGTGGTAGGCGGGATTTAAAGAACAGATGTCTCGGTATCCGACCAGTTGCTCGGTACTATGGCAACATGTCGACACTGCATTAATTTCGGCAACTAACTCGCATTATTCTAGGTAGGGAACAAGGAGATCTTAAATTACTTTGAGATGACATACCCCAATAGCGACTTACAATGTAAGTAGTATAAGCCATGGGGTTTTATTTATTTATTTATGAAAATTGTTTATTTGTTCTGAGCAAGAATATGAGGAAATTGGCTATTGTCTTTCTATGTTTATACTCATATTTTGCTTAATATTTGGACCATTTTATTTTAATGTAATGCCATAATAATCATACTACTACTACCAACACAACCACTACTACTATTAATAATAATGATAATAATAGCCATAGTCATTGTCACAATGATAATAATAACAATAATAATATAAATAATAACAATAATAATAGTAATAATAATGATAACAACAATAACAATCATAACATTAATAATAATCAGAATCAGAATCTTTATAATAACAATAATAATAACAACAATAATAAGAACAACAATACCAACAGAAATAATAATAACAATAACAACATCAATAATAATAACAATTATAATACGTAGAAAACCACTACTACTACCACTACTACTACCACTACTACTACTACCACTACTACTACTACTACTACCACTACTACTACCACTACTACTACTACCACTACTACTACCACTACTACTACCACTACTACCACTACTACTACCACTACTACTACCACTACTACTGCTACTACCACTACTACCACTACTACTACCACTACTACTACTACTACTCTTACCATTACTACTACCACTACTACTACTACTATTACTACTATCACTACTACTACCAATACTACTGCAACTACCACTACTACTACTACCACTACTACTACTACTACTTCTACTACCACTACTACTACTGCTGCTACTACTTCTACCACTACTACTACTACTACTACTACCACTACTACTACTACCACTACTACTACTACTACTACTACTACCACTACTACTACTACTACTGCTGCTGCTACTACTACCACTACTACTACTACTACTACTACTGCTGCTACTAATACTACTACTACCACTACTACTACCACCACTACTACTACTACCAATACTACTATTACTACCACTACTACTACTGCTGCTGCCACTACTACCACTACTACTAATACCACTACTACTGCTGCTACTACTACAACTACCACTACTACTACTACCACTACTACTACTACCACTACTACTACTGCCTCTACTACTACTACCATTACTACTACTACTACCACTACTACTACTACCACTACTACTCCTACCACTACTACTACTACTACCACTACTACTACTGCTTCTACTACTACCACTACTACTAACACTACTACCACTACCACTACTACCACCACTACTACTACTACCACTACTACTATTGCTGCTGCTGCTACTACTACCACTACTACCACTACTACCACTACTACCACTACTACTACCACTACTACTACTACTACCACCTACCACTACTACTACTTCTATACTACTACTACTACTACTACTACTACTACTACTACTACTACTACTACTACTACTACTACTACTACTACTACTACTACTACTACTACTGCTGCTGCTGCTACTACTACTACTACCACTACTACTACTGCTGCTACTAATACTACTACTACCAATACTACTACTACTACTACTACTACTACTACCACTACTACTACTACTACTGCTGCTGCTACTACTACTACCACCACTACTACTACTACTACTACTACTACCACTACTACTACTGCTGCTGCTACTACTACCACTACTACTACTACCACTACTACTACCACTACTACTACCACTACTACTACCACCACTACTACTACTACCACTACTACTACTACCACTACCACCACTACTACTACTACCACCACTACTACTACTACCACTACTACTACCACTGCTACTACTACTACTACTACTGCTGCTGCTACTACTACCACTACTACTGCTGCTGCTACTAATACTACTACCACTACTACTACTACTACCACTACTACTACCACTACTACTACTACTACCACTACTACTACTACTACTACCACTACTACTACTACTACTGCTGCTGCTACTAATACCACTACTACTACCACTACTACTACCACTGCTGCTGCTACTACTACCACTACTACTACTACTACCACCACTACTACTACCACTACTACTACTACCACTATTACTACTACTACCACTACTACTACTGCTGCTACTACTACTACCACTACTACTACCACTACTACTACTACTACCACCACTACTACCACTACCACTACTACCACTACCACTACTACTACCACTACTACTACTACCACTACTACTACTACTACCACTACTACTACTACTATTGCTGCTGCTACTACTACCAGTACTACTACTACTACTACTACCACCACTACTACTACTACTACCGCTACTACCGCTACTACCACTACTACTACTACCACTACTACTACTACTATTACCACTACTATTACTGCTGCTACTACTACCACTACTACTACTACTACTACTACTACTACCGCTACTACTACTACTACTACTACTACCACTACTACTACTACTACCACTACTACTACTACTATTGCTGCTGCTACTACTACCAGTACTACTACTACTACTACCACCACTACTACTACTACTACCGCTACTACCGCTACTACCACTACTACTACTACCGCTACTACTACTACTACTACTACTACTACTACTGCTGCTGCTACTACTACTACTACTACTACTACTACCACCACCACTACTACTACTACTACTACTACTACCACCACTACTACTACTACTACTACTACTACTACTACTACTTCTGCTACTGCTGCTGCTGCTACTACTACCACCACTACTACTACTACTACTACTACTACTACCACCACCACTACTACTACTACTACTACTACTGCTGCTACTACTACTACTACTACTACTACTACTACTACCACCACTACTACTCTTACTACTACTACTACCACTACTACTACTACTACTACTACTACTACTGCTGCTACTACTACTGCTATTACTACTACTACTACTACTACTACTACTAATAATAATAATAATAATAATAATAATAATAATAATAATAATAATAATACGTATAATACTACTACTTCTACTACTATTACTACTATTACTAGTACTACTACTACTAATAATAATAATAATACGTATAATACTACTAATAATAAAACAACAACTATTACTACTACCACTAATAATAATAATAATAATAATACGTATAATACTACTACTTCTACTACTACTATTACTACTACTACTAATAATAATAATATTAATAATAGTACGTATAATACTACTAATAGTACTACTAATAATAATAAAACAACAACTATTACTACTACTACCACTAATAATAATAATAATAACAATAATAAACACTAATATTAAAACTACTACTACTACCAATTATTATTAATAATAATAATAATAACAATAACGATAATATCAGGAATCGCTATTTGTTACTTCTCACTCTCACTCTCTCTGTCTTTGTCTCAGTCAGCTTTCTAACACTTGTGTTTCACGCCAAAGATGAAGGCTTTAGTGACGATAGTGATGTCACTGGCAACGCCACTCTAATAAACGATCCAGAGAGCATACATCTGCAGCAACACTTAGGAATGTCCGCGACCTGGAGCTACATAATTTTGCGACCTAAGACTATATAAACGGTTACAGGAGAGAGAAGCAGCGATATAGTAGAGGCTTTTGAATGAGCATATCAGAGATCACAATGGGTCTGTGAATACAGAGACTCGAAAGCTGTGTTTCCTTTTTAATTAAAGCCTTTCTTTCTCTTTCTTGTGATGACATCATAGCTCGTATCTTTAGAAAATACGTGTGAAATTGAAACAGAAGCATGTTTTCACAACTAGACCAGCCACCGCACTTTACAATTCTATAAAGCTAACTAAGCCAGGAGTAATCATCCCTGGTCAACAGTAGTACAGGCAAAGACGCTTCTGGTTTGCAGCAGGGTATTTGTTTGAATAGAAGGCGGGGCAGCGAATGTAACACAGAAACGTTTGACTGCTTTACAACATTTGCAATATCCATGGGGTGTTGGATGTTATTCTGATAAAGGCCAACACTACGAGAAGATTCAAAGGCATAATGAAAGCAGTAACATTAAGCCGAAGAGATAGTTTTAACTGCTTGAAGTAACGAAACAGGAGGCAGAATATTAAATGAGGTAGGTCTGTACAACATGTGTATACCAGAGAGGATATTACCATCAAGTGTCACATTTAGTGGTGCTGTGCACACTTTCACGCTTCAAGGGATCCCACATTACAAACTATGAAACCCTAAAGGAGGTGAAGCCATGAGAAGGTAATTTTGAATTACTCGCAGATTGATTCTAACCCTTAACTGTAACTATCCCGGATTAGTCAGCGAAACCTTTGGGCTTTTTGTTACAAAGTAAGAATATTATTATATTGACATTGAATTAATTAAGATGCATTTAAAGTACTTTATAATAAAGGAACATGTTTGACATATTTTTACCAGACGGAAACGTGGCGAGCCGTGATTCAAATCCCGGATGTGTCATTAAATTCTCGAGAGTACTGCTTAAGTGCAAGAGGGTATGGAGACTGAGTAGGGTGAGAAAGGCCTCCAACAGAATCACTGTCTAATATGTGGAGGAAAGGATAATGTGGAGTATGTAGTTTTTGAATGAGAAGGGACGGAACTTTGGCGGGAATAGTTAACATAAGATAGAAAGAAGGTCTTAACTAAGCTCTTTAGTAAAGACAGTAAAAAGGCATATGAGTACTTGGCTAAAGTAAAAAATAAATGCTTGAAGCATGCACAAATGAAACTGTTGAACACGACTAACTTGAACTTGATGCACTTTTTATTTATTTAGCTATTGCAGTTACTAAAGATGAGAGATTTGTGCGGTTTGTCGTCAGGCTGCGTATACGTAGATGTTATACAGATGTATCACTGCTGTCTGTGTTGACTTCCGACGTAAACAAACCATGCGAAGCACACAGTTTGTAAAGGAGAAATACAACACGCCGTTACGATTTAGCTCTAGCACATGATGGTAAAGAGGCAAATGAATAGCCCCTGCGTTTTTTTGGTAGTGTTAGACGCCCGCTTTTACTGATTGTGGCACCGCAGGCAATGACACTAATGATGCATGGAATGAAGATGGAGCACCGGTGGACTGCGATGGTGGGAGAAACGGAGAACCCGAAGAAAACCTACCCCTCTGCCGCTTTGTCCACTAAAAATCTCACATGCGATCGCTTGAGATCGAAGGCGAGTGATTTAACCACTCAGCCACGGCGCGGCCACGCATATGTTCCCAGCTACATTCCTTTTGTTTATTTGATTAGTTATTTACCTGCCCACCTATGTTTGCAGCTTTCTCGAATCAACGTGTACTTCGTGTCGCGCACAAACCCTCTTATCTTTAGTTATTGTTAAAGTGGGGAACTGACTGACCGACCTTCACTTTACCAGTCTTGTTTACAGTGGAGACGATGAGCAGGTTGCTCTCATTGGGAGGGGTAAAACGGTCACTCTAGCCAGTTTTCTAAAGCCGGGTTTTAGCTTGAAATAGCCCTGTTGAGTTCTGCAACTCCTTTAACGCACCAAAGGATATCTGCATACGTCAAATACGGGGCAGTTCGGCCACCTGGTGTAGTTCAGAAACGATTTCAGTCGGAGTTTGCCACAAATGTGTGTAAAACGGAGACTGGAGTGAAAGTGAGAAAAAAAAAAGAAGAATTCAAAAGGTCCCGAGTTCGAATCTCGGGGTGAGTTACACGATGGGTTTTTTTCGGGGATTTACCCTGAGAAGGTAGAGTAACTTAAGCTTCATGGAACTTGAGTCCATTTGAGCATCATTTCAGTCGTTTCACGCATCGTGCGATATAAGTTATCAGGTTAAAGGACGTTAAAAAAAATAAAGAAATCTGGTGTGTTCCATTCACATGACTTTCTCTAGATGTTCCACCAACAAGCTTTCCTTAGAAAATATTATTCTTTTATCTATGCCATGCTAATCAAAATAATCATTGCCAGAACTGGTCTTATTACGTGCTTCTTTGTAAGTAGAAGGAAAATAAGGGAATGCAATAGGCTAAACCCACAGTCAGATCCTTCAAAAGTCGGTCGCTAATTGAAACAATTGAAATTCGGTTCTCTTTGCTTGCTATGAGTAAACAAAAGAGAAACGATAAAAAAGATGTTTCCCGTTTGAGAAAAGTTTACGTACCTTAAAACCTTAAATCAATAACTCGGAATATCTTGAAAACTCTACAAAACAGAAAACTGTATATAACATAAATTGTGTGTTGTGTAGTAAGTTTTGTGTATCTCTTACGGTTTAACAATTATACAAAAGTTATACAAAAGTGGTCTTCAGAAGTTATTCCAGGAAAATTCAAGATATTCATTTCGTCTGTCATGAAAACAACTTAAACATTTTAATAAAAATCTATAGAACCGCTTTGGAGAAAATAAAACATTTCGAAGACTATTTCATATAAACGGTAATTAGGAGTGGAAAATTTTATTAAAAATCTTCATGTCAATCCTTGGAAGGTACTGAACTCCAAGTTTGGTATTTAGCCAAATTTGGTTTTTCAACTCTGCTGTCCACAGACACACAGAGACAGACAGACAAACACTAGGAAATGTTTCTAAAAATGCTTCTTTTGGATTCAGGGGGTCCCAAAACTTATTTGCGGTGAAATTTTGATATCGAATTTTTGGGTGAAATACAATACCATCTCTATCTACTATACTCATTGTACATACATGCTAGTAATTAAGTGTTTTCGGGACCGGTAATTACATGTTTCTTCATTGCCAAATGAAGAAATAAGTTAATCACTTTGTGAAGTTTCAAAGGATTATAAATTAAACAAATTGGTAATTTCATCAAAAAGTTTCACATGATGCTTTTTTTAAAATCCATGAACAATTTTATTTGTTTACTCCTATATGTTATAGGTTTTAAATTTGCAAATTAAAGGATCAAAAACATAACTTCTTTATGGTACAATGGCTTTATGGGAAGTACTTGTGTAATTAAAGAATCAGTTCTTGGAACCAATCTTCCGTTTATCTACGGCATGCAATTTATTAACCAATAACAAAATACGTTATGCTGAAAGTAAAAGGACGTTTCATCAGGATAAAAGGAAGATAACGATGACCCGATACAAAATTGAATTTATCTTGATTGTGATAGGCACTCTAGTCGTAAACGTTTTGCTATTTTTAAAATAGGGGACCATCAAATAAACTATCAATCGAATCAGTTCTTTTCAGAAAAGGCAAGATTTTGTCCAAAAATCGATTTTAATACATTTATTTATGGTGCTTAGATAGTTGTATACTGCGTGTAAACATCACATAAGTCACAGCATAATCAAAGTTGGAAATGAGAATTGTTTATTTCTGTTTTTATCATTACGCCCATAAGTCAGTGTCTTGGTATTTATGGGGAAAAAACTTTTGCCCGTAGAACACTCCACTAGAGAGGACTAAGACGGCGCCGTGGTTGAGTGGTTAGACCGCTCGCCTCCCATCTAGGCGGCTCGGGTCGAACATCGACTTCATGTTCATGCCTGGCTACGGGTCGACCCCTCGTAACAGGTTCTCTATTCTGTGGTTTCGTGCCGTTGGCTCCCCTACAGGCTTCTGACCCTTATGCATTGGCTTGTAAGTCCTAGGGGGTATGAGTCCTACAAATATACGGGGAGGGTAAGCGGAATTTATTAGGTTGTAAATAAATCCGTAAAACATTTATAATAAGAAGAAACTTAATATATATACGAACAAAGAAGGGTTTTTCTTCTGAAATTTTCTGTTGATGAGTGTAGAAAAGGAATCATGAGAACCACTTAAGTATGTAACGCTTGTGTCAGGTGAAGGGAGAGAATCACTTAAAAATCATGTAACATTTTGAAATTGGCATAAATATGTTATAATATTGGTATATTCTCACTTAATGTAACCAAGTGTATGTGATGCATACCATTTTTGCAGTCTATTTCCTGTAGAAACTTACTTTTCGCATTGTTTTGAGAAAAAAAAATAATTGCTTGGATACACTAATGCCTTCACAACATATCTGAGTCCCTGAATTTTGAAAATATCAATAAGCACATTATAAAAGAATAATTATTTTTCTATGAAATATATTAACTATAATATTTTTTGTTCGTCTAAAGAAATTAAGAAGTTTTTGACTTATGGGGTGTCTGAAAAAACGGATACAATTGTGTTATATGCTTCTAGTTTTGGGGTTATTGTAACCTTACGGTGCGGCAGCCTATGTAACATTAAGTTGAACACAATAACTTACGCGCCAAACACTGTTGCGAATGCATCCACTGCCCTTTTTACGGAATTTTAGAGTGACCTAGCGACTTGCAAACAATAATAACTGCACAGACTGCCTCTGTAGTCGAGTGGTCAGCGAGCGGACTTCTCATCCGGAGGTCCCGGGTTTGATTCCCGGCTGGGGCGGGGAATTTTTCTTTAACCAGAATTATTCCCTATCCCCACAGGTCTGGAAATATGAATGCGAGAATAAATGTGCATGTATTTAATGAGATAACAATGATTAACCTAATGTTTTAAAACCTACAGTAATATGAATTGTTCATTGAAGTTACAAATGAAATAATTAAAAAATAATAGTAAAACAGCACAGAATGAGGCTAGTCGTCATATCCTCCTGCTGCATCTTCCATATGTCTGGACTTGCATAGCGATCTTTTCACCTTCCCATTCCACTCGCAAATTTTATGACACCATAAAGAACTCGTTTCTGAGCCAGCCTTCAACAAGGCAGTTGTCAGATCCAGAAATGTTGCAATATTTTCCCAGTCCCTACTTGTTGATGGAAGTGAATACGAGTTTTATATTTCGGTCTTGGTCAAGTGGGGAAGCATTTTCCGAATACGATATCAAAGAGAATCGTAATCCTGTTGCTTCATTGTTAGTGACATGTCTTAACTTGTAATTCATATATTAAATAACAAATCCAACTAGGAAGCTATGATTGACAAGATTTGATTTCCAAAATATAATCGATATATTTTATTAAGACATTTGTAATACTTTTGGAAAAGTAATTAAAATAAAATACTCTAATATGACTGTGACACCAGAGATTTTATATAAGAAGACAGTGTAATAACAAACGGTTTAGTTATTCTTACGGGAATGAATAACAATAATAACAACTGCTTCACACAAATGCAATTTGAGCTTACGGTTGCTCAACAATCAATTATCCATATTCATAAAGTATCACTCTAGATTTGGTACTGTATTGTTGGTATTATTATTATTATTATTATTATTATTATTATTATTCAAAGTAAATAAAAGTAAAATTATAATATCACCGCTGGATAATATCGTGTGGAACAGATATGTAAGTAAGAAAAATAAATTACAAATATGGGTGTCCGGAAAGTATCACTTCGTTCCACCACCCCCGCTAGTGACCTCGGTGGGGGCGGCAACTACCACCTTCCGTCTAATACTACTATACTGCCCCCGCTGAATCCTTGACAGGTAGGAGTTAAGTTGGTACACCCACAGAAAACAGATGAAAAGCTTTACCCGTTTGACTTTCTGAACCAATCACAAAGAAGCATTCCAGTCGGTCGGCCAGACCGTTGCACCGTTGCAACATCTGGTTATTTCCAACCACGTGCTCAGTTTGTGAGTTCCTAACACGTGCGTTGAGCTGTTCTGTACAAGATACGTATTATTCGTTGTTATTTATTTTTGTTGAAAGTGCTTTGGTGTTTGTACGTGAGGGAACATAACAAGACTTTTGCTGGAAGGTGTGGCGAGAGGGAACGCGGCTATAGGGAAGTAACGCCAGGAACACCTCGAGTGGTCCGCAGCGCTGGCACCAGAGCAGCTTAAGAGGCATTTTTTTTTTTCGTCCCCGTACACTTTGTGTATTGCCACTAAGTTTGCTTCTTCGTCACCAGGGGTCGATTGCGCTGCTTCTGCCCATCGCTTATTCATAGGTTAGTGGTGGCACCACTGGCGCTCTTGGGGCTCTGTCTTGTCCGAAACCCAAAAGTGTATTATGTTCTAGATGTCGACCTGCGTGGCGAGCTTTTGCTATGTAAATAAATGTCATGTTATTTATGGACGCTCTTTAACTGTTGTGGTTCTCAGCGTCCCATTCTAAATTGGGCGTGAAAGATCGCTTAATTTTGCTCAGAGGCCTCTCAATCAGACTTGAGCATCTTTTACGTACCGTAAATCTACGACACGGGACCAACGGCTTTACTTCCCTTCCGAGGGAAGCCATGCTAAGGATTTTTACGCCCGAAAAAATCCATCGTCCTCCGCCGGGTTTGACCTTGGGCATATGAAGTCAGCATGGTAACCATTACACCACGGAGGGCGACAGCTTTTGCTATGCTAACTCCACCTTTCATATATGGTTATGTAGCTCTCTTTGGTCTTCAGTATCTGACAATTTCCTTTTTCCCACTTGAATATTTTGTATATATCTCTTAATGACATATCTGTTAGCCAGAAGTTTAGTGTAATCCATAATTATTTCTTTAAATATGTACTAAAGACTTCTTAATAATGTTAACCGAGACTATAATCTAACTAATAATTAGTACCGTATGTTAAAAATGGCTTCTCAGTCGGCAGTAAGAATAATCCCTATTCCTTGTTGAACCTGGACAAAGACTACAAATAGAGTACCTGAATGTTAAGCAGCAGGCTTCAAGATCAGAATTTGTAAAAACAAATGTATTTATTCCTTTCACATGCATTGGCCATGATACAAAGATTCATTTACTAAATTATACATTTCTTGTTGTTCTTGTATCGTCCTTTGGATGAATTTGTTCCCCTCTTTGATTATGGCACGAATTTAGAGTAGGAAGGGCGAAACAATTTATATGAAAATTTAATTTCAGATATTTTGAAAGAATTGTTGTAAATGTTTACATTTTTTATTTTATGGGAGATAATTTTTTAACTTGGAAACATTCCAAGAAATTTCAACCTGAGAAAAATTACATGCAGTTTGTCATCCAGAGTCACTTAATTGGTGCATCGGTTTATAATAAAGTCCAGACCATAAGTCTGCCTATCTTGAGGGACAAACTTGTATCTTAAGATAGTTATGCTGCTGAAGGTGCACGCTCACCCGAGAAATGCAGTGCTACTGAAAGTGGTGAAAGGTTAAATATTCCGCGCTGTGCGAAATTATTTCGACCCCTCAAACTCGTTCTCAAGTTAACTAAAACTCTTCCGCTTTGCTGCAATTAGTCGTTTCCGCTGTAAAACTTAAAACGCCAAGCATAGAGACAGCTGAATTAGCGACACGGATTGAAACGCCGCAATCAGAGACGAAGTTTGATCATTAGGGAAGGAAGAAGCACATTGCCTTCTTTCACTAATTAAACCCTCAAAAAGGTAACGACATTGTATATTCTTAATCCAATTCTTTGCATACTTCAGATACTGCAACTGAGCGAGACGGCTCCGCGGTAATGTCTAAGATTCGCATTCGGGAGATCCCGGATTGGGGTCTCCTTGGCGTTGGCTTTTTTGTGGTTTTAACAGGTCGGCAGGTGAATGTTGGAGTGATTCTTCTTCTAATATGAATTCTCGGTCCTCATCATTCCCTTCCAACACTTTCACTATTGCACGACCAGTACCGGGAGCCAGCTGCGCGGTATTTTTTTCTATCTGCGTCATCGGCGCTCGTTGCTGTATTCCGTTATCATAGAATGGCCCAGATGCAACCCACAACCACTTTAAAAGGCTTTACGTACCAACTTTATGAAAGAAGATGTTGAAACTTGCCACCGTCGTTGTCTATATATTTTTGGCACTTCTTTAGGAAACTATTCGTCACTCGTCGTAGTTCAAATTCAGGAATACTAAAAATTTCCTGGCGAATAATTTGTTTTAATTCTTCCACGGGGTGTGGGGTGAGATTGTCTTGTACACCTTATGTTTTAATTTACCCGTGGAGATTTTGCACTTGCAAATCTTTCTGCAAATTCTACTTTCACTTGATGAGCAGAGTTAACACGTACAAATCATACATAAATACACGCTGTGCAGTAGAGAACGTGTATTGAGCCATAATATAATTTGTGACTAAGTACAGGACAAAATAATAAATAACTAGTAATAATTGAACCACACCATATGACTGTCAACTCAATCGACAGAGCAAAACTGCGTCAGAAGCGTAACTTCTTTGCAGCAGTAGTGTGGAACCATATGTCCACATGCCCAATGGAACAGCAGCACGCAATCGGTCACCAGTTCTTTGGCTCTCCCGGTAGAAGACGATTGCTGCATGATGGGATGACGGAGTTATCGTATGTAAAGGATTCCTTTCTGGCGCTTGGGTGGCCAGATAGTGCCCCTTCCTGGGTCTTGCACCACCACGTTCATGATGGGACCGGAAACACAATTACTATCATTCTGAAATCATTCGGGATCCCGGCCTTAATATCATAGTCGTTCGGATCGGGTCACATCTCGTTTCTCCACTTCCTTGTTTCATCCCAGAGGCAATGTAAATCACAATGGGCCTAATGGAATAGTCTACGTCTGGTGTTAAGCTCCAGCAGCTGCAGACCACCTCTGTTTGATTATCCTATCGTATGGGATACCGTAAAGCAGGGGTAGTAAAATCGTGCTTCGGGATAGCATTAGGACTCCTTTCCCCTCTACCATCAGAAGCACCATTACTATCTGCTGCTAGACAGTGTCATACAATTTGCCTAGACTCGGGGAAGAAAGGTTTCTGCTACTTCTGTTATAGTTGACTTAACGTCCTTTCAACATAGAGGGACTTGGTTTGATTCTCGTTTGGGATGAATTGTCCTACCTGGGCGCGTTCTTCATCTGAGCATCATGTCAAACATATTTAAGCTTCGTTTACTGTTTCTGTAGACCTGGGTGTTATGAAAGGAATGAATATTAAGAAACTTGAAAAAACAACACTTTTTATAATACGAGAGAGAGAGAGAGAGAGAGAGAGAGAGAGAGAGAGAGAGAGAACATGATTACTTGAACAACTACAGAAGTTCTTTTTAATTGTGCTTGTGATCTTGATGTAAGAAATTATACTTTGTTTAACTCAAGTACCAATCTTGTTGCCCTTCTGTAAGTTGGAGTATCCCAGGAAGTGACATATCTTAAAAGTCTATATGTGCTTCAGTGAAAGTGGTTTTGGCATCAACAAATGGTTTGCTTTTGGGTTTATTTGTTTTTGATATACAGATTCTATTTAGTCAGGTATCATTAAAATCTATTTTATATCATCATACACATGTATCAAAATTAACGGTTAAATTATTTTCCCTCTCAATGTATCACCATTTATACCACTATACACAATATACAGCCAATAAATAAAACGAGATTTAATTAAACGCTATTAAACTTTAAGGAATTATTTTATAAATATAGCACCCATTACTCATAACCACCTATTTTAACATATGCTTAAGTAATGCACCATACAATTAAAATACATTTCAATCTCACACAGAAGGTAATTAGTTGAATTACAGAAAACATAATTACTGTCCACCATAAGTAATTACCTATGCACACATTAGGACTTTTGCAGAGGTATTCTATAAGGGGAGACGTTATTTTCTGTGAGCGGGCTTCATTAATTAGTTCAATGAAATTCTTCGTTTTGTAAGTAAATTCTCTTTGGTCTCTCTTACTCTCTCCCTCTCTTCAGGAACAGGTATGGTTTTTAAAAGTCTATCACACAATTTTTTAGTTTACACATTTCCAGACATTCTCAACAATGTTTACATTTGCGTTTAGCGAGAACATAATACCCGTGTACAAAAGGCAGCATTTTTACAAACAGATCACAATTTTAATTCTCATTTCGTCAAGGAAGAGTCCCTTCTGTCAATTTTAAACTGTAACCTGTCTTAAAAGTAATACCGAAATTTGTTATTTCCAAATAAAAATTATTGATCCATTGTGGTTTCCAGTTAACTCAATAATAATTTACTTTGACTTTCAACATAGCCTAATCAGTGACGTGTGTAAAGGCTGAAAATTGGTAACAAATGTGTTCTAACAAATGTAAGAATATATTTTTTTTTTCAAAAAGTAGCAAATAGCATTTAGTTCACTTTGAAAGACCTATGTTAAACATCCAAGCCTTTGTGTGCAGGTACTTCTATCATTCACAATTAAATTTCCTCTACTTTTAAGAATGAATCAGGAATCGTTAGTATACAAGCTGAATACTAAATGCCATTTTCAAGGACCATGGCGTAATGAAAAGTGTCTTACATTCATAAATAGGATAGAAAACAATGCCGTGCTTGTGTGAATTTTCAAAAATGTCAGATAGGACACATATTATTTCCGTGGGTACGCCTTTCCGTGATCGGATTTAAGCGCTACCCACATGTTCTCGTCCAGCATCCCGCACCTGCAAGTTATTATTTTGTGCAGACTCTGTAGGATTATAGTTAGAATCCGGAAAACTGATGACACAAGTAATGTAATTATAACATTTTCCTTTCATACAGCTTTACCTTCACATTTCGAAGCACTGCATTGTTAGTGCTGTACATCAGAGGGCCGCACAGCACTTGGATGTGAAAGCTATTACATTCAAAGTAAGATTTCATGATTTACTGACCGTGGCCGTGTCTCTGAGATATTGAAGCTTTAATACAGGCTCCCCAAGTCGAATCTAGGTAACCTGAGGGCATGCAGGGCTGTTTACAGCCCTCATAAAGGCAGCACAGATACACACTCCAGTCTGTCAGTGGTGGTGAAACGCAGCGTATGTTTCGTAGTTGTGGTGGCTGCCTTATCCTCGATAGTTCTATTGAACTGAGCTAGACGGTAAATATTAAAACAGGAAAAATATAAACTATTTCTATATTTCGTTCCACGAGAAAGTCTTCCAAAACTCCACAATCTTGTTGCAAAAATGTTGTGCATGTTTGGAACAACTTAACAATGCAAGACACTTTTTCTTAATGAAGCTTACAAAGTCACGTCATTGAAGTCAATTAAGTGATACACTTGAAGGCAAATTTGCGATTGTTTGATATGCAGAATGGTTCAAAAATATTTTTACAACTTTTGGGGATGGATTCCTGGCATCGAAACAAGAAAATATGTTCATATAAACATATTCTATAGAAAGCTTGGTTTTTGTGTTATTAATTTATTAATGAAAGTCAACTTCAATGGCTTTCCAGGTCCAATCTAATAACTTCATTTATTTATGCACTCATTCATAGAAGGCTTTGGCCCATTTTACCCAGCGGAATTGGCCTTGTGTTGCCATGGCTGCTTGTTAACATTAGCGCACCTTACAAGTGCTGTCTACAAGGAATACTTTTTAGAACACTTTCTTCAGCTCTAGCACATTTTGCTCTCTTGTTGAAGATGTACTGACTGGTATCTCGCATGACAAATGCTAGAGGGGGATCAGTTTTATGGCCTGAATGTTCCATGGATCTCAATCCTTTGGATTTTTATCTTCTTGGGGTATCTTAAACTATTGGTTTATGCAGCAGATATCCCAGATGAAGAACTTCTTAATCTATGTGTAACGAAAACCTGCGAAATCATACAGCTCCAACTGGGAGTATTTTTTTCTTCTGTATGTTCCTGTTTACATTTCCCCCCTAAAGTTACTGTGTTTGCTGTACGATTACTGTTTTTTGCTGTTCCAATACACACACATATACACATTGCACAAACATGTAACACCCATGCCCAAGGCGGGACTCGAACCCACGATCCCCTGCCCACGAAGCACCAAAGCGAGACGCCTTAGCGAGCGTGGCCATGGGGACCGGCAAGGAGTATTTGTCATCCCATGCTTCGACAAGTGCATGCCTGTCTAGACGCAAGAGGAGGATATGTGGATCTTTTCTATAACTGGTGCTTGTATGCAACACCTCCTAACAAACTGACAACATCAGAATAGAATAAAGTGCTGGGACTGCCTCTGTGGTCGAGTGGTCAGCAAGCTGACTTCTCCTCCGGAGGTCTCGGGTTCGATTCCCGGCTGGGGTGGGGAATCTTTCTTTAACCAGAATTATTCCCTATCCCCCATAGAGTCTGGAAGTGTGAGAGTGAATTAGCGTGTGTTTAGTAATATTATTTAACCTAATGTTCTGAACCTACAGTTTCACAAGTCAAACCCCCGATATGATCATTATGTTAAAGGGGGCTATGCAAATGAAACAATAATAATAAAAAAAAATAAAGTGTTAGTTTAAAATGTTTCGATTAATAGCATTTTGACCCTCAAAAATCGAGACCGAGTTTTGAGACATGTGTTTATATGAACATTTTTTCTTGTTTTGTTATAAAGAACTTGTCCCCAAACTTTGTAAAATTATTTTTGAATCATTCTGTATAAGCAATCATCCCAAGGATTGAAAAGCTGGTAGCAAAACAGCAAAATTCACGGGAATTACTGAATTCTCAGAACATGTACATTCACTAGCGAGTTGTATTTAAATTGCAATTTATAAAGGGTGTATTGAGTTAATTGAATTTTCTTGCAATAATAAAAGCAAAGCTTTGTTTCATATCATTTTAGGTATCTCTATAACGTTGTACAGATCTTTGCTCTCAACAGTGAAAATAGAATCCAAAAAAACATTCCATTTCAGGTTATATCTAATTGACAACGTAGGTTTACATGCAGATTCTTGGTTCCCCCACAGTAGCAGTTGCTTTTCTTGCCCGTTAGCGAGCATTCGGGCATTTCCTTACGCCCCAGAGGGCAGTCAGCTGGAACTAAAAAAAAATGGCCTGTTATTTATGGACGCTCTTTAACTGCTCTGGTTCTCAGCGTCCCATTCTATACTGGGCATGAAAGACCGCTTAATTTTGCTCAGAGGCCTCTCTATCAGGCCTGAGATTCTTTTACGTCCAGTAAATCTACGACACGGGACCAACGACTTTACTTCCCTTTCGAAGGAAGCCATGCTAAAGATTTTTACACCGGAAAAAATCCATCGTCCTCCGCCGGGTTTGAACCCGAGATCTTGGGTATATGAAGTTAGCATAGTAACCATTACACCACGGAGGGTGACCAGCTGGAACTGCCTGCTTTAGTGTGATAAAATGGTTATATCATTTCCTACCATACTTTTATTCTGTACTACTGGACAGAAGCAAATGCGTTTTCCTTATATACGTTTCTGAAAAATGGATTTTGTACGACCACTTATAGTCATCGCTCATCCCTGCGATAAATCAAGATGATATGTGAAAATTGGATAGTACTTACTTATTCAATTTGTTAAAAAACTACCTTTCTTCGGTGAAATACGGGGAAGATGTGGACAGATTAAACAACTTTATATTGCATTCAGGGGAAAAAGGAGTTTTAGATGACCATTTTTAGTTATCTTATATCACAGTATTATGTGTGAAAATTCAATATTTTATTTTGAAATGAAATAGTATTGTGACGAATACTCTCTTTATAACTCCAACAAACAATTCTTAATGTGTTTCACTGAAAATCTGTTCAAAAATAAATGTCTTTTAGAAGCTCTCGCAACAATTCTGCTATATAGTTTCCTTTCGACGCTTGCTCAGTGGATACTACTGCACACTATGAATTTCTCATCGAAATTAACTCAACTGCTGCACACTATGCATGTCCATTTAAACTTTCTGTGGGGCTCGTTCTCCCCTTTTATACCTGTCGATGACATGTCAAGAAGCGTCCAAAAGCAGTCGCAGCCACCACAGGTGTCACAAACTCACGCTGGTGCAACAATTGCACTTTCCATGTCAAAGAACTCGCTGACGGCACACGTGTCTACTCACGCAGGTGTAACAGTGCTTGGCAAAAATCAGCTATGACTTCCGAAGGAAGTCGCTCACACATGTGCGGCGATTGCGACAGCTCAGTATTTATTTGTTGAATGGTTCGTACCTTCTTTTATTAATGTCGATTTTTGGGCTAAAGGTTGGGAAAGTGATCTTTCAACAAGAGGATATACTGATGAAATGTTATTGAATAAGTAAAATATTAATAGTAATAACAAGCGGATAGTTTTCACATAAAATTTTGATTTGATTTTAGGCAGTTAATTTTAGGTGTTTTTCAATTTCAGAACGTATATTTATTTTACCGCAAAAATAATATTCACAATACCGTCTGTTATGATCTACCTAGTTTAAGAACGTTAAATTAAACTAAAAAAAAAAAAAGGAGGAGGACACACTACTGTAAATTCCAACCAGCTATGGCTTAGAGTAGCAGAATAATGGGTATTAAAATATTGAAAGGTTACTGTCTGCGTGATGAAGGGCCTGTCAAGTTTGTTATTTATCACAACCACTAATTGCAAAACTTCAAAATGTCAGAGAATTCCTAGTCCGCATGGAACTAACAGAATTAATATAGGGGTACTTTCGTGACAGTTTTGCAATGTAGCCAAGAATTTCAAGGAAATCACATGTTTTACGTATCAAGTTTCTGGTCGGAGTTTTTTTTTTTTTTTTTACATTGAAGAAACAAACAACTATTTGCTAATATGAAATCTGGATATAGTTGCGTCTTTGTTCTCGCTAATCGTGCTACTATGCCAATTCGTATGTCGAATTTCATAACTAAAGTATCACACTCTGGCTTATGAAATCGAGATTTAGTGTTGAAAATGTTATACGTACGTTAATATTAAATACCGAATAAGATAAGTATCGATAAGTATGTGTTTTTCAAACGAAATGTTCTAATCATAATTAGGTTATTGCCGGGCATTGGTTCACCAGCAAGAAACATTATTGTTAGAACAAATAAAAATGCAATTATTTCTACGTCATAGTATTTGTTTTTCCGGTACAAAAATTCTCCAACTTGTGAATTCCAAAGGAGGTCAGGTGTACACATACGAACTTCAATACCGTGATTTCGCTGTGGTAACTGAAGAAAACGCGCCGTGGTTAGACCGCTCGCCTCTCATCTAGGCGGCCCGGGTTCCTTTCCAATCATCAATTTGGCTTACATTTCATATCATCCACTTCCTCATGTCCATACCAGGCTACGGGCCGATCCCCCGTAACAGGTTCTCCATTCGGTGGTTTCGTGGCGTTGGCTCCCCGACAGGCTTGTAAGTCCTAGGGGGGGTGTCAATCCTACAATTACGGGGAGGGTAGCCGATTACGAAATTTGCTGATCCCGGTGGCCGCGCTCGCTAAAGTGTCTCGCTTTGGCGCTTCGTGGTGCACAGGATCGTGGGTTCGAGCCCCGCCTTGGGCATGGGTGTTTCTGTGTTTGTAAATGTCTATCTTTGTGTATGTATATGTAAAAGGAAAACGTTAAGAATAATAAGGTCTACTAAGGAAATATAGGAAACAGGGAAAAATGGAGAAAAAAAAAAAAAGGAATACAGCGCCGGAGTCCTGACAAGCCTCCGAAACTGTATTTAAAAAAAAAAAAAAAAAAAAAACGAAGCCAAAGAAAACTTGTGTAGTGTTGCCGCCCTTCAGCCATCCACGTTCGTATGTGAAAGGCTAAAGGAGAACATAGTTTTCATATCGTTTGCAGTACAGTGCCATAATAAGCACAAACATATATTATTATGAATCTGGTGGGATTTGCCAAAAACTTTAGACCAATTTGATGATTTTGTATTTTTCCCTTTCAGTAGTAACACAGATTTACATGTTCTCTCAGCTACAGATTGCAATCCATTTAGTACACCACACAATGATAGAAGAGTCAAGATTTATCTGAATACTGCAAACAGCAAGAGGAACACTGATTTATGCTTTCGGTAATTGGAGAGGCAAACATTATTGATGAGTCCTTCATTCAACTCCTGACTTGAAAGCTCAGGAAAGAGAAATGACAAGCTATACATTACAGAATCATGCAAGGAAAAAGCAGAAAGTCTACTAAAGTGCAGTAGAGTTCAGTGCATGCTCCTTGCAACAGGAGTGTATAAAAAACGTCGCCCTCCGTGGTGTAATGGTTACCATGCTAATTTCATATACCCAAGGTCGCGGGTTCAAACCCAGCGGAGGACAATGGATTTTTTCTCCGACCCCTATGGCCGCGCTCGCTAAAGTGCCTAGCTTTGGTGTTTCGTGGCACAGGGGATCGTGGTTTCGAGTACCGCCTTGGACATGGGTGTCTGCGTGTTTGTAAATGTGTATATATGTTTGTTTATTTGTAAGTGAAAAAAACAGAATAAAAATAGGTCAACAAAGGAAATATAGGGGAAAAAGAGCAAAAATAAAAAGGAATTCAATGCCCAAATTCCGACAAGACTCCGGAAGTGCATTAAAATAATGTTACTTTAGACTGCAGATTGGGCACGAAAGACACTGAAACAGCCAACATGTTTTAAGGTCCTGTGAGGCCTTGACCAGAAGAAGTAGCATCTATTGGAAAACATGTTAATGACATGTTATTTATGGACGCTCTTTAACTACTGTGGTTCTCAGCGTCCCATTCTAAATTGGGTGTGAAAAGCCGCTTAATTTTGCTCAGAGGTCTCTCTATCAGGCTTGAGGTTCTTTTACGTGCCGTAAATCTACGACACAGGATCAACGGCTTTACTTCCCTTCCGAAGGAAGCTATGCTAAAGATTTTTACGCCTGAACCATCGTCCTCCGCCGGGTTTGAACCCGCGACCTTGGGTATATGAGTTAGCATGGTAACCATTACACCACGGAGGGCGACACATCTATTGGAGAATGTCGTACCTTGGTGCAATGAAGTGAGAGAACATCGTGACTAATTAGTTCAGTATCGCTGAAAAAGCTACGCAGCCCCATTGGAAGGCTTTTGAAGGGATGCAGATGTAGGGCGTTGGCTCTAAACAATACAGGTAGCACAATAAGCCCAGATCTGATTGTCCTGCCGAGATAACTGGAATCTGTATTGAAACACACAAGACAAGAAGCGTTAATTCAACTGTCAGAAAGCGTAACACTAAACCCTTTTCACCGCATGAATTTGTCCTCAGGAAACCAAAGCATAAAATGTACTCCTCCGCTTTCTTGCTCTGATTGGAGGGATAACTAGAGTACAATTTTTCTTTTTCCTCTTTTTTCCAGTTTCCCTACATTTCCCTTGTTGACCTATTTGTTTACCGTTTGCTTACAAATACACACAAACACATGTTTGCAAATCGCCCTCCATGGTATAATGGTTACCATGCTAACTTCATTTACCCAAGATCGCGGGCTAAAACCCGGAGGAGGACGATAGATTTTTTTGGTTCTGAGCAAAATTAAGTGGTCTTTCACGCCCGATATGGAATGGAACGCTGAAAACCGCAGCAGTTAAAGAGCGTCCATAAATAACAAAACGCCATTTCACATATTTACAAACACACAAGCAACCATGCCCAAGGCGGCACTAGAACCCATGATCCCGTGCACCAAGGAGCACCAATGCTAGGCTCTTCAGCGAGGACTGGCATTTTCGTAACCACGTGGTTCCAAGGGAGATATTCACGTGGAACCTTGGAACTGTACTCTCTTTCTTTCTACCCGCTAACCTCTTCGTGGAAAAGTTTAGAAACACGCTACCGATTAGATAACGGTAAGAAATATATGCATAATCTGTATCTGAAAATGGTTGTATTCCATGCAGGTTAGAGGCCTGCTCCTCCCCTCTCCCTTAATCTTCTGCTTGCTTTTGACTCTTACCTGGGAAGTTGTGTGGCCTTCATTTACTCATGTTTGGTCGAGAGAATACAACTCTCGACCTTCTTGTTGTACTCGGGAATATAACAATACGATTTTCTTACCGTTTGTTTCCCCTCCAGAATTCGAAATCGATGTCAAGTAATAGCTGATAAATATTTGCTTGAACGTAAGAAGGCCGGAATCATAGTTCACAAATGCAAGTAGTCTTTTGATTGTATGTGGCCCATTAATGTGGAAGTAATGATGAACTTTTTGACGCAATGCACTCCTAAGAAAATTTTCACACTGAACATTTAGCACTGGCTTTTTATGTTTCCTTGATTTTCCAGGCGTGGTTAAATTGTGTGTTTTTAAACTTTCATTGCGCGCGGAATTTATATTTAATGCACACACATGTGTGTACTCCGCTATCACGTTAACAAATATTTGATGGCCAACGTGGGTTATTTCTTAGATACGACGTTTTACAAACTACATTTGTTTGGCCATGATTGTTTAAGTACTAATGGTCTCACCTTCCCGCATACAAAGCTCACCATCAGAAGGCAGCCTGCGTATACTGTTCGCTGATTTTCTGAGGCCTACTTTAGACTCATTTTGCTGCAAATCTACATAATAATCTCAAGCCCCCGCATGTGGGATTTGTGGTGGACGAAACGGCATCTGGGTAGGTTTTCTCCGGGTCCACCGACTTTTCTCATCACCCTTTCCACCAACTGCTACATTATCACCTTTCCTATCATCCATTTCGCTTGCATTTCATATCATCCACTTCCTCACGCTCTAGCCTGGCTTGTTTCGGGTTTTTTATTCTGTGATTATTTGCCGCTGGCTAGCCAACAGACTTCTGACCCCTAGTTATCCGCTAGGGGGTATCAGTCCTACGTAAGGGGAGGGTAAAGGGACAACGAAATAAATCTACATAATATCACGTTATAAATACAATGGTTACATAATACAGAGGAAATCCAGAAGTTTCTGTTAGTATTCAGTGAACTGCTGTGCTACTGATGTACCTTGTAATTCGCGGCATTAGCCAATGAACATACTCTAGACTCGCTTTTGTGCACGTTTATTTAGTGAAGCTAGTTAACCAGAATAGTAGGGTGCTAATTTGCTTTACTACCGTTATTGTCGATCTGATAATTGTTTGGTGGGTCCAGGCCTTGACATAAGCCACAGGGGATACAAAAGCACGCAATGGTACTTGCGCACCCGGATTATACTAATTCAGATTTACATATGAACTCTAGAGTATAAACTGTGGGAGAATGAAGGTAGGTGTATAAATTGTAACATATTTGGAACAACAGCTGGATCGAGTGCCATGGTGAAACCACAGCCACTGTCCTGCAAACATACGAAACAAGGAAGGTAAACCTATAATATAATGTGATAGAGGTTAGAGCATGTTAACGGCGGGGGACCTCTGAACTGCGATCAAGTACTGATCTATTCCAGCCTATCAGCCCCCAGGAAAGGGATGAGAGAAAGGGAAACTTCAGGCCGTCACAGAGGAAACGAAGAAGCTAAGCGCAGAGACGCACGGAAGTCCCTTACATTCATTCGATGACAGCCCTAGCGCGCAACGGAGGCTATACAGGAGCCGGAAGGCCGGAAGGAGACGTCTACAACGGTACCTAGGCTCAACCAGCGCAACAGGGGGAGGAGAATTTCACTCGGAGCAACCAATCATGCAATCTGCTTGCAAAGCCTCAAGCCATATATACAGCACCCCAGCATTCGCTTAAGCAGCCCCAGGAAAACCACGGAAAGCACAGGGCCAAATGTGCGGTCACGAATGTCAGTCCCAGACGAAACGCCTGATTTGGTAATATAACGCGTATTCACGTTTGTTCTTTCCAGAATTAAAATCAAACCATGTAACTCTTAACATTTTTGCAGTGTCTACGAAGGTATTCAAGGAAACGAAACATTTTCTAACGCACCATCTTAGTAAGCCGCTATATGGTTGGTGTCCAGAAGAAGGAAGGCGTGCAGCTTAGTGTGACCACTTGCTGGTATCATGCTTTAAACATTCAAATATGCAGCTTCTCCTGGCGTTGCTCTGAACGAGGGTAAGACTTCAAATACAGGAAACCGCAAAAAATTGACTATATAAGACATTCTCAAAAATAGAATGTAAATGCGTAAAATTATTTGCCCTCCAATTTGTGATGCGGAGCGAAAGGTAACCAAGGATACGATTTACGGACTCGATACTTTCACAGGTATTTTTGGAGTCAAGTTAAAATATAACGTCGTATTTTTCTCTTTATACATTTACTAGACTGTAGAATGACGCACAAGAGAATATTCCTTTCCCATAGAGGAAGGTATCTCTTATATTCATTATGATGCTGTATATGACACTACAGTATAGGCGTGTACATGTATATGCATGAAGTTAACCATGGTAAACACTTCTAGTAGAAGGGATTTAACTCGGTGCGTGTGTATTTGCATAAAACTCGCAGTAAATGTTGATTCTCTTAAAAAGTTTTAATGACCACCATGGGCATTACCCTGTGGAGTGTGAATTCAATGAGGATTGTTCCCACTTCGCCAAATGCTCCTCAAAGGTAAGATTTTTCTTTTTAGTGTTTAACGCCCGTTTTTGCCACAATAGCACCTAGGCGATGACAGTAATGATACATGTCACGAAGATGAAGCACCGGTGGAATGCGGAGGCGCGAGGAAACCGGAGAACCCCTGCGCCGGTTTGTCCACCACAAATCCCATATGCCAGGAGTGAACCCGGGCCGCTTCGGTGAGAGGCTAGTGGTCTAAACACTGCCATAGCGCGGCCTTCAAAGGTAAGATGAAATACACTGAAACAATATTTACGAAGTAGTGATGTGCAAAGAATGCAAATAAACAACTCATTTTACAGTGAATAACATAATAGAGAGTATCTGAGCTTCTAATACAGCGCGCCTTAACTTAAACTATACCGACTGAGTAGTAGCATTACACTTGGCAACAACTGTAGCAGCTACCGCTGGGCACGTTCTCAAGCTCGCGGTAAATGGAACTTGTGTTTTATAAGTTGAGTACTGGTTAGGTTGCAGTTAGCAACTTGTAATGAAGAAGATTCTGTTGTTTGGTAGGGATAAGTTATTCATCTTTGATTTGGTTCCCAGAAGAATTCTGGAGAGAATAGTTACGCATTGTAAATTAGAAACAACAAATACTGAAATAAAAGGCTACAACATTTGCAACTAAGTGGCTTCACAAATATTTAATTTTTCATGACTTTGCATCCTCTAAAACAATTTAAAATACGTTATCCGATTATGTCACGATCAGTTCTTTTCGCTGACCAGGTCTATTTTCAAAATATTCTGAACACGTTTATCACTTTCATATTTGCCGCTATGCATGCTATCTCTACTGAACGCCGAGGATAGGTGCACTTCCTGTATAACCTCTACTAAAGTCTCAGAAAAATAATAATCCTCATGCCAATATTCACAGATATCGGCAAATTAAACAACATAACTAATAACTATCTAAAATGCCTACATCAGGGGGTAAATGTTATGTAATTAACGATGTAAAGAATTATATCTACATCCAAATTAAAAGCCAAATAAGGAATCTTCATGCCTCCGAGCCTTATACATCTGTAAGTGACGTCATGATCTCTGATACTATTCTGCAGCTTAAAGTCTAACACGCTCTTTGCAAAGGTTGACGCACACTGGCCCGTCTGCGGAAACTTAAACGCTCACTGCTAGCAATATTTTGGCCGGAAAATTTACAAGCTTACAGCAGATGGCATCTCCTGCAGAGGGTAATTAAGAACAATGGATATTTCTATTTTAGATGAAATTAAGCAAACATAATGATGCATGAAAGGAGACTATATTTATGAAAGAGCATTTGGGAAGGCAACTTCCAGGCCTAAGTTTAGCGTATCTCCACGGCATTTTCAACGATGAAGACTGAGGAAAATCTGGAATAAAGCTTCAGTCCGAGAAGATAGTGCGCTATTTGAACCACCGACCTAATGAATGCGAGATCTACATTTTAAAATGGAGTTATCTTGGCTTGTGTAACAAAGAAGGAACTTCATTGCCGACTACAGACAATAAGTACACAACTTGTAATTTCGGACATGGAACGTACCTTTTCTGCATACATATATTTATTTAGTAACCAGAAGAGCGACTTAACCGAAGTAAATTGAAAAATTCAACATTATCGCTTAAAACAAGCCGGTCCCCATGGTAAAGATGGCTAAAGAGCCTCACTTTGGTGCTTCGTGGCGCAGGGGATCGCGGGTTCGAGTCCCGCTGAGGGCATGTGTGGTTGTGTTTTTAAAATGTATATATGTATGTATTAAAATGAAAAACTGTAATCAAATATAAAAACAAAAGAAATGATGGTAAAAGGAAAAAAGAGGAAAAGGGAATGCAGAAAAAAAAAGTCTGGGTCAGTGGTTTCCTAGGACTATGCTCTTGACATTTTGGACAAACCTTTTGCTAAGTGAGTGAATTTTGTGTCAGAATTTACACAGCTGCCTACTTTACTTTTTGCAATGAATTACATTTAAAATCGCACCTTTCCAATTAAATCAGGGTATCCTCTTTGCCCTTTCACCAATATTTTGCTCCTAAAATTCCTAGGCTTAGCAATTGCATATTTTACCTGTATATCTCATTTTCTTACCTATCTCCTCCTAAATAACTTCACGACGCAATTGGTTGGCGTCTGCAGCATCATACAGATTTATTCCTTATAGTTTTGACAGCCAATGTTAATAATTCGTAATCCATTGTTGCAGGTGTCTAGCGAAAGGCGGCCACATCTTAATTGGCTAGTGTGCGTTTGCCCATTAAACAACACGGATCTGGCCCTTGCAGAACTTTTCCACTTCATTCCGTTCCGGTCGTGACGAACCAGCGTGAGTCAACTTTAAAAAAACAAATGTATTAATTCTTTGGGCTCCATAGAGCCCAGTTAAATTCTAAAGATTCAACTGGTATTAACTGACACGCCCACAGCTTTTCGATGAAGTTTTCAGCATTATCCAGTCACTTTGTTCAAACCTTGCGGAGACGATGGATTTTTTCGGGTGAAAAAATCCTTAGCATGACTTTCTTCGAAAGGGAAGTAAAGCTATCGGTCCCGTGCCGTAGATTTACGGCACGTAAAAGAACCTCAAGCTTCATAAAATAGGCCTCTGAGCAAAATTAAGAGGTCTTTCACGCCCAGTATAGAATGGAACGCTGAGAATTACAGCAGTAAAAGAGCATCCATAAATAAAACTCAGTTTCTTAGTTACGAGATGGAACTTTTTGGTGAATGAGAATTAGTGCTCTCTGCAAAAGGTGGGAGTCCCTTTCATCATTTTCTTCATTCTTTTCTGAGGGTAACTGCTTTGTGTGGGTGTTCCAAGCAATCAGCAGGTCCCAAGTGTTGCACATAAAAAGAACTTTCCCAAAAGTTTATGCCAAACTTTCACAACATTGCTGTAGATTAAATTTTTCAAGATATTTCAGAAGATTGCTCCCTAAAATAACGTCTTCTGGAGGTAGGAGGTACTAAACGTCACGTACTTGAGGGGAATGGCAAGTGTGCGCAGTATATGGACGTGAAGAAACAAGTGTGTCTTTGGATACCATTCACAGATTCAACGTAAAACGATAACTGTTTTTTGAGCATATATACTGTATCTCTCTTTAAATTTTCTTAATTAGGTGCCTTTAGTTTCCCTGAAAAAATGAAATTCTAAAACAGGTTTAGTATATAGCAAACAGAAATGAAGTTCCTTTTTCTCTGAAGCCAGCTGAACAGAGCCGAGAGTTGTGCTACATATAAAGAAATTGTACCCATTAATTTAGCAAACTGTCTATATAATTTGTGGTTTACACGTTTTTATTTCTCTTTGAGAGAATTGATTCAAAATTTACATCTACGTTTTAAAACAAAACTATAATATTTTAAAAAATATTATACTTAGAAGTATCCAATTCAGTCTGTAATGGATTATCTCAAACAACTGTGAAAAATTTCAAAGAATAAAACCTTAGTTTTTGAGAAAAAGAAACTATGTGGTAATGTTGCATTCTTTGCGTTCCGAGCTACGTAGTGACAGACCGACGAGCTATGAAAACCAAATCTGTGGAATTTAAAGCTGATGTTTACAAACTATAATATCGTAATGAGTGAGTCAAAAAAGTACGAATCGGCAACGCGATGTTTTGCTTGTCCGCATCCTCGGCGTTCATAGCCGAATGCCACTATCATAAAAAGGTGCGGATGAAACTATACAACATTTTAAAAACTACTTTTAAAGTCTTTACTTATCAGTTTTATGAAAGGAGATGCTGAAACTGGCTACCTTCGTTATCCATACATTTTCGGCACCTCTTTAGGAAACTATTCATGACTCACTGTAGTTCACCTTGGGAAAGGCTGTCTATTTCCTGCCGGATAGTTTCTTCGGTAAAAACCGCAGCCTCTTTTTGATTTTTTAGCCTGAATACTTCCTGTGGCCTGAAATTTATTGTTAATTTCATGGATTCCCTTACACCCTGGAAATATTTTGGCAAATCGTACTTTTACTGGGCGAGCTGACTGAGATAGCACGTGCGAATGATAAATAAATACACACTGCGCAGTATAAAACATATACTGAACCTATTCCAGTTTTTGACTAAGTACAGGACAAACAATAAAGCACTCGTAATACTGAGCTGCACCATATCACTACTAACTTAATACTGCACTTCTAGGAGAGCAAAACTGCGTCAGAAGCGTAACCTTGTTTACATCAGCAGAGCGGTCGACACGCCCAGCGGTAAAACACCGCGCAGAGGGTTCGGAGGTTTTTGACTCACTCGGTATTACATACGTAAAGCTTCCATAACGGGAGATTTAGGAGGGAAATCATCGATTTATATACATATGGATAGCTTACTGCGTATTCCATTACAAAATAAATGAGAATACCTTCATATAATGATAAAATATGGGTAAGTCATTTACCAAACCTGAAATAAATATTATTTAACCTCGTGAATTTCCGAAATATCAAATTAACCCTAACATCTGGATGTTTTGTGACATATTTTACAATTAAAATAAAGTTCTGCTACAGGTGGAATTGTGTTACATAAGCCTAATACATATTTAATGCATAGCCTCAGGCAATTCTGTAAAAATCGGATTGTTTCGTAATATGTTCATTTAACCAAGAAAACAAGTACTCTAATACAGTTATAGGTGACTATGTACCACATGTCCAGAAATAATAATTTATTAAAACATAATCTCATACTTCTCGGCAATATTAAATTGACCATTAAATATGTATGCTTCATAGCATTGTAACAAAAACTTCTTCTCCAAAAATAACTGTATTTCTTCCACAAACAGATTGCAAATCAGAATCTGCTCACAAGTAACTATCTTTCTTCAATGCTTTTGAAACAATTCTGCCATATAGTATAGACGATTACTGCTTGTTACGAACTTACCGTTGAAATTCACTCAACTATTGCACGCGATGCATTCCCAGTTTTTTGATAGTGTTTACCACGACACCGCAGGCGATGACACTGATGAAACATGGAATGACCATGACACCAATGGAATTTTATAGGGGAGAAACCGGAGATCCCAGAAAATTCGCCCCTGCACCGCTTTGTCCACCACAAATCCCAGGTGAGAAGAGAGTGGTCTAACGACTCGGCCACTGCGCGACCTCATTCCCAGCTAAAATTAAACTCTGCAGAACCTGTTGATCACATTACAGGAAATTTACAGACACATTCGCCGTGCAAAACCACTGCAAAAGCCATAAAAACGCTCAGGTGTAACAATGTTGACTTCGACGTCAAAGAATCTTCCGATACCAAACGTGTCTACTAGCACAGGTGTAACAATGACAGCCACGATGTCAAATGAACTTGCCACCGGCACAGGTGTCCACTAACGCACGTATAACAATGGGTGCCAAAATCAGCTCTGACTTACGAAGCAAGCCGTACAAACACTTTCGGCGAATACAGCCGCAGGTTGAAACAAAGTGTTTTAGTAGCTAAAAATTACTACAGTCTTTTACCAGATGCTTTCGCAACAAGTCTGCCGTACAGTCTTCTCTCGTCGCTTCGAAGTATCGCAATTTTTTCCTTGTCGCTTCGATGCAATTGCTGCACGCTGCGAACTCACAGTCAAAGCTGACTCACCTGGCTTGCAGCTCTTCCTTTTTTACCTGTTGATGACGTCCACAAAATTTTTCAAAACATGCGAACATTTTTGCACGTGTCCATTTCGTGCAGGTGTGGCATTCCAAGATTTTGACACAATGTCACCGCTCTTCAGTTAAAATAGCTCGAATATTGAGAAAGTATGTTTGGCTACTTAAAGGATGCCAACCAAAGTAGTGTATGAACAAAGTTATAAGCTTAAAAACATGCCGCTCATTCACATGCGGCGATTACGGGCCGGCAAGGCAAAGATCGATCTTCGCGTTACAGGTGGCATAATGTCAACCTAATCGTGATAATTGGGACTTGTTCCTTCCCAAAGTTGGTATGGTTTAGCGATATTTACGCCGCTTGGACGTAACGTTACCAAATATGTTTGGAAACATGTAATTTTGAGATAATGTCAATTGAAATTTCACACTTATGACCAACAGAGCATTACAGGGGAATAGTCGTCATTAGACACTCTGTGTTGTCTCCAGATTTGCAATTTTATGTCTTTTGACCTTACACTCTTTATGTGAAGTTCGTGATGCTGTTTAGCAGAAACACATTTTAAGAAATAAAAATGTTTTAGCAAACGGCACGTGGAACTAAAATTTAAACCGTCGGCGACGTATAGTACATTTAAATGGAGTTTTTAAGAGTTAGCAATTTTAAATTAAATTGAAAATATGTACATTCTGTACATTTATATATGTTCCGTGTAAACATTTTTAACATAAAATATTTTAAGCAAATCGTTTGAAGCATTTGTTTTAGAAAATCGAAAAATGTTCCATGCAAAGTATAGTTTAGGGTGGGGGGGATTTTCCTGAAAATCTTCGTGACACATCCTTGGAAGATACTAAACTCAAATCCCAAGTTTGGCATTTAACCCACCTTTCGTTTTTGAGCTATCGTGTTCACAGCCACACGGACACACAAATATTCACACAGGACCTTTTTCCAAAAATGCATTTTTGGGTGGAATGCAATACTTTCTCTACCTCCTGTGTACATTATGCATACGCGCTAGAGAAATTAAAAACAACATTATTTAAATTATTAGTAATATAAATATTGTGAACTATAACTTAATATTGATTATTAGAGTGATATTTATGTTAAAAGTATGTGTAAAATATTTGAATAAAGGCTGTATTGATGTATAAGAATTAAATATAAGAGTTTGAAATGTATGCCCCGGTTTAAGAAATTAGATACCTGGCTATATTATTACAGATATTATTTATTTATTAAGTATGTAGATGATAGAGAAAGTAATACTACATTTTTTAAATGTCAAACAACAGAGTATCAAAGCGTGCGCTGCTGCACATTGGCTAGAATGTGGAGCTCTGGTCCTCTGCCACGCAATGTGCCCGGTTCCTAGGTTGGCAACAATGTGAGTAAGGTTTTCATTCCCGCGTACTCCCATTCTGCACCATAAGGAATTGAGAAACTGTGGTAGGCAGCGGTCACAAATACGAAAGCCAACATTGTGCCTCGGGAATGCTCTATCGGTTGGACAACCATCCAGTTCTGTCATACCTAAATGGACGTAAAGGCAGCAGTCACAGGAAGGTCGCGGGTTCGATCCCCATGGCCTGGGCCATGATTTTTTTTCGGGGTTTTCCCGTGTTACCAGGCTAGTACTGGAAGTACATTGCATCCCCCAATTTTTCCATTCGCGCTATTTCCTATCATCTCTCACTCAGGGTTGAAGGACCAGGCAACGGTGTTCGGCAGGCTGCGGCTGGTTACTGGCTTGAGCACTGTAAATATTTATTCCGGCGCCGTCTTCGGTACCGTTCGAGGACCGCCAGAGACTCGGGGCCCGTGAGCGGGAACCGGGCGGAACCAGAAGCGTTCCGTCCTTTAGGGATACTGTCCATACTTGCGCCCTTCGTCATCCGGTCCTCTCCGTCCTTCGGGCCTCCTCTCATCCATCCCTCCCTGGAGTCACGTAAACGGCAAGGAACCACAAACACTATTCTTAATGCCGGCAGTCAGGTTGGTCGGTCCAGACCTATCGGGACTGAAGCCTCACGTGGTTGTTATTAGTATGGGGTATGTAAGGGGGAAACCGGAGAAACCGGAGAAAACTCGCCCTGCGCCAATTTGTCCACCACAAATCTCACAAGAGGTCGCTGGTGATCGAACCCGAGCCGTCTAGTTGAGAGACGAGTGGTCTTAACACTCGGCCACGACGGGGTCTTGTGATGTCACATTGTGGTGGTAATAAGAGAGACATATTTATTTTTACAACAAAAGTTGTTAATATCGTACCTTAACATAACATAAAACTTTACTTTTCTATAACTCTTTATTTTTATGAAGATCGCTTCATAATTAGCAGCAACTCTGTCTTTGAGAAAGTGATAATAACGGAAAGTGTGCCACGCCGTGGACCAGTCATTACACCACTCGCCTCTCACCTAGACGGCCCAGGTTCGATCCCAAGCGACCACATGTAAGATTTGTGGTGGACAAAACGGCGGATTTTCTCCGGGCTCTCCAGTTTACCCCAATATCACATTCCACCGTTGCTCTATCTTCATTCTATGTATTATGAATGTCATCGTCTGCTGTGCCATGTTAGTAAATGCGGGCGTTAAACACTATAAAAATACGGAAATACATTTTATCGCTTGACTGTTCATTGCTAACATCAAGTTGGTGCTGCTATAAGAACTAAAGGCATGGATAGTCGATAGTTTAGATAATACAATAATTACACTTGTCTGTCTCCGTAGTCCAGTGGTCAGCGAGCTGACTTCTCCCCCGGAGGTTCCGGGTTCGGTTCCCGGCTGGGGTGGGAAATTTTCCTTTAGCAAGAATTATTCCCTATCCCACACAGAATCTTGAACTATTTATGTGAATGTTTAGAAAATAAAATGATTTAAACCAAACGTAAAAGAAGCTACAGGCAACGAGTTGTTTCAACCGCAAAGCTCCCGATATGACCTTAGATGTTAAAGGGTGTGTCCGAATGCCCTATGTTGCTCATGTTAAAGTTTGACCCATTATCTCAGCAACTATTTAAGATATTGAGCTAAATTTTTCAAGTTATATTCAACAATATCTTTGCTGTTGATTGATGAAAAATAGAATACTTCTGTTCATTAGAAGGAAATTAAATATTTTTAAATAAAGCTTTTAAAATTATGCTTTTTAAATTTAGAAAAAAAAAAACTAACCCATATGCATAAAAAGTATTTTATTAAAATAAAGCTTATTGACGTGCAAATGTGTGGTAAAATTTCAGTCCATAGTGTCAATTAGTTTCAGGTAATGGGGAAATTGTTCAGAACATTTTACTTCTTCAGAAACTGCTTTGAAACATAAAATTAAAATAAAAATGTAACCTAACTTAGCAAACACAGCTTCGCAGGACTTTGGAAATCTAAAACGAATTAAGTATGAGTGAGAAGGCAGTGCTGTTAGTAGCTAAAGTAAAACTTTGTGTTGAAAATAAAAAGAAATCTCTTCTCTAATACTAATATTAACAAAGTTATTGTTGCTTTGCCAAGTGAATGCACTAAAATGTTCTTAAAAGCTACTACGCAGGATTATTTTCAACAATATTTTTCAACTATTTACAATTAGCCTACCTCTATGAAAGTTATACCCACATGAGCGTGAGATTCAAAATTTTCATATGCAATTAAAACATAAAAATGGAAGAAAAATTATGAAAATTGCCATTTCGACTCCCCTTAACGCTACTCCATACTGACATTCGTAATATACAAATATTTAAAATACGTTTATAAGCACCTGTTTTCACACATAATTCGATAACTCAAAAGGATAGGAAAGTAATTTTGATGGGTAAGCAATTCCAGGGTACATTTAGTTAGTACCCCGAGTTTGATTAGCGTCAGTCACTGCTCCATGCGTTTTAAAGAAACTCTTACGGTAAAGAAAAAATCTGATGTGATCCATTCACATGACTTTCTTTAAAAACCATGGTTTCAAAAGATTATTCCTTTATCTATATTCTAATAATCGAGATAAACATTAGCAGAAATGGTTGCATCAGTACACTTCTAAGTAAAAGGGTAATAAGATAGAACACTAGATAGGATAGTCAAATCATTTAAAAAGTTGGTTGCTATGTGAAACAATATAAATTTGGTTCGCTCTGCATGACCAATAAGCATGAAATGAAGCGAATGATGACCTTTCGTTTGAGAAAAGTTAATGTAGCTTAAATTGAAACCAATAACAAAGAATATCTTGGAAACGGTTAATTCTACTACAACTTTTATATGACATGAGTTGTGTTTTAACAAGCTTCACAGTTTTTGTGTAGTAAGCTTTTGTCTATCTTATATTGAGACCGTTAATTTGCTTCTCTATAAAACTATTGTTAGTTATTAATTATTTAGCACTTCATAGCTAAAGATTACAAATGCTTATTAACTTATGTATTTAGCAGAGGAAATTCAGCTTGGAGCAGAAATAGAAAGCTGACGCCAAGATAGGAGAATGATGTGAGAAGCTCTTTGTTAAAAAGGTTTCTTTTGTCCAGTCACGTACCACCGGGTCACGCCGGGAGTAAACCATAAAATTCGGAAGAGAGTAGTTTTCCATTGTACAACACGTGTCACGTGACCAATGGGTTGAGAAAATTGGATTTTGGGTAATATTTAAGTCTATTGCGCGGCCTTTCTGTCCAATCAGAAAGAAGCCGCAATGACGGTATTTTTAGTATATAAAGAGCACAGAAAGGCGGCACATCGGGGCTGTCTGTTAGCTGACTGTTGCTGTATACTGTCTGTATGCTGTCATGCTGTATGTCGCTGTCTGTTGTTTGATCTTGTAATACTGTCATGCTGTCGGTTGTCAGGCTGAACGTCACTTCTTCGCACAAAGTTAAACCTGTAACTTGTAACGAAACTTAGTAGTTTCCATCACTCTAAGTGTATTTAAAGTCAGTGACGTGTATTAAATTACATTGTGTAAAGCGGAATCAAGGAAGAAGAAGTAAATATAATTACGTGTGATTAACCAACTATTAAAGTTCCTAACAAGTGTTTAAGTTAGCAGAATTGTAAGACAAAGTGCTTGTCTCGCATTTCCTAGTAAAAAAACAAAAATAAATAAATAAACTCCAGGAAAACTACGCACGTCTTCATTATTATAAGAACTTTCTCTGAACTACCCCCATTAGCTGCACCACCCCGAGAGAGACAACTATCGTGCAGACTGGGTAACGCCGAGGCACTTCACCGGTAGTGGATTCACATCAACAGGTACGTGGGTCTACTCATCGGTAGTGGAGTGAGTCTTGCTAACGTCACCAATCTGGGCTCGAAGCCGAGAACGCAGCATCTGGTGCTCCGAACGTGGTGATCAGAATGCGCCACAACTTTAAGTCCAGCGCAATATGTTTAACAGTTACATATAAAGGTCATCCAGAATGAACAGGTCTTCATAGGCTATTCCCAGAAAATTTAAGATATAAATCGTTTGTCCTGAAAATATCTTAAACGTGCGGTATTTTAATCGAATTCGTTAGAGCCATTTTTAAGAAATGCAAAATTTTCAAAGATGTTCCTGTAAAGGGTAATTAGGGGTATGGGAACTTTCTTGAAACTCTTTACGTCGCATTCTTGGAAGATGTTAAACTTAACAGTCTTTTCGTTTTTGAGTTATGCTGTCTCCCCCGCCCACCCACCCACACACACATAAACGGATCTTCCTCTAAAAATTAATGCTTTTATTCAGGGGACTCTAAAACATGTACTTTAGGTGAAATATCGGTTTCGAATTTTTGGGTGGAATACAATACCTTCTCTAACCAATATGTACATTGTGTGCACATACGTGCTGTAGAAAGTAAAAACCTGAATATCATTTAATCGATTTGTTGGAAGAAGATGGTTATTTAACCTCTCCCATTCCAGTTTTCCTATAAACATTCTAAATATAGACCGTTTTATGTGTTATAATTCGGGTCATCTCCTTAGCGCGGTGGTAGCGCGGCTGCTTACCAAGCTGGAACCGCGGGTTCGATTCCGGGTACCGGCGTAGTAATTTTCTCCCGCTGGGAGACTTGGTCTGGGTTGCACTTAGCCTCGTCCGTGGGGGACCATTTCAGGAACTACTTGAGGGAAAAGGTAGCGGCTCCAGGTTGCGTAGACCACGTTAACCGACCGGGAGGGACTCGGAGCGTTAACTACGTCTCACCCTTTAATGTTGCAACCCCATCCTTGACGCCTGAAAAGGTCAGAGATGGGGGACGCAGCGGTCGAACGGTAAGCCTTGGCCCGACTTCATCTTTTCTTAATTTACTCCGGAGAGTCCTTCCTTCCCTGTAAAGATGCGTACCGTTGCTATTATCTATATCCTTATCACCAGATCTAGGAAGCTCGTACCAATTTGCTTATGCAGAACAAGACCAGCCAGGCTTGGCAATACCATGTGACGCTACTTGCGCTAGCAAATTTCAACGTAGAGTGCAACCCATTACTGCAAAACACCTATAACTGCATAATACAGAATTCGCGTCGGTAGGTAGGAAGGAAGGCGTTCGGATAACATCTTTGTTTTGCTCAAATGTGAGCAAAAAGTAATTCGTATTACAATCATAGTAAGTTTTCTAGTAGTGCACTTATTCAGAAGCCGATGACAGCTCTAGTAAAGAAGCTGTCAAACGTCTAGTAACAGAACAGCTTCATAGAAACATTGATTGTAAATTTGTTCAGAAAGTTACCTACAAATATCACACTGTTATAGTTCAGAAGATGGAGCCGAACTGAATCTGTGCGCTATATAGAAGAACTGTCAAGACGGATCTACTATTTCACCAGCATCCTACCTGAAATAAAGATGAAAATGAAAAGTGTAAATGAAAATAATGCAGGGTTCAGTATGATGTATTGCAGACAAGCTGCACTTTTAGATCCCAACAAATGCTATTTGCTTGATGCTACTGATACATCATGATCTGTTTTTACGAATATCTCATAAGTCATTTTTGTTCTCTGGAAACAGTGCTGTTGACTAGAAAGCAGGTTTGTTTAGCTCTCTCCCCTGCGCTCTTACCAATGGCTTGTTTTGATGCGGCGAGATGGTCGGTCGCAACCTGTACACGTAACGGTGAACGGTACGAACTTTCTAGCTCTGCTTATCACCTCCGATTACAGGGGAAAAGGCGGTCAAATTTTCTGCATTGCATTTATACCGCTCTAGTGTCTAACACCCGTTTTTATTGCATAGGCAGTACACGGAACCACTGATGTATGAAATGATAATCGAAAAAGGAAGTTTGTAAAGGAAACCCTCGAGGCCTAGGTTTAGGGATACCCGCTGTGGGTATTTCATATTTTTATACCTCAGGAAAACATAGAAAACCCTTTGTTTGGTAGAAATCTCTATCGGAATCCAACCATTTACGAGTCCGAGCATCGGTACATGTTGAATTCAGCAAACCGTGTTGGCAGGAAGGAACGTTGGCCAAGTACTGTTCAGTTTGCCAGATGCTCCATCTAAAGTTTCCCTTATACACGTGTTTAGTTTTCCACAGAGCTGTATTTTTCCACACACTCCAAACTTTGCCAAAATTAATACAAGAGGAAAATATAGCAATAACGAGACAAACTTATCGATACATATTCGAATATGATTTACCAAATCTATTACAATATTTTTAAATTGTGAAATTCCAGGTGGGTGTCTGTGACAAACGATTTTCAGTTCAATCCCAGGTATGATTTGTACCCGTACTTTCAATTAACTCTGTTTTGTATACGTGTCCACTGGTTGATGCTGCTGTCATAAACATTTTGTCTTGATATGTTTCTGATTTTGATGAGGTTTATCATAAGTAATATAACGAGAGCTGCAACTTTTATCGATAAATTCGCGAGCAGCTTTTTGCGAGCAAATTTATCTAAAGAAAACTTGTAGGTGAATTGTACTTATAAGACTATTTAGTGAATAAAACAGCAATGATTAGCCTGTATGGATACGAAGAATAATATTCCATTTGTCTTGACGTATTTGCACCGAGACCACTGCAACCTGATGTGTATGTCATTAATTTTAGATCTCGTTGTATTGCTACATTCTATTATTTTGGCTTAGTAAAACATGATTGCAATTGTATGTCTATTGGAACTTCCACCATTATGCACGGGAATATCACTACACACTGATATTCAGAGAGAAAACAAATGCACATGGGTGTGATAAATTTAGAGGAACAATTGCACGTGCGTGTGATAAAAACGATTAAAATGCAAACATAATAAGTTCCGTTTGGTAAGAAATTTACGCGCCAATCTACTAGATTGGCCACTTCCTACGATGACGTGACATGAACGAAATAGTGCGTATAATTGTCTTTACCACATAGTATCAACTTTATATGAATTTTCCGCTTAGTTGTCTTAAGCATCCCTTAAAAGTATAACCACTTTACCATTGGTCTTGAAATGTTTTTATATTGAAACTTTCTCGCCCATATCTTCTGGCCGTAACACTCCCCATGATTTCGTTTTCTTTCTGGTGTACATTGTTTGTCTCTTAATTTGCGCACTACACTTACTTTACAGACACTATATATTAAAATATTGGTATTCCGAGTAAACCAGGTGGCCCAACTGCCCCGTATTTCACGTGTGCAGAGATCTCTTGGTGTGTTAAAAGAGTTTCAGAACTCAACGGGGCTATTTCAAGTTAAAAGTTGCCAGTGGAGAACTGGGCAAGAGCGAACCCCTTCGCAATGAGCGCGACCCTCTCACAACCTCTGCTGATAGCAAGACATGTGAAGCGAAGGTCGCTCTCCCCAGTAGTCCATTTAGCGGTTTTAACTTGAGATAGCCCCGTTGAGTTCAGCAACTCTTTTAGCGTACCAAGGGGTTTCTACACACGCCAAATAAGGGGCACATGGTATTGTGTAAATAAACTTTATTTGGAAGAAACAGAAAGCACGAGGTTGTGTGCTTCTCCACGTAACAGAAAAGCCAATGCAACGGTACTAAACTACTGTCTTTGGTAAATGAAGCAAGCGCTGTTGCTTAGAAGCATGTTAGAAGAGGAATCCTGGAGTAGTAAATTAAATTAGTGTGCAAATATCTTTATTGACTTAAAAATCGTTTACAAACAAATCCCGAAATTCACTGCTGCAAATAATTCATTCGACGCTTCGACGTGTAGGCAGTAATTGGTTTTCTCCATTCACGGCTCGCGCGTAACTGTGCGCTAACCTCCAGTCACTCACGACCCAGTAAAATTTACTACACAACAACACTGGCTTGCAATTCTTCCTCCTTTTGTAGCTAGAAAATGACGTCACAGAACCTTCTGAACATTTTTCGAAGATGCTGGACGCTTCTAAACAAATCTCGAGAGTACCAGGCGCGTCACGTTCTGCAGTCTGTTGTTTTCTTCGCGCCGTACTTCCTTGTTTACGCATTCCAAGGTCTTCAATTGTGATGACTCATATACTAAGGTGAATGTGAAAACCACTGTAGAAGACTGCACTGTCACACTATATATACTGTTTGTTTATTAACGGCGCTGTCAATTGTGAGGGTCATATTAACGCCGCCGGTGTGCCGGAATTTCGTTCGCAGCAGTTCTTTTACATGACAGTAAATCTTATAACATAGGATTGTCAACATTTAACACTTAAAAGTTCACCGGTTTGAACCCGGGATCCCGCAGATGGAAATAAGGAGACTGGGCATGGAGGAGAGAACATTGCAACATGTAATACATACTTAGCCTTAGTTGGAGAGCCATTTGAATAGGTATGCCTACAATATACTTCTTTGAGCATTTTCTTTCGCAGTTCACCTATTTGACAAATCGTTTATAAATTTCCCCCGCTTTTTGCAATCATTTCTTATTTTTTTCCTTTTCCCATAATATCAAATTGTTGCTCATTTTTCCCTCGTCCGTGGTGAAATTCCCACAATCTGACAACACTGGATCTGTTCTCTATAAATTAACCGCTCATCTGTTAACGCGCACTAGTCACATCTCATTGACTGTCATAGGATAGATTGCTGTGCGATATAAGATAGTTCCTGATTTAACATGTTCATTTATCTTAATAAGTTCGAAGAGAACTGTTAATTTTATTTTTTATTATTATATGAACTGAATATATTATTTAACAGAGTTAGAGAATCTGAAATGCACGTAAATCCTTATCAACAAATACGTAGGTGGATCCCTTGCTTTAAACCACCTCTCAGGATGACTTCAGTACTACATCCATTGCGAGTGTTTATATTGCTTTTATCGCCCGACCTTGCACTGCATAGGGCTTATGTATTGCCATTTAAGGGAGAGAATTAGCCAATCAGGGGAAAGCGGGGAGGACATTTAGCGTGGTAGAATGCATGTGATTAAGGAGAAAGAAATATTGGGTACATGTAAAAAGTAAATATTCAAATTATTATCTTTCCGTTATCTAAATGAACATTTTAGATCTGTTTGATGCAGCGAAATTGCATTCGGTATACATTGAATGAATCAATTGACTTTTAGAGCAAAACAGGTATTCAAACATATATTCTTATCATCTTCTCCATTTGTTTAACCCTTTCCAGCCCATGGTGTCATATGACATGTTTATTTTTTGTTCGAGATACATACTTATAAATTCGACTTGGGAAGGTTAACTTTTAACAATTCCCTGCCTTTATTGGAGTATATTTTGATACTTTTTTATATTTATTAATATTATGATAATTCAAAACAGGCAAAAAGTTTTCAGTTATACACTTTTCTAACAAATGCAGAACTATATTCCGCTAGAATACTGTCAATCAGCGTTTATTTTACTTGGGATCATCCCTTCCTATATTCAATTAGTAGAACTGCTGCGAAGATCCTAACCTATGTTAACTTCACATTGATGCTCAATACTTTAGAAGTTCAGACAACCGAACTACTAATAAGAGACAGATAAGATTAAATTTTTAAGGTCACAAGTATCCATCTTATACATTAGTTTTCAAAAATCAATTTAGTGGAAAAAATTGGGCTGGAAAGGATTAAAAAGGAATACGCTACAATGTAATTCCTCTGTACATGTTAATTAATTTTACTGCTTTAGGTTGTCATGCATGATAAAATGTTTTTTCCTGGCTATCTGTTGCTTTTCAGCCTATTTGGGATCCTAAATTGAGAAAAAAATACATAATGAGCGAATTACTGGGTTTTGGCTAATCATACAGTTGTGTTTCTTAAAAGAAACATAATCTATATTTCACCCACGCGTGACTTGATTCTCCTGTTTCCTTATAGTGCTTCAGATAAAACGGAAAAACAGTGTATTTAGAGAAACAATAATATAAGAATAGCAATAATGTAAAACGACACGATTTGCTAACTAGTGCACGCTTTTATCGCTCAAGTAAAATTGCGCTTAACTATGTATACGCTGATTGCTGCTTAAACTGAATTGAAACTCAGATATATAGCAGACGAAGAGGTTCGAGCTAACGAGTCATCGACCTTTTCTTTCTCTTCAATTATCGAGACAGCGTCGGCTGCAACGTGAATTTGAAAGATGAAGTTCGTACTTCGCTTCTGGTATCTGATGTGTCATGAATGACACTTCATTACCTTTCTCACTTTTTCCAGTGAGTTATTATCAACACTGGAACTAGAAGCGGTTACACGTTTCTGGGTTTCACGGAACAAATAAGGAACAAAATCAGAACACTTAGAATCCTGAACTAAGATATTCTTTTTCTAGTAGCTTTGTTTCCATTTTCTGACTGTAAAAGCATGTTCCCGCCACTTTAGTATATTTTTAAATTCTTTAAAACATCTTGAAATTTTAGCTTTCTTCATATCTTGTCATACTGCATTCTCTTTGATTTTAAAGCTTTTGAATAGTTAAAACTGCAGTAGTGCACAACACAGGCGAGACAGACCCACATGGTAAATGACAGTATCAACTTTGATTTAAATATTTGAGACTGGATTAGATGGGAACAAACTTAAGGAGATTCTTTAACTCGGAAAATATTTACGATATCAGACTGCAAACTTTGTGGATGTAGAGACAGGCCACCACGTGGTCCACTGATCTTATTTTATACAGTAATACGATTTAATTGCAATAATCCCAGCTTTACTAAATAGCTAACCACCTTATCAGCATAAAAGTAGATCCCCAACAGCATCTGAGGCGGTTTTTTATCACCCTAAGGTGTAATTGGACTATCTCCAGTACATTTTGAGAAAAGGAATATTAATATCAGAATATCCCAATCAGAGAAAAGGTATTGAAACAAAACAAACACATACATATTTGTAAAGAAGGAAACCACATGGCTTGATCACACAGGAGCTGTCATACTCAACAGGATGCTAACTTCCGTCCAATGCTCTGAGATGAAGTTGAACTCCTGCAGTCGCTGCATCGTTTTCTCTTTCATTCTGAAAAAGTAGCCAAGTAAGTAGCAGGAGGGTCCGTTTTGAACTGACATTTTTGTCCGTAAAGATTATTCTGGTACTGCGTCAGGTTCCCCAATATCACACTAGCTTTCGTCATGTGACGCGGTTGGGTTAAACCTCAGACAGACGTCTACTGAATAATCCAATACTCTATCTGCTTTATCTTGCTCTTGCGACAAGATTCTCCCAATCTGCCGGTCCCCATGGCCGCGCTCACTAAAGTGCCTAGCTTTGGCGTTTCGTGGCGCAGGGGATCGTGGGTTCGAGTCACGCCTTGGGCATGGGTGATATGTCTTTGTAAATATGTATATGTCTGTGTATGTGTGTAAGTAAAAATAGAACGGTAAAATAAATAGGTCAACAGAGAAAATATGGGAAACTGGGGAGAAAAGGAAAGAGGAGAAAAAAAAGAAAAAAGGGAATACAGCGCCGGAGTCCTAACAAGACTCTGGAACTGCATTTATAAAAAAAAAATCTGACCTCATGTTATTGAGTTCAAAGCGTTTTTAGTAGTACGTGCAAAGACGTACGCAATTCCTAGTTCTTGTTTATTTCTGGACCTGAGACATTCCTTCTGGACCTATGGCTTGCAACTTTTCGGGGTCTGCAGCCACTTCATAAAGGCTTGTGATGTGCTTCACGCAGCACAAATTTTGCTAAAGGGCTGACTGTTCTTAGTTTAATTTGGCTTGGCGAATAGTTTCGAACACCTTTAGGTTACTCAATTGAATGTCCTGTCTATAACAATAACGTCATCGATATATGTATAGTTTCCTCCAAAACATGATGACCTTCAAACGGGACCGCTCCCCCTGCCACTGGGTATTAACCATTAGAAATCAAAACAAGAACCTGTACTAGGGGCGAGAGGCAACATAGTGAAAATCTGTTTCCTGGAAACACTGCTTGCAAGTCGAGAATCGCGTCTCAGTTAAGGGACCAGTAAGTGGAAGACTTGGCAACAGCGAGGGTTGGTTTCCAATCACAGACCCCCTAACCGCAAACTATAAAGTCAGGTAGACTTTAGAAGTAGAGTGGAGCAGATCCGTCATGTTCTGAAAACTACTGTAGAGTGGAGAAGTTGCAGAGAATCCACGATTCTCTATAATTTCGTCGCGGCATTGCGGAGTCCAAAACACATTACATTGAGCCGCCAGTCATTGTCCAGCAGACATCGCTGTTTTATCCTTGTTTTGCAGTGGTGCCAACACTTGGACTTCAAGTCCGGGGTGTGAAACAAGTAGACGCGCATTAAGATTCCCATCAATCTCTGGCAACAAAAGCAGTCTTTTTACTGATGTCATTCAACCTTCGGTCTTTATTTCTGCTAACAAGTGTCGTTGAAGTGTTTCATTCACCCTGGGTTTAAATCAAATTTCTGACGTTGGGTGTCTTCCTCTAGCCGTTAAGCACGTCTTTCCTTTCGCCTAGCGCTGCAGTTTCCTACAAGCAAATCATCGTCTTCTCTTTTCCTCGATTTCTTAGTGTTTCGAAAACATTATGAACCTCGGAGTATGCAGAGAATTAAGAGAAAAGCAGCTGGAATCACTTGAAATTTACAGGAAATAGCAACCAACATATGCACGATAATTTGTTTCTTTTAATTATTGCAAAATATGTACAGAGCATACATGGTGCCCCTTATTCTCATCCACAGCTTGAAATTATATCTCAAAGTTCTGCAAGATGCGCCTTAATGTTGCAGCATGTTGGAGCCGATTTAGGGGTAGTACAAGCTATAATCAATTACGCGTTATGGTTTCGTACATACGTTATACATAAAGTACAGGTACTTAAAGTACAAGGTGCCTTTTTTCTAAATGCTTTTGTAAAACAGAAATGTAAATCTTCTTCTGTTCATTCTTTCAGGTTGGTATAGCAAAAGTCTAAAGAGTAGTGGAAAACTTTTGAATATCCAATATTAAGAATCTTCAACACGAATATGGGTGTGGTTTTCTACAGTAAAATGATGAACGATGCTCTCAATTTTATTAATTTGGCGATGCGTAAAACCAACTTAATGGGGGATAGGTATGAAAATCCTTTGTGGGCGATATGTTAAAGTACTTTCAGCAAGAGTGTGACTTTTGGCACAGCGAAAGCCAGAAAATTAGACTAAAATAATTTAGTACCAGCAGTAGTGTAATGGGGTTAATTCTTTTAAGTGTTAATATACAAATATTTGGAAAATTAATGTTTACCAAAATCATTAAATACCCAAGAAAAGCCACATACTTTTACTTGTTATTTAATAACAAAAAGAATTATTTCGTGATTGTCCCTTCAGTATAATTCTAAACAAATTTAGGGTTCTGTAAAAGGGGCATCCTAACCACCAAATCCGGTGTCACGGGTTCGATTCTCGGCAGGAGGCTAAGAATTCTTTTTGGTCAGGTTTATTCCCTATCCTCTCTAGAAAATTTGAAGTATGATTGGATGTGTGAATGTATGAATGAGTGAGCTTAATGTAATTACCAAGGTAACACCAACCCAAATGCTGACATATTTAAGCGAATGAACCCTATCCGGAGCCGCCCTCCTAGAGCCAGGGAAAGGAGGCATCCCAGTGGCACTCCGCTCCATGGTGAGTTCCATTATGATAATGCATACCTCGAGTTTAAATGCCACACCCCTCTTACACAGCTACGGAAGTGAATATGCCACTTCAGTGCATGAACCCTAAAGGGGAGACGATCGAAAATCCGGTAAAAGTGCAGCGATGCAGAACCTGTCTCCCAGCTCTGCATATGGCACCGGAGGACGTTGAGGTATCTCGCAACTTCACCAGGGCATAACTGTTGAGGCGTACCCAAACCCGCATGGGTTTCTTGAACCACTGCCACCCCTGATTCCAACTCAATCTTAAAAACTACCTTCCGGGAGGGACTGAAATATTCAGCCCAGCCTAATATTTTGGTAATGTCAGAAGTACCACAAGCTTCGGTACCACGACAGCTGAACGAGCCGGGGCACCTCCCATATGGATCAAATATTAACAACGCTTTAAAGAGATTGAACATCATTGCCAATGAGGAATTATTTCTAAGTTATAAAGTTGCCGATACGATCCCAGTGGATAAAGGCGGCATATAAAAAAGAAAATGAAGAAGAATTAGGCATTTTTGTACTTTGCACTTTAAAACTGGTTTCTTTACCTAGAATGTTCTGTTTAACATTAGATAAGTAGGCAAAGCAAACTTTCTTGGATATTGTGATTACGCCCTGTGGCTGTAATCGCCGCTGTGAGTGAACGGCTTGCTTCGTATGCGAGCTCGTTTGACATCAAAGCTGTGATTGTAATTCCTCGGCAAGTTCTTCGACAACTAACACTTTCATGGTTACATCTGAATGTTACGCCTGCGGTGGTTTGCACGTGCGACCGTCTTCTGGAAGTTTCCTGCCGCATGACCGACAGGTGTAAAAGGGGAAACGAAGCTTGCAGAGAGTTCAGTTTCAACTGGGAATGTATCGCTGGCAGCAGATGAGTCTGTTTCGACTGGAAATTCGTAGCGTGCAGTAGCAGCCTCACTCGCCGCTTCGAAAGAGAATTGTTGCGAAACCATCGAAGAAAGCCATTCATTTGTGAGCAGATTTTTATTTTAATCAGTGGAGGAGATAAGGAGTTGTTTATTGGAGTGCCAAAGAGAGTTTTTGTTATGTTGGTGTCAGGAATGCGTATCGGAAGGATGTATCCGTGAGGTTGCTGAATCCATTTGACACCGACCAGGGTATCCAGGCCGGGACGCAGTTCGGGACCTGCGAACTAGCAGCGAGTGTATCGCCATACGGCGGATCTGAAGAGCTAGCAATCGCAGGACAAGGGGCCCGGCTGAAAGACTTACTAAAGAGGGCGACTGACCATTTGGCTGCTTTCCAACTGAAGAGGGTCCGGTGTCTACTTTGTTGATACCAGTCTGTCTTCAGCAAAGTGAAGGGCGATTTTAGCCGCAATGACCAAGTACGCCATAACTTCGTCACCAAAACGCCAACCAAAGCTTGTTTCTCTGGCAATAGAGGGGTGGCAGGAAATATGCTGGAAGACATGAGATCTAGGGGAATCACTAAAGAGTCCGACATCCTATGGTGCTCCCCTGTAGTCTTAGTGAAGAAGAAGAAGAAGAAGAACAACAACAACAGTGAGCTACACTTCTGCGTGGAGTACAGAAAGCCAAATGCCGTCACCAGAAATGACTATTTCTCCTCACGACACCAGGACACACTTTCTTGTGTCTAGTGGTTTTCTTCTTTGGACTTGAAATCAATATATTGGCAAGTGACCCTAGATCCCAGAGATAACGAGAAGACCGCTTTATCGACTGGCCAAGGTCTTTGGCAATTTACGTTTATACTATATGGCCTCTGCAATGCGTCAGCCACGTTTCAGCGCCTCATGCAACCAGTAATGAGAAGGTCGATTTACCACGCCTGCCTGTTTTATCTGGATGTCATCGTCGTCGTAGACACAACTTCGAAGACCGTTCCGACGAAATTGAATCAACTGCTGCACGGGATACACTCTCATTTGAAACTGAACCCTCTGCAGTGTTTGTTCCCCTTTTTACACCTGTCGATTGTGCGAAAGGAAACTTCCAGAAGCAGTCGCACGTGAAAACCACTGCAGGTGTGACAAACTCACTCAGGTGTAACAATCGTAGCTTCGATTTTGATAGTGTTTAACGCCCGCTTTTACTACATATTGTACATCAAGCGATGACACTGATGATATATGGAATGAAGATGGAGCACTGATGGAATGTGTTGGCGGGGGAAATCGGAGAACCCGGAGAAAACTCGCCAATGCGCCGCTTTATTCACCACGTGTGGTCGCTTGGGCTCGAACCCGAGCCACCTAGATGAGTGGTGAGTGGTCTAACCGCTCGGCCACGGCGTGGCCCACGTAGCTTCGATGTCAAAAGAACTCGCCGACGGCACACGTATCCACTAAAGCAGGTACTAACAATGGATGGCAGCAATGAGCTACGACTTTCTAAGCAAGCCATTGACACAAGTGCGGCGATTACGGCTGCAGGATCATGCGTGAACAGAAAGAGAGCACTCTTGGCTCCAAATAGAAACAATGAAGATATTTCACTATGCATTACTCAGGGCACGTATCTTTAGCGTTTTATTTGCTGCCAACACAGCAACTGAGCCTGCTTTATATAATAAGTAAACTCTACTTGAGCACGATAACTGCGCCACCAAACCAGCGCTATTCCTAAATGTCCCAAATAGTACCTTTAATGCATCTATTGATTTTGCCCCCTCCAAATGTGTTAGGTTAATGTCATAATGATACAGGTGGAGTAGATGCCATGCTTTGCAGAAAAGAATCGTTAATAACGAAAGGGATGGAGGGGCTTTCTGCATCAGACCAGGAAAATTTGAATATTGGTTTTAAAAGTATAATATTGGTTTGTCGAATCAAGGAACTCCAGCCCCTTCTACATGAACTGGTGCTTTTCAAGAAATCTATAGATAACCCGATAAGCTTTGTAAAGAGAGGATAGGGGTACGAAAAAGGCAAAGAAGAAGTATTGATCCATCAGAATAGAATCTTGAGTATATACATCTTTATCTGCAGCGGATAATTAAAATATATTCTAGCCAAGGCTTATAATTTTTCTTAGTGCTAATGATGCTGTTGCATTCTATATTTCATGTCATTTCCTGATGCTCTTCTTTAAATGTATAAGAGCGCGTGTCTTCCTCTGCCTTGAATTTAAAGTTTTATTTCGAGACATGGACTTCCTCAAGGGAAAATATTTTCCGTGCTTTTTTATGCAAAGAAACTGTGTCACATTCAATTAAGCACGTGCCTTTGGCGTTTTCTTAGAAAACATGGGGACACTGCTAATCGTATTGTTCCTGCCTCAGAGGTGCTCAATTTAAAGGGACGATATTATTTACCTCTTTTGTTCCAGGAGAACGGCTCAGCGAAAGAAAAAGTCTGATGTGTGCCATTCACACAACTTCTAGCTTTTCCAGCTATAAACTATTCTTAAAAAAATTATTCTCTTATTTACATCACGCTAAGCCAGAGAAACTTTAGCAGAATTCGTCTTATTACTTGTTTCACTGAAAGTAGAAGCGATTGCGATAGTCAAATATTTTAAAAATCGGTTGTTATGTAAAACAACTGAGGTTCGGTTCGCTTTGCATGATCCCGTTTGAGAAAATCTAGGTAGTTTCAAACTGAAACCAACAACAAGGAACATCTAAAAAAGGCAACTCAATAAGATAAACGTAGATGACACAAATTATGTGCTTTAATGAGATCTACACTTTTTGCGTAGTAAGTTTTTGTCCTTATTTATAGTGTTTAACGCTCGCTTTTACTGCTATGGCACCACAGGCGATGACTCTGAAGATACATGGAATGAAGATGGAGCCTGGGTGGAATGTGATGGCGAGGGAAACCGGAGAACCCAAAGAAAATCCACTGTGCTGCTTTGTCCCCCGCAAATCTCACTTGCGGTCGCTTGGGATCCAGCCCGGGCCATCTAGGTGAAAGACGAGTGACCTGATCAGCGCAGCCGTTTTATTCTATCTCTAACGATTTAACCTTTATGCAAAGTTCTGCAAAATTCATCCAGAATAAAGATGTCTTCAGACGCTATTCCAGATATTTCAAAATATACATTTTATTTGTGATTTAAATATATTTAATATACGGTACTTTAATAAAAATCGCTAGTCATTTTTGAGGAAGACAAAATTTTCAAATATTTTTTCATGAAGAGGGTAGTTTGTGGTGGGATATTTTTTTTTTTTTTTTTTTTAATCTTCGTGTCGTATCTTTGGTATATACAGGCTGTTTCAAAACTACGGGGCATAATTTCAGGTATGTATTTCTCACATGAAGACAATCAAAATAGTTCATTATAACATGTGTCCGGAAATGCTTCATTTCCGAGTTATGACCTTTACAACATTGAAAGTCCCACCTGTAGACAATCAAAATAGTTCATGTCCGGAAATGCTTCATTTCCGAGTTATGGCCTTCACAACATTGGAATTCACTGAAACGTTTTACTTTTCGCAGATTTTTGCCGTCAAAGGAGACATTAGGAGGGCGCTCTGATAGTTCGTTCTGAGGAAGGTTACATTCAGTGTTCTTTAGGCGTTAAGACTGTGCGACATGTGTTCAAATCAAGAGCTGGCAGAGATACACTTCATGTACGTAAGGCGGACGGCAATGCTGCGCTGGCTCGTCGTTTGTACCAGGATAGGTACCCACAGCGACAATGTCCAGATCGGAAGACATTTGTACGTCTCCATTCCCGTCTGTGCGAGTATGGAACATTCACCTCTCCAGGTTTGGGAAGGGGACGACCAAGATCTACAACTCCAGAAGTGCAGGAGGAGATTCTGGAGGCTGTGGACAGGACTCCTTCTATCAGCACACGACGGTTAGCGTTGCAAGTCAATGTTCCTCATACGACTGTCTTGAGACTGTTGAACGAGTATCAATTGTATCCTTATCATTTGCAACGTGTACAGGCCCTGTCACCAGCAGATTACCCTGCACGAGTTAGGTTCTGTCAGTGGTTCTTGCAGCAGTGTGGTGTAAATCCGAACTTTTCTGCCGTCGTATTCTTTACAGATGAAACAGAGTTCACAAGAGATGGCATAACGAATTTCCACAATCAGCATGTATGGTCGCATGAAAACCCACGTGCAACTGTTTTATCTCATCACCAGGTGCGGTTCTCCCTCAATATGTGGACCGGTATCATTGGTGATCGATTAGTTGGACCCCATGTGCTTGTAAACAGACTTACGGGGCAGGCGTACACAAACTTCCTGGAAAACACCATACCTGACGTTTTCGAAGACACTCCACTGATCAACCACCAACACATTCACTTCTTGCATGATGGCGTTCCTGCACACTTCAGTCTTACGGCTCGCCGGTACTTGGATCGAAGGTTTCCTGATCGATGGATAGGTAGAGGTGGCCCAATTGCCTGGCCTCCACGCTCACCTGATCTGAACCCTCTCGATTTCTACTTGTGGGGCCATTTAAAATCATTGGTTTATTCGTCTCCGGTGCCGGATTTGGAAACCCTTCGGAATCGAATTGTGGCAAGTTGTGAGAACATACGCAATACTCCTGGAGTTTGGGATCGTGTTCGCAGATCAATGAGACATCGATGTGAGGTCTGTATTCAAGCAGGAGGTGGACATTTTGAACATCTTCTGTAATGACAACAACCTGCGGAAAGAAAAACGTTCCATTGAATTTCAATGTTGTGAAGGCCATAACTGGGAAATGAAGCATTTCCAGACACATGTTATAATGAACTAATTTGATTGTCTACATGTGGGAAATACATACCTGAAATTATGCTCCGTATTTTTGAAACACCCTGTATGTATTTAACATAAATACCAAGTTTGGTATTTAGCAGTCTTTTCATTTTTGAGCTGTTCTGTTCACAGTCACATAGACGGACCTTTTTTAAAAACGCTTTTCTGGGTATCATGGGACCTCTAAGCATATATATGCGATGAAATCTCAAAATTGAATTTTTGGGTGAAGTACAATACCTTCCCTAGCAATTATGTTCATTGTATGTACATATGAGGAAGCACCTGGATACCACTTGTCAAGTTACTGGCTTTCCTGTAATATTTTTTCTTTTAAAATAATTTGGTTTTATTATATTATTATTACTTTTAATAGTGAGTATATCTAAACATTATTCTTACGAAACTATATCTTTTATTCCAATACCCGTTAATCAAGGTAAAGTTTTACAGAAATGACTACATTACACATTTCATTGGAAGCATGGAACAAATTGATCCATTACCTATGAAAATATATCTCAGAAATAGCTTATGCCACAAAAAAGTTAATTGAAACAATTGCGTATTTTAAAGAATAAATTGAATTGAGTTTTATTTATGAACACTCTTTAACTGCTATAGTTCTCACCGTCCCATTCTATATTGGGCGAGAAAGACGTTTTAATTTTCCTAAGATGTCCCTTTATCAGGTTTGAGGTTCTTTTACGTGCCGTGAATCTACGAAAAGGCTTTACTTCCATCCCGAAGAAGGCCATGCTAAGAATTTTTACGCCGGAAAAAAATTCATGCTCTCCGCCGGGTTTGACCTGCGACCTTATGAAGTAGAGGCACGTTATCCATAGTCCACGGAGGACGATATTGTCTGTTCTATATACGTAACACTTTCCCTAACTCTGTCAGTTTTCGGGTGCCTTCGGAGTCTGTGAGTAGTTTTTGGTGACGTCGAATGAGATTGACTTGGAAACGTTAAGGACCCCGTCCATGCTTCTGCCCAGCGTCATCCGGGTCTTGTCGTCTTTTACGTCTCTCCCCTCGTCCCTCTTCCCAGTGGTCACGAAGGTTGCCAAAGGCTGTAATGGTCTATGTGCGGTTACATCTGTGTTACAATTTCTTTCCACAGATTTAAAGGGAGATTATGGTAAAAATAGTTAAAATGACACTTCTAACTTTTTATGTAGTGTTATTAATTGGTATGAGAACAGTGCTTATATTTTAAATATAGATTTTAAAAACGATACTGCACATTCTATTTTGTACTTTGATTTCTGCAGCACTTAGAATAAAAAAATCATTACACCTACACAATTTGGAAAAGTTAGGCAACCTTCAGTGTATATTTTAGGGGAAGCTTTGTTCCGCAAACTGCTACTACGGTAAATGTAGTAGCTGACCACGTCTCACCCTCCAATACTGCACCCCATCCATGACGTCTGTAGTGGACCGAGATGGGGGACGCAGCGGCTGGGCGGTAGGCCAAGGCTCCCCGTGAGCTGTCGTGCCATGGAGTTAAGTTAAGGGTTATACAAAGGTCATTCAGTATGAAGAGGTCTCCAGAGGCCATTCCGACAAAAATACTAGACATACATTTCGTTTGTTATGGAAAATATCAAAACATATGGAATTGTAATGAAAATTGTTAGTCATTTTTGAAAAAATCAAGATTTTTGAAAAATTATCCGAGTAAAGGGTGGTTGGGAGTGGGAAATTTGCTTGAAAATCTTTGTGCTGCATTCTTGGAAGATACAGAGCCTCTTTGAATTCAGGGGCCTCAAAACATGTATTTACGGTGAAACCTCAATGTAGAATTTTTTATTGCAATACAGTACCTTCCCTATTTACGGTGTACATTATACATATGTGCTATAGAAGGTAAAAATTGCCGATGAATTTTAATCAGAGAATGGTATAGGTAAGAAAATAATCTTAACAAACATGTCTTCTGTATAAACGTGAGTCAGTGAACTTAAAGCCATTCGTCTACATCCTGTGAAACAGGCTGTCCCAATTTGGCTACACACTAAATGGCGATGACGGACCTACCTACACTGCTGTGCCCGCAGTATGCAATACGCCTCAGTATTGAGGGCAACCTACCGTACGGCTGAATCAAGCGCAGGAATAGTGCTATGACCTTTACTCAGTGTCACATTGGCTGTCACCTTCCTTTTGAGCGGTGCTCCGAGATTTGTGGTTGAGTATTTATGAGAACTCCTGCTCAGAGGAGTGGATTTTGAACAGCCTGCTGTCAAACTTTCAGTTTGATATCATAAATTGTTTCTTAATATAATTTGCCAATAATTTAAACAGTTTTATGGAGCTTTTAATCTCTTGTTAACCAAATTTTACAAACCACTGTTGATATCTTTTTCAGGATTTCTTTGCTGTTTCTAGCATATTTTGGTTAAAATAAGTTTAAACAATTTCCGGATATACCTAAATATACAATAACTTGTAGTCGTAATATCCCGTGAATTCAAATTTGGAATTAATGGAGAGATGGTGGCAGACTCAATGCTCAGTGACCATACCATTTTCAATTCTTAGTTTTCTGGTATTTGTAAGCTGTAACTGGGCAGAGATTAATTGCTTCAGAACGCCATACGTGATAGACGTTGATTACTTAAATGGTTAAGCACTTAAAAGCTTACGTATATCTATTCCCATTGAAATTTAGCAGTGATAATTTTCAATTATACTTATTAAACTAATGATGAGTAGAGCTTGGCATAAGCATTAAATGTGTAAACCGCAATACACCACAATATCCCTTTTAACAAAAAAATCTGATGATGATTTATTTTCAAAATTTAGATGAAAGGTTACAAATGTTGCTTTGTATTAGGTAGTAGATGAAGGTAACATTCTCCACATTTTCCCTCAACAAAATTCCTCAGAATGATGTACTGAGCGAAATGACTCCATTTTAACGTGTGAGGTTTATATTCGGTAATTTTCCTGGCTCAATTCCCGTCAGGAGGGCCTCTCTGAGCATGGTTCTTTTTCGTTGTTTTCTCTGGTCGATAGGTGAATGGTCATTCCCCTTCTGGTACGAGTTTCCTGACTCTGTCATTTTGTTTAGTTTGTTTTAGCTCATACATTTCAAGGTTTTAGGATGAGGCAACGGCGATTGGTGCGTTGCGGTGAGACAGTAGGATTTGCGGTGTATAAGAATTTCTCCCTGGCGCTGTTCTGTCCGGCTGGAGTCACTTCCTGATCTGTTTAGTTTGTCCCGCCCCCCCGTCCCGCCCCAGGCTGAAGAGGATGGTTAAGTCTCGACCGCCGGCGTCAGAACTGGTGTCATTTTCAAGCTTGCTAGCGCGCATTATTGTCCGGATTTAGTCGTCCTTCGTGTCTGTCCTTCCTCCCATCGGTCAATTTGGAAGTGCAAAGGGCCTACGATGGCAAATGCGGTGCTGTGCTCCAAAGATTGTAAGCCCCTCCGAATGACTAATTTGAATCCTCCATGGCATCGAAGTTAACGCCCGTACTACATGGAGTATTTAAATTTCACGTCATATTGATATTTAGGAGACTACTAAACTGGTACCTAATATTTAAAAAAGTTCATACGAGGGGTATTTTAAAACTGGTGTACGGAATACAATAAAACTAATAAATATTTGGGATAATTATCTTTTTATTTCATACTTTGTACCTTATGCTTCCTTTCTATGCAGTTCTCACAGTCATTTAAATTATCACTGTAATGTAGAATACATTTATGTGGTTCCTTCTAACAGAAGTCTGCGAACAGCTTTATAACTTTTTTGTATTCTTCGTAACATGCATTTTTCAGTATTTAAGATATTCATGGTAGGAAAAAAAAGTTTTATCGGTATTGCTGGGGTCAAGGAGGTGGATTGAAGCTGGTGTACAATTTCAATCATAGCACACAAAAAACATCTGTTAATCTCAGGTTCACGGCTCGTTTTTTAACCTTCAAGAAGTTTCCATACACATGCATGAACACGATCTCACAGATTATCAAAGTACATTTTCAGTACAGAAAGTTTTATCGCCGGAAACAATTGCACGTTTTCTAAATCAGAAATCTGTGACAAGGGTCACAAATACTTATGCTATGCTAAGATAAGTGTTCAGGAAACATTGATAACTAGTGGAAAATTAGTGTAACATTTGAAGAATTGGCTAAAAATAAATTTCGAAATATATTTATTAGCCGGCTTTAAGCTGATACACAGAGAAAGAAAGAAATAAACATTTAGTAATTCGTGCTTTATTGCAAAGCGGTCCTTACTTTAAAAATAACCCTCATAACTTAGAAAAAATAAGATAGTGACACACACACACATACACACCCACATATCACTGATTTGAATAATGTACGCCTAAACTAATTGGTCTTTCTCTATGTATTTTGAGTGCCCAACTTTTTGCAGATGATAAAGTTATATTTAGAAACTCTGAGCTCAATTTACAGAAAGAAATTTTTAAATTAAGTGAAATCGCAAAACTTTATAATTTAAAAATGTATACTCAAAAAACTAAAGTGATGATTTGTGAAGAAAAAAAAATAGAAGTAGAAAAAATAATTGAACAGGTCTCCAGCTTCAGATACTTCGTATATCAAACTTTAAATTTATTATATAATTTATACTATAAACTATATACATTTATACAGATAAATGAGACTATTAAAAGGACATTAAATAACTGAAGTCCATAGAGAGACTATCATAATGTTTTTTCAAGATGAGGTCCTACCAACGATGCTGACGTATGACAATTTTCTTTTGTTGATAGAACTAATGAAAAATGGAATGAATTGCATGTAGCAGTCTTCCAGGGCTGCCAAATTACCTTAAAGAAGTTCAGGCATAATTTAAAAAGAATAAATTATAGATAATTCATTAAAGTGAATATTGTGAAGTAATTAAGGATCTCAAAAGATATCTATAACTATTAATGTTGAGGTCTCATAGTAACTGTTTATAAACATGCTGGTAATTGGTATAAGTATTGTTATACTGAATAATAAGTAGTTAGGTATTTGAAAAACCCTCTATATAGTATGTTAGTTGTATGACTATAATTAATTTGTACTCGTATTATTAACTGTAAGATTATTGTTGTGAATAGCTTTCTTACATTTAACTCTGTCGACGGGCAGAACCCAAATGCAGAGAGTAAATACATACATATGGTGCTGAGAATTGGACAATAAAAGAAAGATAATAAAAGTTGTCGAAACAGCAGCATTGAAATAACTAAAACCGCTGGTTATATACATACTTCTGCACCATAAGAAACATGACATCAGGAGAGAGCAAAATATGACAAACACTTCAGAGTGTCAGATGAGCATTGCCTGATTACTATGATGTAACCAATATCCACGAATCACCCTTTCAGCCATAGCATTTTCTCATAAAACTTACGCTGTGCACGGAGAGAGAAGTAGCGATATTCTCGGAGTACAGCTTAATGTTTCGGAAAGTGAAAAGTAGCCGCCAATACCGACGAGAAACTGGAGCTGATCTAAGGCACAAAAACAAATGAAATTCCTGCATTAGAGAGATAGAGAGCCAGAATCAGAAGCGATCTACTTTCCTCAGGCTTATAATTCAGTTATGGTTAAAGCTTGCCACAATTGTTTCATAATCTTGGCCTTCTACTAATCTACATACTCTCCAGCTGGAAGGGAGTTAATCACTGAATGTTGCATAGCATACTTCTTTGCCCACAACAAAATGTGAAGAGAAACATTTCTGCAAAGCGTATTTCCATTTACAAAAAGTATGTAGAAGAACGCGATGCTGTATAAATACCTACTAAAGTGTGGGTAGCGAAAGTAATTTGGATTTAACACATCAGATTTTTCATGATATTCTTTTAAGACTGAAATGGAAAAATGAAACTTATTTGTTTTCATTTAAAAGGACACCGAAATTATAAACATTATTTTCTAAAGTATAGTAACAAAAACTTTTTTCTCCCAACATCTCTTATTTCTTCCATAAAAGGATTAATATAAGAATACAAGTACCTAACAGTCTTTCTTTAATGCTTTTGTAAAAATTCTGCCGTATAGTTTCCTTTCGACGTTCGCTGCGGCAAGGATTACTGCTCGCTACGATTGTCCCGTTGAAGAGCTGTTGAACGCGATGCATTCCCAATGAAACCTAACCTCTGGGCAGGGGCTCTTTCCCCCGTTTATACTTCTCGGCCACGTTCCAGGAAATTCCCAAAAGCCGTCTCACGTGCAAAATCACCGCAGATGACACAAACTCATTCAGATGTAGCAATGCCGGGGTTTGACGTCAAAGAACCTTCCGTCAGCGCACGTGTGCATTCACACAGGTGTAACAATCACAGCTTCGACGTCAAAAGAACTTGCTCCCAGCATACGTGTCCACTAACGCAGGTGTAACAATTGATGACAACAATAAAATAAGCATAAGGAAGTAAGCTGTTCACACACGTTCGGCGGTTACGGCCGCAATGTATTCACAATATTAAAGCTAGAGCTTTAATTTTATACAGACATTACCGGTAATAGAAGGCGCCGTATCAGATAGATTCAAGTCTGTCTTTTCATTTAGATATATATTCATTAATTTGTAATATTTAATTAGCTAAGTTAAAAATATATCTGCTTCTGCAGATATTGAACTAAATACTCCAGTTTTTAAAATTACAATTCTTATATCTTTTTAAAAATTATTTGTTTTAAATTTTCCTAAAGAGGACAGTATTTTAAAACATAGTTTACATCATAAAGGGCAAAAACTGCAAAACAACATCGCATATTTATTCTAATTAATTTTTTAAAACTAATTTGTGAGCCATATCAAGTTTGCAACTAGACGTCTTATTACACACAATTTAATGTGTTTTGGGGAAAATTTCAGAGCTCTAGCTGTATTTTTGTGGGCATAGATAGATTTTGGGTATGAAAAAATAACAAATATTTTGAATATGAGAAAAATGGTTTTAATGGTTGATGAGAGAGTTATTTAACTAGCGCAACGCTTTAAAATGGCAGTCAAGGAAAATCAAACATTGTAAATATGCACTTATTTTTTATACAAAAATAAAAATATCAACTTTTTTTTTTTTTTTTTTTTTTTTTTTTTTTTAGCAAAATCGCTGAAAATTAATCAGCCCACGTCCCCTTAAAAACTGTTTAGGAAACAAATAGCCTATCAGAGGGGAATGGGAAGGAGATGAGAAAGAAACGAATTTGTCTAATTCACTCCTAACATTTATTGATTCACAATGCTTCGCAATGATAGTTACGAGGGCTTAAATTTCGCTATGTGTCGTATTTTATGGCCTGGTTTTTCTAGTATTTTTCGAATCATTTGCATTTTGTGATGCTCGAGCATATAGTGTCTTTATGATTTGTTGAGAATAATAACTGCTCAGGTCCACATCGACCCAGAGATGTGTGTCTCCATCTTTAGGGAAACCACGTTTATTCGGCCACTGCCTAAATTGAACCGTTGTAATATTCTCACACCATTGAACACTGGCACTATGTTTTCGGCTGAGGCTATACTTCCAGCAACCTTAAGGGTCCACTCCCACTTAGCGGAATCGAATCAAATCGAAACAACTCCTCCCGCTCTCATCTAATGGAATCAAATCAAATCGAACCATATAAACTCACGAAAGTGAAGCATATGTGCTTCTGGAGTTATAAAATGGGTCTATAATAGCATTATCTAATTTATGAGAAGAGGTGGAGGAAGAAGAAGCAGATAACATAAAGAAGAAATGGAAATAGTGGATTCATTAAACGACGCCCATTAGTTAATATACTAATTTCACTGCAAGCATTATCGCGTGCATTCATATTAGAATCATATTTTTTAGTTTTGCCATAGAACTGTAAATAGCCTATAACTAGATATGTTAACTTTTCTTTCTTATTTTTTTTAGAACTGAAAACGAAATGTAAACAGCATTCCAGCCTAACCAAAAATAAATAGGCAATTTTGAGGCTTTAACAACATTGAGAGTGTTTTTTTTCTGCGAATACTCAGGATAACTTGTGATTATAATCGAAACAAAACGCTCCACTCCGGCTGTAGAACAAATATTCTTGCCAACTAATTATTTTTGGTTCGATTTGATGCTTCTCCTTTTGTTTGTACAAATCCATTGTAAACGGAAATTCTGTTCAACTCGGTTTTGCCATGTATAAAATTTAATCGAAGCATTTATCTCCTTAATATTTTATTTTAATACTTTATAAAAGCATTAGAGAGAAACAATCAGTACTGAGCCGTTACCCCGTTACAAAGCTCCAACATCACTGTTGATAACTACTTACGTCACAGTTACGGCAAAACCAAACTAACCATACAACTATCCCGAATTACGTAAATTGCAGCTTCGCTGCGACCAGATGGGAATGAGCAGAATCATTCATTCTCCACTGCTTTTAGCAAGCCATCGTGGGAAAGCACAAAGTCAGTCCAGCTGGAACATCGGCGGTTTTCTCCTCAATAAGCACAGCGAAGCTCCCTGCGTAGCTGCCTAGGGTAGATAAAAGTGGGGTTTCTTTCGGCTTGGGTAAAATTTTGGATGATATACCCATGGTGAGTAAAAATTTTGCAATTGTGAAAACTCATTTTTGCTGGGCATAATCTGACCTTAATTCGCATCTGTATTTTCACCAGAACTTGTTTCATTGCCTGTAGCTTGCTTGTAACTGATATGTAGCTTCTGTGTAATTTATGAGCTGGTTTCGCAAATTACAATTCACAATGTAGTACTTACATATATTAGTAATGACTATTCTAGAAAGAAAAAAAAAAAAAGGTTACTCAAAATAAATGCAATGAAACTCTGCCCATATATTTTGCAGTAGCGGTATGGATTTTATGCAAGAAAGTTCTGAAGGAATTTCATTGGCTGATTTTCTCTGGGAAATAGCTCAAGACGACCTTTTCAAAGAACTATCTTGGACTTCGAGAAAACATAAATTCCATGGAGAAAGGAAAATGTCGAGGGAGGAACTATAACGTCAAATTCCAAGGATGAGTAAGCTTTCAGTTATAGTACCTTTGTTTGTGTACTATTTCTCTCTGTCTCTTTCATATACCGCAAAAGGTTTTTGGTTTTATTTAATTTTATTGTTTCATATTAGTGTAAGCCTTTGATAGAATTTTTGATAAATATTGCCTATAGCTATAATGGAAACACTTGATACATAACTAGTGAAGAATATCCTTCTTGGTTGCAAAAACCGATATTAACTATGATTTATTGGCCTGATCATGTAAAGCAAGGAAAACTGTTACCATATCCCTTACTCTACTATGTGAAGAAATTCTATGGCGTTGAAAATTAGAGATTGTTCACTTCATCACCTTTTCACTTAATTTTCCGTTCTATACAATCGAAAATGTTTCATCTGTGAACTTAATTTTGGAGTTTTCGCCTATACACAACTTTTGTTTATAGCTCTATGCATTCATTTTAATAGGCTAATTATGAAATAATAACAAAAATAGCAATAACACAAACGGATAAGTTATAATCGAAAGATAATAAATGCGAATATAATATAGGTACATAATGTAGTGCTATTATAATTGTACTCACTGTGAGTAATGATGAAACATTGATGCGTTCATTTTTATGACTGAATATTACATAACTAAAGAACTGAACACGTGCAAATGGCTTACTGCAGAAAGGCACTTATCCACATTTTCTGACTTAACAGTAGTCACAAAAGCTGAATTAAAGCTTTCTAACTTCAGTAAACATAAAATTGTATTATTATTATTATTCATGCACAGATCCACTGATGTACCTAAGAAGAATGATCGTTGAAAAATTAAATGTGTAACAGTTCTACCAACTGGCTTTCTGCAGTAAGTGGTACATGTACTTTTAAAGATCAGCCCTGATGTGAGAGAAATCGTTAATTTAATTTCCTACATACGGACACAACAAGCCCCAGACAATGGCTATAACAAAGAGCCTACTCCATGAACGAAACAATCTACATCGTCGGGAAATGAACTCCGCACCTTACTCAATACCAGAAATGGAAACCGCTGTATACCGACTAAGCTATGATCTCATCTGAGTGACCTGGCATATAACTGCGTTAATATCCTGCTATTTCGCTTTGAAACGGATAGATAAAACTCAGTGGCGGAATAAATGCACGCTCTTTAACTGCTGTAGTTCTCTTCGTCCAATTCTACACTGGGCGTAAAAGACCGTTTAATTTTGCTTAGAAGTTATTTACTGCATTAAATTACATTAAAAATTAAACTCCTGCGCAACAGCCCAAGCGGCCGCTGCGTCCCCCATCTTGGCCCACGACCGCCGGTACCGGGAATCGAACCCAAGTCTCCCGCTTGGCAAGCAGCCGCGCTACCACCGCGCTAAGAAGTCGACTGTTACTGCATTACGTGCAGAAAATTCAGAATACGGTACCAACAGCATTATTTCCCTACCGAAGGGAAGCTATGCTAAGAATTTTTAAGCCCGAAAAATTCCAACGCCCTCCACCGGGTTTGAGCTCGCGGCCTTGGGTAGCATGGTAACCACTACACCACGGAGGAAGACTACTGACCCGAGACTCTATTTGCGCTCATTGTGCAAGATTCCTGTTTTAATGAAATATACGAAATACTTCATTTTCACTTCACTGGTGATGATCTTGTTCCAAATATTCTCTCCTATAAACGTCGCTTCTACCAGGTGACCCAACTGCCCCTTATCTGACGTGTGCAGATATCCCTTCGGGCTCTAAAATAGTTGTAGAACTCAATGGGGCTATTTCAAGTTAAAACTCCGCCAGTGGAGAACTGGCGATAGTGACTTTCGTTTTATCGCTCACAAAGAGCGTGACCCGCCTAAAACGTCTCTGCTGATAAACAAAACGGTCGCTCCCTCCAGTCCTCCATTGACGGGCAAGTTGGGTTGCCAGGCATAATGAGGATATCGTCAAGCTTGTGTCACCCCAGAAAAAAGTATTTGATCTGGGGTAGTGTAGAATAACGAGCATCGACTGCACCCGTAGGAGCACTAAATGTCTTCCTGAAGAGTTTTTGCTCTATTTAAAATAAACTAATCTCACTGTAACACTTTGATAATATATTATATTTAGTGTCTTCAGATTTATTCGGCCACTGCCTCCAGTCACTTTTCCTTGCATGACGTCAATACTGGGTAGCAAGTTTATCACGCAATGCCTCTTGCAGAGGACTAGCAAACGATGAGTGGAAGGGATGGATGTCAACAGTTTCAGGGCCACCTTAGTGAAATGGGAATTGTATTCCAATATTTACGTTTGGCGCATGCGTCTCGTACACTTGCAATGACCGTATTTATGTTGATAGGTAACTCGAATAATTGGACGGTTAGGGTAACGTGGAGAAGTTTTGAATGGCATATCTTCTCATTGTAATATACGCTTATTCATACGCTTTACAGCAACAAATTAAAACTGACTTACTCAGAACAGATTAAGAAAACACACATAAACTAAAGAACGTACAAAATGTCATGGTGAAAAACAGTTCTAGACCGACCAGAACTACAACCTGTTTACGCAGTCGGCAATACATGCAGTCCAAGGTTCAATTTCGCACCTCCCCTTTGAGTAAGGGGCTCGCTGAAATAATAGTGACGTCATGCACTTAAATCCAATGGCGCTGAAGGCCAAATAAATCTGAAGATCCAGTATAAATTGCCATTATTACCATTATGAATACCACTTTTCATCTCAGTGACATCAAGCTATTATCACAGCATAGTAATATAATATAAAGAGTGTATAGAAATTTTCAAAGAATCATGTTCATTTGTTTCTGAAATATATCACACTTAGCATGTATTTTGATGTTTACCCATCATTATAAAGAAAAACAAATTGAAGCTTCTTTTAAAATGCAAATAAATTTACTGTATGAAAAAAGGATACATATTCTTCATTTAAGTGGTTTTTGCTTCAATTTTACGAAAATCAAACTATGGAAATATTTAATTAAATAAGGATATAAGCCAATCTTATATCAAGCAAATGCGCCTACTTAATTATTCTTGAGATTGGAATAAACTGAGAAATCAAATGACCAAAAATGTTTCAAGATAGACTAGTGACAGAGATGACCAGATATCCCTAACAATTCCAGCTTGAATGCCGTGGCACATTGGTGAGAAACAATAGCGATCAGAGAGGGTGACGAAGCGACCCTTATGGCCCCAACCTGAAGCTCTAATGCGGCCGGTGAAGAAAACTGAACTAAGCGTATACATTTGTGCAATCTATGAGCAGGTCACCGAACCATCGCCAACCTGAAAGATGAAAAGAAGGAGGAGATGAAATAAGAGGAGGAAGGGAGAGGATTCGTTGTAGATTAAAAGCACTCCAGCATTCACCTTGTCGGACACAAAAACCACCGAAAAACCAGGGTCAGGGTGTGATGCCTCGGGAACCCTCGAATGCCACTTACAAGCGAAAAACCGCCTGAGCCACCTGGCTCGGTTAACAATTCAGGGCTATTCATAATTACTGGGCTATTGAAGGTAGATAAAAAGAGGCTACCATTACATATCTAAACGTTGCAAAGAAACAGAGAAGTTAACTTAAAGCCGAATCCTGTGAAAAGGAAGACAACTGTAATAGGATGTATATCTCATTATGCATCAGTTAGGCATATATTACAATATCACATTTCATATGTTGTAATCACTAGGTTTAGCATCTTGGGGACCGATAGCGGGACACAATCGGATACCAGTTGCACACCTACTGTGTAGAGACCGACCTGCATTGGCGACTATATGGCTACATGTAAACAACCTGTAGTAATTTGGCTTGATGCAGCAGTATACTATGCTATATATTACAATACTGTTTTACGGCAATTAATGCATTTGATGATAGTGCATGCTCTTCAATCAAGATTTCAAAATCTCTTGCTTCAAATGGATTGCATGAAGATTTTCAATTCATACAGAAGAACTTTATATATCTACGACAATAACACACATTTGGAAACATCGAATATTGAAATGCTTTGAGTCCTGAAAGCTGTCGTTGAACTTGTGCAATTAATTAATCAGAAACCCGCGACACCTGTTTTAGACCATGTGAAAATGAAAGTGAAGACTGTTTAGAAAAAAAGTCGGATTTTCAATAGTGCGTGTACTACGAAGTGTGTTACGAGGTGTTGCTACGGAAATAATTCTGATGGAATATGTTACCTAATAGTCGATAATGTGTCCTATTTCCATTTTAATCCAATCACATCTCTGATGTGGAGCGAAGTTTTTCACAGTATAAAGCCTGTGTATGTGCCAATCGGAGACGATCTATATTTGAGACGTTACGAATGTATGTTGTTGTGCATTTTAATCTATGTATCTTGAGAGAAAATGTAACGGATAATGATCCTGATGACTTGCTGCACAACAGCAATTGAACGCATGTAAATGTTAAAATTGTTATTTCCCGTAAATCAGTGGTATTTATGTTTACCACCCACCCAATCTCAATTGTCTTCCACTGCTAGTGAAAACATCACAGTCTACCATGCAACCACTGTTCCATTTTCCTTTTATTAGTACCACTACGTCACACTGCTTTGTCAACACACCACAATATATACAATGGTGCGCTAACTTCGATTCTGTCCCGTTGTCGGTCCCCAAGGTGCTATCCGCAGTGATCACATTTAAGCTGTTTAGTAATATTATATTACACTACATCAACCCTCACATCTTTTATTACAGTTTGAAAAATCTGATATGTTCCATTCACATGCGTTTCTCTACATCACTGTAACCCATTGTTGTTTCAAAGTTTATTCTTCTATCTACATCATGTTAATCGAGATAAGCATTCGCAGAAATTATCTTATTACTTGCTTCCTTGTAAGTAGAAGTGAAATCAGGGAGTAAATCAGGCTAAAGCTATAGTAAAATCATTTAAAAGCTAGTTGCTATGTCATTTAATATATTTATTTGTTTTTATTGACCAGTATCTGACAAATTTCTGTATGAAGAAGGTTAAGTGTGTTAAATCTGAGAGACTTAAAAAAGAATATTTCGGAAATTGTCAACGCCATGAAAAAATTGTGTATGACATACATTGTGTGTTTTAAATAGATCTGCATTTTTGTGTTGTAAGTTTTTTTCTATCTCTTACGATTAATCAGTTATGCAAAACCATTCAGAATGAAAAGACCTCCAGAGGCTATTCCCAGAAAATTCAAGATATACATTTTATTTGTCATGTAAATGTCTTTGTTTAATATATAGGATTTTAACCAACATCGTTAGAACCGTTTTTGAGAAAATTAAAATGTTCATTTTTTACATGTAAAGGTAGTATGGATGGGAGGATTTTTTTCTTCAAAATCCTCGCGTAGCATTCTTGGAAGATATTAAACTTAAATACGCAATTTGATATTTTAGCGATTTTTCACTTTTCAGTTATCGTGTTTACAGAAACACTGACTTTTTCACAAAAATGTGTTTTTGTTTTGTTGTTTTATATAAAGGATACTAAAACGTTTATTATGGGTGAAATATCGGTATGGCAATACAATACCTTCTCTCCTATGTGCTATGTACTAAGTGGAGAAAGTAGAAAGATCTAAATCATTGAACAACACGGGTTGTAACAATGGTTTTTATCCTGTTCTGTTGTGTCACTTTATGGAATATTTATAAATAAACTTACTTTAACTTTCTAGTATATACATACATGTGTAATATTTTCATATAACCTAACCTAAAACTTAACCTTAAGGATACCCATCTTTGAAAAACCTAAAATCTACAGTTTTACTCGGCTTGATTTGAAACTTTAAAACAGCAATTGCAGTATTAAGAATAGTTTACATGATAATTTTCAGACATTTGTTCAAAATAGTTCCTGTGATATTAACATATTTATAGTATTTTAGTATCATTTAATGAAATCATTCCATAGGATGCAATTTCAGTTAGAGAAATGTAATACTTTGCAGTTATACCGATAAATACAGTATTAGTAAATTGATGAGATGAAAATTTTATCTCATGTTTTTAGAAGAAAAAAATATTTAATTGTCATTTTATTAATACTTTTATTTTTGCTATGGAAATATGAAGTTTATTATTTAATTATACAAGCACTGCTGATATTATATAAAAAAACCATGTCATCAATTTTCTTTTGTACTATTTTTATCTAAGCATAAACATTTTCCAGCTTCTGTTTTGAAAACTGCATCGTGTGGAGCAATTTGAATTTTTGAAAACGCTGAAAAATAAAAACACGAGAAAATAGATTTTAAAGTTTAACATACAATTTAACACAGTTTCTTTTAGAACTTCATATTCTCCTGCAGCAATTTGTATTTTCAACTTGAAATAGACATATTTAAGGCCAAATGTTCATATTAAGGATACCCATGGGTATGAAGTTGATGAATACAAAGACAGCAGCAAAAATAGAAACTAATGGTTGTAATTATAATAATAATAATAACAATAACAACCACATTCATTTTGTTCTTCTTAATATTGACTTCCCAATAATTTGCTATATGTCCTACATCTACTTCACTAATGGTTTCTGCTATGCTTTTATGTATTTCCAGTTTTTCTGTTTGTTAATCTTTATGTTTTGAATTGTACAACATTTCATGGTTCATAATAGGAAATAAGGAGTTTGGTTATTGCCACTCACCATGTGTAATATCTGCCATTTTCTTTTCTAATCACAACTGTGATCAAAGGTGTGATGCTGGGTATAACTTTTATGACAGAAGTATGTAACAGCTAGATATGATCAAAGATGCTATATTACATTAAATTTTTTATCACACTTTGATTGTAAAGAGACAAAACTTAAAAAATAGTGGAATGAATACTCATGGTGTCTATCGTTGGTGCTCTACCAAGCGAGAGAAACGCAACCCTGTCAGCAGTAACAGAAGATAGAAGCTACAATGCATACCTGAAGCAAATAAGGGTTTAGCGTTTACTGCAATACGCCTCTCTGCTCCCTCCACCTTACGGCAGAATGTAGTTTCCTTTTATGTGTGTATGCATAATGTATGCGAAAGATAAGACTGTCATGCTGTTGGGTCCCTTATTTCTTGCATTTACGGGGCTGGCGTATACTTCAAACTGTAGACTATTTATTACACTCCCTCTAGATTTACACATTTTAACATGTTTGATGCACTCGCTTCTTTAGAGCCTACTGACATTGTAGCTAATTACTTGGTATCGCAAACTAAATGTTGAGGTTAGGGGCATCATATCGCTATAATAGATCATCAGTTAAAACAAACAGTTTGGTTCCTGATATTCACAACGCTCTCTATCAGTAATCAACCAACGTATATTCCAATTAGCATGTGCCTCTTTTAAAACATAATTTCTCCGTCCACTTTAGCTTAATCATGATAACAATATTTTGCAGAAATAATATAAATTTACTGTCAAATTGTAAGTTACACATTGTCCAATTCCTCGTTTTAGCTTCAAAATATTTTATAGTGAAATGGGGATTTCTTTCCGGCCATCTAACCATTTATCCACATTTTTGGAATATAAATATGCAAGTTTATTTTTATTTATGGCAATATAACAGAATACAAGATACTTCATTGCTAGTACCTAAATCAGAATATATTTAACGATTGTATCTGTGAACCTGGGGTGTTATTTTGAGAGGAAAATGCCAATTTCGCCAGCTATTTTGGAAGGGACCGATGTTGCTAGGAAATTTACCTTTGCGTTTGCCATTGTATTCCAAAGGTCCCGTTCAGCACGCGAGGTCAAGGGAGGTTACCAGAAATTCTCAATATTTGCCACATCTATGGGTGTGCATGGATTTCGGCCAATGAGAAGGCGACAGCTTACAAACTGCCGGGAAATTAAGAAACCGACGCGAAAACGTTCGGCCAATAAGAAGTGATTTTAAGGCGCAAAGTAAGTTTTTATAAAGCCATATAAATATGGGTGTCTAGATGACACAGGGGCTTGTTGCTTGTTTCGTTCGGTTGTTAAAGTGTGCTCCAGTGCTCAGAACGGCCAAAGAAGGAAAGTCGCGGTAAAGGAGACGAAGGATTCGTGCGTGAGTTTAGATCGCTCAAAACCACTTCGTGTTTGAGTAAAAAAAAAAAAAAAAAAAAGCGGGAAGTGAGAGATGCATATCGCACCGCGCGAGATCTCGCGCCGTAAGAACCGCAACACAATAAAATCAAAAGAACGTACCCAAGTCGACTTATCAACCAGAAAATTAATTGAAGTGAGCAAAAATGTCTTGTGTCCTTTTCTCCACCCCTGAGAAAGAGATGAGTCTCTTGGTCTTTCAGCCACAGGCACGAGGAACCGTAGCGTCCAGGAGAGCGGGAGAGACAGCAAAAAGATAGTAGGCGACGGAGAGTTTACCAGAGCAGGTAAGAGAGGAAGAATGGTGGCAATAGATGGCTAAAATATTGGTTCAGCTCAAATTGTACTTATTCGGAAATTGCTTGCCACATTAAAGTTATTCAACAAAAGCTGAATATCTTCATTTTCCTCTCATTAAGCCTTACCCTTTGACCTGTGGCTTCCCAATTATAAAAAATTATTGAGCATGACGGGGACCTCAAAAGCTAATCCACCTACAGTTCAAGAATGGGCACTTTATTTTTTTTTTGGCAATACTTAATGTTTGTGGTATTTAAAACCAAATTTTAGAGATGTGTTGATAAAACATAAACAATAAAACATTTCCACGAAATGCAATTTTTACTTAGGAAGGGCATATAGAAATCTCCGTCTGAGGTTTCTAAAGTATATTTGACTAATGTATCAAATTTCGTATTTATCCTTTATAATTATAGTTTTTTACTTGTGATGCCTTTCCCCTCTCTCCCTCTAGATCAGGCATGCCATTGTAGGGGAGGATGCTCTCCCCACCACTATGTCTGCAGTGTTACATCGTCTCATAGCTGCAATGAATCAAAGGATAGTGGGGGTTGTTTTACACACGTCGCGGTAGCAATAGGGCATCAGTTGGGAACTGGCTGCCCACAAAGCAATTATGCATGAATCAAATTAAATATTGATGAAATCTGACCATTCATAATGCAATATATTTCCGACAATTTTACGTATGGAAAATAAGAAGTTTTTATGCGTATAGATTTGTTTTATTTGGAATATATGGCCACATTTAACTATCACGATTAACCAGCTGTTATTTTGTTGATGTCTGTTTAACTGTAGTTACATTCAATCTAGTGTAGCACATAAATTACGGTCGCTGATTCTAGACCGCTTTTGTTTTTAACATTGTTCATAAGTGAAAAAACCTACTTGCACACGTATGTGGCTTCAAACATTGTCAGGATACGTTCACAGAAGTTGCGCAAATTCGGAAATGACTCTTTATTTAACATTTTATAAACATCAATTCACACCTTTCCACAATTTCTTACAACGTTGTTCTTCTGCAGTTCTATAATATCTGATTGTAAGTGAACAGGAACACCATCTGAGCTGACAGATAATAGATTACTTAAACTATGAAGTTCATTTTCCATTGCTGACACTTCTCCAAATCTTCTTACAACATCAAATGAAGGTCCTCTAACATTTAGGAGGTATATTGACTCTAGCCAGTGAGTAGGAAGTAAGTCCATTTATTTTAGTTTTCAACTGATAGTCTACGTTAGCACTCATGGCTGATATTTTTGATCTCACTGTGGTTTGTCCTAAAGGCATATTATAAATGTTTCTACCATGTCAAGACAGAGTTCTTCTGCAACATTAACGAGGCACTTTTTAATAAACTCTCCTTCTGTGAGGGGCTTATTTGCTTCAACTATTAATATAGCCACCTTGTAACTTGCACGTAGCAATTTGATGGCGGAATCGTTCTGGTTTTGTTGTTCATTCAGGACCTCATTGGAGCCTGGTTCGTTGTGCTGTGATTGGTGGTTTAAGAAATCCACTTTTAGTTTATTGCACATACGTTTACGCGCAGCGTTACAGAGTATGCGGTCATTATACTGTTGAAAAAGGAAATTGTTAAAATGCCTCCTAATATTATACTGTGAAAACAATGTTAGCTGCTTATGACAAATTAAACAACAATCTTTATCACTGTGAAGCACAAAGAAGTACTGTTCCTCCAACAAAGGTTGAAATGTGTACCATGACATACTGCCAGTGCTTCTCTGATCTACCTGAAGGCTTGTTTACTTGTACACGTAACTGCTCCAAGGAAGACGTGAACTCACTTGGAGCGACGTTGTGGGCAATGGAATGAGGGATGGAGGGGAATGTCACTCGGTGACACTAGACGGCATGCCTGCTCTAGATCCACACCTCAAAACGTGTGGGAATCTTACATTTCCAATCTTCCTTCAGGCGTACATGGATAACAACCTATAGCATATACAGCTTTAAAAGAGCTGAATAAATTGTAAAAAGATAGAGCACAATCCCATTAATTTAAGAGATTAGGGACGTTTTGTACACATTTGTGTACAGGTGGTCAGGAAGAATCTAAAGCTGTTTAGTTGGCTGCACGTGATGAGATTTTAGGATCTCTGGACTTTCAGGAGCTAGCAGAAGCCATTAATAACGTTAAATAAATAAAGAAAAAAGGACACTAAGTGTGAATGGCATAACTGCAGAATTATTAGAAATGCTCCTACCTATTTTTAGTTTATTAACGGCGATAAATTCATTTTATTGAAGTGGCACATTCCCAGAAGGGTTTTCATTTTTAAATGAGAAGACCGCAAAAGATGAGAAATGTCTTTCTACCACTATATAAATAATAAATGCTAAACTCATAACTAATCGAGTAAGTTGTACGAGGTGGATCAAAAAGTAATTCACAATATTTTTGTTTACAAAAAAGCCTAGTAGTTCAAAAAATCAGAAATGAACTTACAAATTTTACCTACTTTTTGACATAGTCACAACTTTCTTAAAACACATTTATTTCATCGTGATACCAGTTTCAATATGGCCTGTTCGTAGAAGTCCGTTTCGCTGGAGTATAGCCATCTGTGGACTGCTGATTTCACTTCCGCATCTGTCACAAAGCGTTGGCCAGCCAGGAATTTCTTCCTGGGACCAAACAGATGAAAGCACAATGGTGTAAGGTGAATGTTGGAGCACCTCCCAACAAAATTTAGTGATTTTCTGACGAACAGCAGCAGCAGCATGAGGGCGAACATTGTTATGAAGAAGTTTGACATCGTCAGCATTAATGTTGTAGCGTTTGTTACGAAGGGCAAGGTTTAATTTCACCAAAGTTTTAATATAGACTGCAGCTTTCATGGCGGTCCCATGTTCAGCAAAGTACACCAATAAACCCCATGCATATCCCAAAACACTATCACAATCGCTTTCCTCGCTGAATTTTCTTTCCTGGGGAACCAGTATGTTTCCGCTCCATATTTGTCTGCTTTGTTTCGGGCGTGTAGTGATATGCCCACGACTTATCATCAGTGACGATTCCTTTCAGAAAGTCATGCCTTTCTGCAGTGTATCGCGTTAAGTGATCCAAGCTTTTCATTATTCGCTGGCCCTTGTGGTTGTTTGTCAGATTCTTAGGCACCCAGCAAGCACTTACTTTACGAAATTGCAACGTCTCATGAACAATATCGTACCCTGCACCATAGGAAATGTTGAACTGTTGCGATAAGGTTCACAGTTGCACATGCCGGTCGTTTAGAATTGCCACCTCAATGCCTCCGATATTCTGCGGGGTTGCAGCTGTGGCGAATCACTATGGCTCACACAGCCCTCTTGGAAGAATGTACAACACCTGGAGACCTGTGGTCCATACAATCATCCCTATACGCGCCACAAATGTCCCTGTGAATTTCACACGGTTTATGCCCTTTGACCCACAAAAATGGAACTACATCTCCCTACTCTTCACACGTGGACGACAGTAGCACGTGCGCTATCTTTGTTGTGTAGCTCACGCTTCTCTCGCTAGAGTTGCACATGAAACAAAAGTACCGTGAAAACATCAAACTATATCGGTGTGAAATTGCAACATTCCAATTGCAATACCAAGGCAGACCCGCCCTCATAAAAGGAAAGCAAACTTTATCATAAGCACGAAACGGATTCCGTAAAGGACGGTCATATATTAGACTGCATTATATCAATGCAGAAAGTAACAGAAAGTCCTAAACACATCTGCTTTATGGGCTATATTAAAGCTTCTGACCTGGCCAAGAAGCCGGTCCCCATGGTGGGGTGTACAGCGCCGGAGTCCCGATCAGACTCCGGAACTGTATTTAAAAAAAAAAAGTCTTCCATGGGAAATCCTACATATTAAAAGCTTCCCAAGGTAATGTGTTAGAATCATTCAAAGTCTACATAAGGAAACAAACATAATTGTATCATACAAGTAAGGAAGGATCAAAAATGAAATTGCTCTAAATCAAGAAGTTAGACATGGTTGTACTCTATCTCCTACTTTGTTTTATACTCGTTAAGCATTTAGCTCAAACCATCAGAAATAGATGGATAATTTACCTTTTGAGGAAGTGACGCTACACGAAGAAAAGTGAGGTGACTGGGAAAATTGCACTAGATTACATTAGTGAAGAGACAGAGAGAACCAAGCGTAGTCATAGTGAATTACGAACTACATCTTATTTGTCAAGTGACAAGTGTGGACTTGGTAAAGTATAAGTGAAAGCTGAACAAATTCACAACATACATATTCATAATTCACTGAAAATTAGACAGATGTGATAAGCTACTTAATTTAGCAACACTTTTTGTATTTCCACATATGATAGTTTTTAAAATTTAGCAATTTTTGGTTGCATATATTTATTGGTTTTTACTTTTAGTTTTGACGTAGCATAAAATTGCAACTTGAATTTACGAAAAATATACTCTTCAGCACATGTGGTTATTTTCATTAAAAAGGTAAAGGTAATACAAGTAAGGGCTAAACAACGGCGGAGGACACTCAGGTACTGAGATATTCATAGATCTATTGTGCGATAACAACCCCCCAGTAAAAAGGGGATGAACTGAGGAAACCACCACGGCCACAGTATGATGTAGAGAGGTCATAGAGTCACGCAGAAATCCCCTAACTGTTTGGCTGGCAATCATTCAGCTCGGCGCCAGGAGCGCTAGGAGCGCCATGCAGCCGGCAACACCATGAGTGCTGTATGTCGACAAGGAAACAGTCCCCGAGAAGACAGCGACCATAACGCTGCCCCAACGTCGAGAACAACATTCACAAAACCGCATGCGTCGGCGTACCACATGCTAGCATTGCCACATATCATAAGATCCGAGGCACACACAAAACTGAAAGATGACATGAAGGGAAATGATGATGATGATAATAACAATAATAATCATAATCAATATTAAGATAATGCATCTGAAATTAGACGAAAATTTGTGAAAGATTAATCTTTGTTTTCATAAATTATGAAAAACGAATCTTTGTTTTCATATTAATATTGAATGAATTCTAAACCTAAAAAATATATTGTTTACTCCATCTGGCGAACTAGAACCATATTTACTTAAAAATCTCCACACGATGACAATTTTGCTAATACGTTTCAAAGTTGTTATACTGCCTCTAAAAATACACAAAGAAAATGGTCACATGCTTTTTCGAAATTGTGCTCCAATTTTGAGGAATAAATTATTAAATTCTGAAAAATCAAGAGTTTTGGAGAGTACGAAAACTAATAACTTTTCCACACTAGTTAGGGCTCATATAAGGAAATATAATACGACAACCCTATTTTTGAACTCATTTACGGTAAAAAATGCATTGCTTATATGAATATTTTTAAAATTTTAATCACGTGTTTCATTTGTGTTACAGCACTGAATTTTGACAGTAAAAGTTATTGTGTAAATTACCATGCAAGCTAGAACCTTGGTTCATGAAAAAAAAACAACATTATAATTAAGTGTAATAATGGGATACCTTATACCATTTGTATTTTCCAAATTTCAGAGATGCATCACTTTAAATACAATATATATTTATTAAACAAAATTATTTTTACACTTATTCGGTTTGTTTATTTTAGTCACCGTTTTCTTACTATTTTTACAATTTTTTATGATTCTGTAGGTGATTTTGTTAGCAGCACTTATTGTTGCTATGGAAGCCAACATCGGAGGACAAACAACATTCCGGTTTTATCCTTTGCATTATAAATAACTATTTTCTATTATAATGAGTGTTCAAACGAAAATGGCAAGTAGTTTTTCATATCTATATAGGGAAACACTTTCTAAGCTAAAATCTAAACATATTCCACCCGGTATACACAACATGATAAGAGGACTTAGCAAACAATATCGAGGAGATAAATAAAACATATGGTCACATTCGTTAATGAGTAGACTGAAACCTGAACTTCTTAAATATATACCGACCTCTTTAACATTTGTGTACAAAACTAGACATTGCAGTTTTTAGTGGTGTTAAACCCTTGTTTTTACTGCAGAAGAGGCGTTACCTGCTGATATATGAAAATAAACGAGAATTTTAAAGAAAAAATTGGGGTAAAGGAGGTCTCATTACTTGGGACGTCCACTTCCAACTCCTCCCCAACATAGCCAGTTATGAGCCGCTGGCAAAACACCTCAGTTAGGAAGGATCCCGCATTTGAAAAGTCAGGAGTTCGCTCACTATGGCCGTTCTACTTGACCCATAGATTTTTTCGGAGTTTTCCCAGGTCGCCAGGAGAGTTCTAGTTAGTTTCTTTTCATTCTCCGAATTTCCTGCCCTCCATGTGTTTTCCATTGTCATTTCATTCATTCTTCATTTTGTTTTTTTCCAGAGTTGGAAGTGTCGATGATGGTGCGAGGTGCGGCGTGGCAGGGAAAAATAATCTCCAATTGGTTGCCGGGATGAGGTCTCTCATGGAGCGGGGTCCCCGGTCTGGCTATCCAACTGTCAGAATGCTTCAATCTGGAAAGTGCAGGGGCCTTGTCATTTTGCCGTCACTCCTGGTTCCGTCACAACTGATCCCTCATCCTCGTGGGGCGTAAGTAGAATAACCTCAGGTTTGGTGCAGAGTCACCCCCCCCGAATGTATCCTAGGGAGGACGGTCCTGGTTGAATTTGAAACCCACACCTCCTGTCCGCGATTCAGGACCGTATCCATATTGGTATTGAACACTGAATGCACATATTCTTCTATGGTCTGCTTTCATTTTTTTCCTTACATTCGTGGAGTGTCTCACCGATATAGAAATAAAATTACGTTGGAAACGTCAAGTGTAAACAATACTTACTGTCCCACTTTTAGCTGCCCATAGCGGTAATTATACATCTTAGTGAGCCTTATATCTTATTATAGAAAAGGGAACACAGGTATAACAAAATGAGTATTCTATTCCATATAAATGTCGGTAACCATCATTAACCATGTTTGCGGGTCTTGGTGTACAATTCTATTAAACAATATTTGTACACGACAATATGAGCTTTGAATATATGTTGCAGTTGAGCAGTTGGGTGTTGAGCAACCTGAATCTTCTGTATTGCTGACAACAATGCGCATATTGTTGTTTACATTTATATTTAACAGATTTCTACACCAAGACACACAAACATAGTTAATAATAAGTACGTACAGCTGCATGGTATAGAACACTCATTACTAGATCTCGGTTCCGGGTCACAAAATTGCCGGATTGAGGTTCGGTGCACACAGAGTATAAAAATGACGTGATGGAGTAGGCGTGGTCCCTACAGCCCATTTCGAACTTGCATTGCGCACTGGCTGGCCTCGTTCAGTTTCTGATAGTAGATAAACCAGTGAATACTGAAAGAGAGTGCAGATTGAAAAATGTCGTAAATATGGAAGGGCAAGCGTTCGACACTAAAGAAACTTGCGGATGATTCAAACATAGTTTGCGTGACAGTAAAGATGTATCTGATAATTTACTGCAATGAATTCTGAGTGAGGTTGGTTGATTTATATTCATGGTCTTTTCAAAGCTCTGCATAATATTATCCTGAATTTTTGCATCGTTTTATAATTTCATTTGTAAAAGTATAAGACTTTTTTTTATGAAATAATTGTTTTATTGTGTTGCTTTATGAATTAGATCAATACATATAATGCCAATACATGTAATGAGCTATTTTTGGAACCAATTATACCTCAACGCGTTTTGGAACCCAAAACCGAGCTCTACTCATTAATTATACTTCTGTTTCCTTTCCTGCTAATTATTGCACCACTATCTATAAGACTTGCCAACATGTATAATTACCGCTATGGCAGCTAAAATTGTTGTAGTAAGTGATGATTACACCTGACGTTCCTATCGTAATTACTTTTTCTTTTCATATCGGCTAGACACTGCGCGAATGTACGTTATTAGCTTTTGCATCTTAATTATAGCGACTACTATTACTTCATTGAGTATAACGTCCTTCTGGGGATAACGGTTCTTTCTAGATTTTTTTTATTGTATTAACCCTAACCTATTTCCCTATCAGTAAGTTAATTTTGTTTGTAATTATGACATCGCAAACTTAATTACTTGTTCTTCCTCTTCGCTAGAAAGTTTCGTTATCATATATCGTTTATCGACATTTCCCTCACCACCTCAAGTCGATGCTATTAAAAGTTGATGCTGTCGAGCGACCTAACGTCATTTCCTTATGACGTTATTTTCGATCAAAAACAAATTAGCTTGTTCACTTGACGCGATATAACACTCCAGCTTCTTCCTTACCATGTTTCCTTACTGCATTACATCGGGAATAAATTAACTTCTAACCTTGAATTAAACATAGCCTCAATCCTATCACAGGAAGGAAGGTTATGTTCCTTTGCGTGCCAGCGGCTTATACGAGGCTTGTCCAAAAAGTAAGTATCGGTTTGAAAAAAAAAAAAAAAGCATAGCATATTTGTTTTAACAACAGCACAATAACATTTATTTTTGCTTGAAAGAGCATTTTCATACAACTTTTGTATGTCCTCTTTAAAGAAAGCTGCCGCCAGTGAAGGCAGCCGTGATCAAACACCGTGTTTTGTGTTAATACAAATAATTAAATAAATAAAATGCGAATATGTTACCCCGGCACTAGGTAACTATACCGGGGAATATATTCAAACTTTAAATTTATTTCCAAAAACAAGCATTACAATTAATGTTATCTATTTATATTTTTCTCAGAGAGTTAGCTAATCTAAAAAAAAAAATCAAATTAAAATCAGAAAACAGGGATATAGAATGTAATACAATTTAATTCAACAAAATGAACTGGAAAACTAGCAAATTTATATGTATGCATGATCTAATAATAAAAATTAAAGTTAAACAGAAATCTAAAGACATTAACCAGTACACGAAAGGTAATATATTACTAAGGCAAAAGCCGTCGATAGGGCAATGCAATTAAAGGCGGGGTGAAAAATTGGAACAGCTAAAACAAAAAGAAGTGATAGTATTAAATGACCCCTTTTACTACTATGGCACCGTAGGCGATGACACTGAAGATACATGGAACAACGGGGAAATGCGATGACGCGGAAAACCGGAAGACCCGGAGAAAACCCGCCCCTGTGCCGGTTTGTCCACCAAAAATCCCACATGCTGTCGTTTGGATTGAACCCAGGCCGCCTTAGTCTTATCAATCGGCCACAGCGCGGCCCTAAAAAAAAAATACTGTCATAGAGAAATAGATATGTCCGATTTATATCCACATATTCTGTAAGGGTATTCCTACGATTGGACATACACTTGTTATAATGTTTAGTTTCTCAATGTTCATAACCGGTGGATTTCTTTCTCTGTGGGAAGTTTGTGACGTTTCATAAGCAGAAAAATAAAACTGGTGACCTATAACAACGATAAAGTGGGCGTTGATAGCAATAAAAGTATCAAACCAGACGAAGTACTACTTCTTCTTCCTGTTCTTTTTAGGTGTTCATTTTGTTGGTTTATCTTTTAGCAGCTGTATGTATGTTGGTTACTGAGAATAAACAAAAATATTGTGACGTTATTTAAACTGGCAATACTTCATCCCAACTGAGATTTTCTCTGTAAAATGTGACAACGCATAAGTCATAGCTGCATTCACAAGAAACCATAATTACAAACTCATACTTGTAGCTGTACAGCCGTGTTTTTGCATATTGTTTTCTCAGTTACTCTACTTTCTTTTTAGTTTCCTGAGTTTTTGTTAACGATTTATTTGAGTGTGGTGTTTAATAATTTCTAAATACTTCCGAAGAAATGCACAGCTATTGGACAAGCAACCAAAAGATAAACAGAAAGGATGAACCCTCAAAACACGGGAAGGTCTGAATATTTCAGCTAGTTTTATATACATTTGATATTGCTAAGTCTATATGTGATTCTATTTGAGAAAAGATTAATACAAGAAACAATACAATGACTACACGCTATTCTTTAGTATAAACCATGATACCACACACAGTAAATGCAATAAACAACAATTAGTGCTATTCTCACTATACACAATGTCAGAACGTTAGGCTGAACTATAAATAAACTAACCGCCAAGCGCGGTCTGAGGATTTCCATATAAGTACATGCTCCTATTGAGGGGCATATTCCAGAACTCCTTTTATATCTTCGCTTTTCGAAAGAAGTGTATGGAAATAATGGTGGTTATACTTTGAAAATATGCATATTTTAAGGCTTTGCCAAACATGCGTAATTTTATTTTATCTATTACTGCTTATTTTTTGCATTTTTGTATTTTCACATTTGTTATACAAATTTGCGACTCAAGAAGTTTAAGCGAGAAATGGGCTCGCTGAAATGGAATGAAATGGCGTCTTATTTATGGACGCTCTTTAACTGCTGCGGTTCTCAGCGTCCCATTCTATACTGGGCGTGAAAGACCGCTTAATTTCGCTCAGAGGCATTTATATTATTAATAATGTAAGCGGTACTTTTAGCTCTATTTTCCAGCTTGTGACGCGCGATTTTTCCAAGCCCAACGTAAGCAGAATACTCTTTCCAAGTACGGTTAAAGTTTTTTTTTTATCTTATACGTATCTGGAATCTCTTTTTACTATGATTTCATGCCGGAGAACGTTTTCTTAACATAACTTGAGGTTTATAATTCTTTATTTATTTACTCTCCGTTCATACAGCCATATTGAAGAATGCAGTGCAACCAATCTATTTTGCATCACTTAATGCAACGCTGCCAACAGAGTTTTTCATCAATAAATTACACGAACTGTATAACTAAGAGCACTTCGTCCCTAAATTGCAATGATGTTAACTCACTCGCTAGGTCTAGCCTAAACCTAATTGCCTCACCACCACCACTACCCCCACCACCATAATGATAATAATGAATGTGATTATGATGATGATAAAATAATAATAATAATAATAATAATAATAATAATTGCTGCATTGTTTATTTAGCGATGACGAGAGCTGTAATAGAAATTTGTGTAAATAATATTATAAGGATTTACAGCTTATTTATGAGAATTTAAGCAGTGAACACATTCGGTATTTCAGTGCCCTCACTAGCCCGATGAAAACGACTGAGACCCCACCCCCAGCCCTTCAAGATCCGTTGCAGTATAGCAACGAGCATCTTTATCCCTACCGGATACTAAGCTTAATTACCAAGTTGGTATCTAATGGAATTTTCGTTTTTGAGCTTTGCTGTACACAGGTGTTTCTTCCAAAAGCTGTTCTTTTTTTAGGAAAAAAAAAGGAAAAAAAAAACAGAAAATTCGCGTCAAAGCAATTCATCTCAACTGAAATTCATCCTCGGATTCTCTAGGTAAAGCACACAGTATAACTCCACATCAAAATAAACTGTGTTTAAACACCAAATTTCATAGTAAATAGCTAGAATTCCAACCGAATATTTAGGATTTTTCTCGCTAAGAAAACTGTTTTGTTAGTCTTAAGAAAGTAACCGGTGTCATAGTAGTAAAAGCGGGCGTTAAACACTGCCAAAAGATAAGAAAAGTAACATGTAGCATATAATGTTTTGCTGTAATGCTAAAATCGACTACAAACAAGGGGATCCAATCTAATGCGTTGCATTCATACGATTTTCTCTACCTGTTCTGCAAACAAACTATTCTTACAAAAGAATATTATCCCATCTACATCATGCTAAAGGAGATGAACATTACCACCAATTGGTCTTAAGTCTTAGTTCCTTATAAGCAGAAAGGAAATAAGAGAGTAAACCAGGCTAAACTGACGGTTAAATCTTTTAGAAGCTGATCGATATGTTAAAAATGGAAGTTCGATTTGCTTTGCATTTCCGGAAAACATAAGAGAGATGAAGCGAAAAGTGACCCTGTTTGAGAAGATGCGTAGTTTTGAACTGAAACCAATAACAAGGAATACCTCGGAAATGGTCAACTCTGCAACAAAAATGTGTATGACATAAATTGTGTGTTTTAATGAGACCTACATTTGTTCGTATTGCAAGCTTTTGTGTATCTCTTACGGTTTACCAGTTATGAAAAATTCGGCAAAATTCATCCAGAATGAACAGGTCTTTAGAGAGTATTCCCAGAAAATTCAAGATATACATTTTATTTGTGATGTAAATAGCTTTAATATACGTATTTTAAACAAAACCGTTTAAGCCATTTTTCAGAAAAACAAAATTTTGAAACAATTTTCCATGTAAAGAGTAGGTTGTGGTTGAGAGATTTTGTTGAAAATCTTCCTATCACACCCCTGGAAGATACCTAACTTAAATATCAAGTTTGGTGTTTAACAGCCATTTAGTTTTTGAGCTATGGTATCCACAGACACACACGTGCGGTCCCATTTTTAACATGCTTGTTTTTGGACTCAAGGGGTCTCAAAACATATATTTCCGGTGAAATATTGGTACCGAGTTTTTAGGTGGAATACAATACTTCATCTATACACTATGCCCTTAAACGTGTAGAGAAGTAAAAGTATATCACAATTTTCCTTGACATCTTCCTATGATAGAGAAAATAAAGGTTTATGTACTTTTAACGTTTGAGGTGTCGTCATTGAGTGACTTCATTTCCTGGAGGTGACCTGCTAGCCGCTTGTTTAAATCTTTATCCCTGGAGGTCATTCGCTTCGAGCTGTGGTGTAGGGTGTCCAAGGTCTCGAGTCGGGGGTTAATAGTTTTCCTTTACCAGTCGCATCTGAGAAAGCAAGATTGTGATTCCGCTCAGGCGTACATATTGTAAGGTGAGTGTCTATGCCTTCGGTCTTAATTCGTTTCAGTAATATTAGAAATCATTTATTTAATCAGGGCTTAAAGGAATGCTGAATGCTGCATAAATTCATTTTCGTGTTGTGTGTTAAACGTTAATTGCATTAACTATTACATTAATTTCGAATTCCATCCCATTTGACTGTGACACAGATTTGCCACTTTTACAGTAATTATGTAATGGGATGCATGTGTTATTGAACAATACTGTAATGCTGTAATTTAAAGCTATACCCACTTACTGTTAATTAATATAATGATTCGGTAGTGAATTCGGTATATACGTTTCATCTTTAGGTGATCCATCTATTTAAATTAACAAAACATTGTGAAAACATTTTGGCTATTATTCAGAACTTAGGCAGCTCAAAAAATCGAATGAAACCAAGTGCGATTGATTGATTTTGTATTTCTGAGACGATTTCAAAGGTTCTATTTGGCGGCCAAGCTTGGGTTTGTTTATTATAAAGTCGTGTGCATGCTGGAACGGTTGGTATTTTGCGTATATGGCTGATATTTACCAAATAATTATAAATAAACTAATATTATGTAAATAATATATGATTTTATGGTTATTATGCAGAAATTTGGCCGCTCCAAAAATCGAATGAAATTATTATTGATTGACTTTGTATTTTTGATGACGATTTCAAATTTTTTATTGGTCGGAAAAGCTTGCTTTTTTACTTTCTCCATACGCACTTTGTACATAGTGTATAGAGAAAGTATTGCACTCCACCAAAAATTCGATACCGAGATTTCACCGGAAATATATGTTTCAGGGTCCCCAATATCCAAAAAAAGCATTTTCACAAAAAGGTCCGTGTGTCTGTGAACACGATAACTCAAAAACGAAAAGTCGGTAAAATACCAAACTTGGTATTTAAGTTTAGTATCTTCCAGGGATGCGACAGGAAGATTTTGAGAAAATCCCGCCACCCCCAACTACCGTTTACATGGAACTTTTTTCGAAAATTTTGATTTTCTCAAAAATGGCTCTAACGATTTTCATTAAAATTGCGGATATTAAACATATTTACCTGACAAATGAAATGTATATCTTGAATTTTCTGGGAATAGCATCTGAAGAGTAGTTTATTCTGGATGAATTTTACTAAATTTTGAATAACTGCTAAACCGTAAGAAATGGACAAAAACTTACTACACAAAAAATGTAGAGCACATTAAAACACACAATTTATGTTATATAATTTTTTTTCGCGGAGTTCGTCTATTTTTGTGACATTCCTTATTTTTGGTTTCTACTATGAAAAACGTATACTTTTCTCTTACTGGAACTTGTCAACTCCTATCCATATAAACAAAGGAACTTCATTGACACAGAAACCAGCTTTCGACTATCACTTTAACCTACGGCTGTCCCTTATTTCGCTTCTACTTACAAGGATGCGAGTAATAAGACTATTTCTGCTAATTTTTCTGATTAGCATAAAGTAAATAGAAATATAAGCTTTTTAAGAATAATTTGTTGCAGGGATATGGAGAAAGTCATGTGAATGGTACACATCAGATTTTTTTTATTACAGACGAATTCGTGTGCTTGCTGGAACGGTTGGTATTTTGCGTATATGACTGATATTTACCAAATAATTATACATAAACAAGTATTATGTGAATAATTAGTGGTTTATAATGTCTAGGTGTATGTTGAAATACTGGATTTATAATGAAAAAGCTTGGTTTCGTCGCTAGCAGACGACTCTGTAAATATTGGTATGCAAGAATGTCATATGTCGCTCTTGGCTGGATTACCGCGTCGTGAAAACCCGCAGGAATAATTCACCGGCGTGACTAGTATTTGGTGGAGGAGTATGAGAGTTATTTTTTTTTTCATCTTTTATCTGTTTCTGTAGGCAAAACCACTAGGTTCGGTGGTTTTCGTATTTAGCGTGAGGTTACGTTCGAATCTGTGTGTGTATATAAATTTGTTTCTAATTTCATATAATGATAGTACTTGGCGGAGAAATATGTTTCAGAACATTATAAAACCATTTATTATTTATAGAATACTCGTTTATATATAATTATTTGGTAAATATCCGTCATATTCGCAAAATACCAACCGTTCCAGCATGCACGCGAATTTGTCTATAATAAAAATCAAGCTTTTCCGACAAGTAAAACATTTGAAATTGTCATCAGAAACATAATCAATCACACTTAATTTTGTTCGATTTTTAGAGCGGCCGACGTTCTGCGTAATTACCACTGGGTTTATATTAAAAAAATTGATTTCGTTACTAGCGGAAGATTATTGGTATGCAAGAACGTTATATGTCGCTCTTGGCAGCATTATGGCGTCGTGAGAATCTGTAGGAATAATTCAGCGGTTAGTGTGACTATAGTGTTGTTGGAGGAGTATGTTTCTTGAGTTTTTTTTAAATCCTGTTTTTGTAGGCGAAACAACTAAGGCCTGTAGTTTTCAAATTTAGCGTTCGAATCCGTTAAGGTTAGTGTCTGTAAATAAATTTGTTTCAAATTTTCTGTAGCTGGTGGAGAAATATGTTTCTGATCATCATAAAACCATTTATTATTTATATAATACTGATTTATATATAATTATTTGGTAAATATGCGTATATACGCAAAATACCAATTATTCCAGTATGCGCACGAATTTGTTTGTAATAAAAAACAAAACAAGCTTGACCTACAAATCGTCATCACATATACGAGATTCATTGATCACACTTACTTTCATTCGATTTTTCGAGCGGCCCGTTTTCTGCATAGTTACCAATTTGTTTTCAAAATGACAGAGATCCAACAATTAAAAAAGCATATATGGTTTTTATACTCGGCACATTTAAAACTTCATTAATTGAAGCTATATGTAGACAGCTACATGTTTATTAATACACTCACTGAACCTTGTTTTCTCGCAAACTTATTTTCAACATTTTCCATACCCAAAATGATCCATAAAATGAAACTTTTTACTAATTTATTTCAACGCTTTTGTGCTGCTTCTCAGAGAGAGATTAAAACATATATGCATATACATTTTTGGAAATGATGCTCCAAATAATAGCCATATTGAAAAATTAAGACAAATTCTACTTACTTCCTTATGCGATCCTGATTTGGTACTATAGTTATTGTTGACTTTAGAACCGGTTTAAAGTTACCTACTAGTGTGTTATAAGCTTTTAGGGCCCCGAGCTGCAAAGCGTAGCTGAGAGATATATGAAACTAAATCCCCAATGATACCAAGATGAAGTTAAACCTCGGCAATCCAGCAGATTTTAATCTATTTTCAACACTTTAAAATTCGGATCGTCTGTGGAAGGTTTACGAAAATACAGAGTGCGGAGCATTTTTAGTAGAATGTGGTTCTATTCTGAATTTATGAAGTATTTTTATATAAATAACCATGCAAAGCAGAGTTTTGAAAAACGCCAAATATGTCACTGTTGTGTTAGCAGCCGGTATACATTTTAACGAGATATCTTATATACTGTATATTTTCCAAATTTCACAGCTGTATTGCTTTAATGTCTCATTATTTAAAGTGCTGCATCACAATGTGCTGATTATTGGCAGTTTACCACACTGATGTTGATTACCTTGAGTGTAATTTGGCACTGAGGGACGTATAGGTATGCTGTGTCGGAATGAAAGAGTGAATAAAGCACAAAAGTGATTCTCTAAACCATTAAAGCAAGCGAGTTGTTTTAAACATCGGCAATTAAATACGCATTTGTAGAAAGTTCTACTGGTAATTATGCAGAACTTCGGCCACTCTGAAAATCGAATAAAGCTAAGTGTGATGGATTGACTTTGTATTTCTGATGACGATTCCAAAGGTTTTATTTGTCGGAAAAGCTTTTTTTTTTATTAAAGAAAAATTCGTGTGCACGCTGGAACGGCTGTATGACGAATATTTATCAAATAATCATATACAATTGAGTATTATGTAAATAATAAATGGCTTTATATTGCTCTGAAATATTTTCTCCGCCACAATAGAAAAGTAGAAACATACATTTTTATACACACACTAACCTTAATGGATTCGAACCTAACCTCGCGCTAAATCTGAAAACCACCGGACCCAGTCGTTTCGCCTACAAAAACAGATAAAAAAATAACAACTCGCATACTCCTCTACCAAGTACTAAGTCACAATAACCGCTGAATTATCCCTACGGGTTCTCTCGACGCGGTAATTCTGCCAAGAGCGACATATGACGTTCTTGTATACCAATAGTTGCAGTTTTCCGCTAGCAACAAAAACCAAGCATTTTCATTATAAATAGTTTTCAGCACATACCTACACATTATAAGCCATTTATTATTCATATAATACTCGTTTATGTATAATTATTGGGTAAGTATCCGTCATATAGGCAAAATATCAACCGTTCCAGCATGCACACGAATTCGTCTATAACAATAACGAGCTTTTCCAATAAATAAAACCTTTGAGGTCGTCATCAGAAACACAAAGTCAATCAATCTCGCATAGCTTCATTCGATTTTTAGAGCGGCCGAAGTTCTGCATAATAACCCAAATTTCATTTTTTAAAAAAGTTAAATAATAATTCTACAAGGGACGTGTTCCAAATTTTCCTTCCATAAATAGTTCACGATTTGGCCCGTACGGCCAGGAACTTTATGACTGAGCTCTTAATATAAAAGAGCCGCCAACATCTGAGCGAACTATAAAACAGAGAGAGAGTGAGTGTGAGAGAGAGAGAGCGAGTGTGTGAGAGAGAGAGTGAGTGTGTGAGAGAGAGAGTGAGTGTGTGGGAGAGAGAGTGAGTGTGTGGGAGAGAGAGTGAGTGTGTGGGAGAGAGAGTGAGTGTGTGAGAGAGAGAGAGAGTGAGTGAGTGTGTGGGAGAGAGAGTGAGTGTGAGGGAGAGAGTGAGTGAGTGTGAGAGAGAGTGAGTGTGGGGGAGAGAGAGAGAGTGTGAGAGAATGTGTGAGTGAGGGAGCGAGAGTGTGAGTGTGAACTAATACAAAGCGAACGAAGAGTTGTCGATCATATGCGCCAATTTAAGAGGAAAACTTATGTAAGCACCAACGACAAAATTATAAAAGCGCCAGTATTAGTTTGCATAGTCTAGGGAACAAGGAGAGTGGGCGGAAAAAATCTGGTGTGTTCCATTCACATAACTTTCTGAACTAATCTTGGTAAAGAATGGTCTTATTACTTACAATTAGTACAATGATCTTATTACTTCCACTAGGCTAAAGTGACACTCAGATGTTTTAAAAGATGTCACTATGTCATTGTCATTGAAATTCACTTCTTTACTTGGCCACAGGTAAACCAAAATAAATACGGGTGACTTCCTGTCTGAGAAAAGAGTAAATGTTTTAAAAGTGAATCCAATAACAAGTAATATCTCGAAAATGGTTAGCTCCACAACAGAAATTGAACATACATAAATTATTTGTTTTGAGGATATATGCTTTCTTGTGTAGCAAGTTTTTGTCCATCTCTTACGGTTTAGCAGGTAGTGAAGTGCGTTAAGAATGAAGAGGACTTCAGAGCCTATTTCCAGGAAATTCAAGATATAAATTCTATTTTTCATGTAACTCTCTTTAATATACGATATTTTAATCAAAATTATTTGCCATTTTTGAGAGAATCAACATTTTAGAAAATTTTTCCATGTGAAAGGTAGTTGGGGGGGATTTCATGTCGTATTCTTGGGAGATGCTAAACATATCAATTTTGGTATATAACTTTCTTTTCGTTTTTGAGTATACTGTCCACACATATGCATGCACTGACCTTTTTCTGAAAGTTATTTATTTTTCTTTATTTAGGAGGTCTGAAAACATATATTTAATGTGAAATCTCGGTATCGAACTTTTGGTTAGAATACAGTACCTCCTCTGTACATTGTGCATACGTGCCAGAGAAAGTAATACATAGTAATGTAAATTTGGCAATATAACTGCGGAAGTAGGCTATTTCATTCACACGTTGCCTATTAGGATTAATGTGCCATTTATTGCAATTCAGTGACGAACTCCGCTTCGACTTTTTTTCTGTACATATTGGCCTTCAGGCGTAACCTAATTGGCCATCAGGGGAGACAGAATGACTTACATAGAACACAAAGACTAAACATCCATGCCCATAGGGGAATTGGAACCCACGGTCCTTTCGTGGCGGAGCGTCAAACGGGGCAGGACCTGAACCCACGATTCCCGGCGCCACGAAGCACCAAAGCGAGGCACTTTGGCGAGCGCGGCCATGGGGACCGGCTGTCTTTGGCACTCAATTTTCTGTCTTCAACTGGATGTACAAATACATTAACCTTTGCTTCTGATAAAAAAAAAAAAAAAAAAAAATCGGACATGTTTCGCTTGACTTTCTAAAATCCTTCTACAAAGCTCTTAAAAAAGATTATTCTTCTTTCTACATAAAGCTAATCGAGATGAGCGTTAGAAAATGTTCTTATTACTTAGCTCCTTATAAGTAGAAGGTAACTAAAGGAATACACTATGCTAAAGTGATAGTCAAATGTTTTAAAAGCTGTCGCTATGCGATAGTCTTTGAAATTCGGTTCTTTACATGGCCCGAGGAGAACAAAAGAAACACACGCGAATTTACGTTTGAGAAAAGTATAGTGTTTTAAAATTGAAACCAATAACAAGGAATATCTCGGCAACGGTTACCTCTACAGTAAAAATGTAAAGGACATACATTCTATGTTTTGAGACCAACATATTTTGTACCTTAAGCTTTTACATATCTCTTATGGTTTACTAGTTATGCAAAAGTAATTGAGAACGAATTAGTCTGTACAGGCTATTCCCAGGAATTTCAAGGTATACAATTTATTGGTTATGTAAATATATGAAATTCTAATCAAAATCTTTAGTTCTTTATGAGAAAATCCAAATTTTCCACATTTTTTCCATTGTAAGAGTAGTTTGGCGTTGAACATTTTCTTGAAAATCTTCGTGTCGCATCCTTGCGAAATACTAAACTTAAATACAAAGTTTGATATTTAACGGAATTTGGTTTTTGAGTTATACAGTACACACACACACTCACACACTCACACACTCACTCACTCACACACACACACACACACACACACACACACACACACACACACTCTCGGTGGCCTTTTTCTGAAATGCCTTTGTTTTGTTTGTTTGCTTTTTTAATTTTGTTAAGGCGGTCGCAAAATATAAAATCTTAATCAAATTATTGCTCGGAATAAATCTTCTTCTCTGGTTATTAGATACGTGGATGTGCGCATTTGAATGTAAACAGAATTAGAAATGTATATTTGTGGTGCATGGTAATTCTAAATAGTATTTAAACATGAGACTTTAATTGGGATTTCCCCGAACAAGTCAGGGTATATTTTTCCAATTAATTTTTAACGGATTAGGATAAAACAAACGCTGCATCATTTTTGTATAATTTAGTTCATTGACTTAAAATTATTTTCTTTAAAATTGTAGGAATTATTCATTTTATTTTCATTAAAAGATCTAAATATTATTAATTCCATACATATAAAAGGGTTTTCAGAACCCATGCACAGGATTATTATTTTATAATTCTATTATGAGCCTGCAGATTCTCAATGACCTAGCTCAAATTTTAATTCTAAATAACATGCCAAAAATGTTTACCAAATTTAAAAAAACTAAAAGTTCATATTTGAGAATAATACGAAAAGACCGTTAAATACGAAACTTGGTATTTTAGTGTCTTCCAAGGATGTGACACGAAGATTGTAAAAAAAATCCCCCCCACAAAATACTGTTTACGTGGTAAACACTCAGAAACCTTTGTCTTTTTCAAAAATGGCCTCAACTATTTTTGTTAAATGTCATTTCCATGACAGACTAAATGTTTATTATGAATTTCTGTGAGTAGTCTCTGAAGACTTCTTTATTCTGAATGACTTTCGCATATCTGGTAAATCGTAGGAGACCACAAACACTTGCTACATAAAAATGTAGATGTTATTGAAACACGCAATTTATATGATACACTTTTTTTATGTTTTTAGAGTTAACTGTTTTTGAGATATTCCTAGTTGTTTGTTTCAAGTTTAGGGTACCTTAACATTTACTCAAGCGGGAGGAATTTTCCTCTTTTGTTTACTCCTAGCAAGCAAAAATAACCGATTGTTTCACATAGCGAACGGCTTTTAAAAGATTTATCATTTAGTCTAGTGTATTCCCTCATTTCCGTTCTACTTACAAAGAAGCAAGTAATAAGGCCAATTCTTGATTAGTAAGACGTAGATATAAGAATAATATTTTGTAAGGAAAATTTGTTTGTGGAAGAGGTAGAGATAGTCATGAAAATGGAACACATCAGAGTTTTAATTTGTATTAAAACACTACTAACGGAACCCTCAGGTGTTTCCATTACTGCTTTAACTACGGATGTTCTCTCTCCCTCCGGGCTTTTCCCTCTGCTGTGTCCAGCAAGTGTGGGCACACCCCAATCCACTTAACACGTAACCAGCAAAGTCGACTACGCCCGTTTGGATAACTGACCTGACACTTCATGGTGGGAATTACTAACAGCTCTTGTCTACAAGCTACGATTATCCGTCATAAAATACAAATGAGGTGCAATTATATCTTTTTGTGTATATGTACTCTGTTATAAATCTCAAACGTATACTAAATGCAATTTAACATTAAATGATGAGCAATGAAATAAATAAAACCTTAAACAACTTAACCCTTTGTTGCCTGTCGGTACCTATATGTTCCGCTTGTTTTAAGCGTTAACTATACAAATAGGGTTGTACTCTAGGATTAATTTCATGTTATACTAACCTTCAACCACAAACAAGTAATCAGACTAAAAATACATACAATGTTTGCCCTAAAATTGCAGTGATTGTTTTAAATAAATAAAAGAGTAAACCCCACATAGCTACAATAAAATGCAACCCGTTAGTTTCCAAGCATCTCACCGAATATTTCACTTGGGTTCTCCCCGACCTTTATCACAGTCACTGGGATTTGAACTTGCAACATTTGGCTTTGAATGGATGACCAGTCCATTATATCACCTAGCACTCATGGCCATTTGAATTATTTTTTTGGTAGTGCCTTTGGCAGCATTATGAAAACTGCCTTAGAATAATTTTTACTTCTAATTGGGAAGAAATACATGAATAAAGGATTTACATATTTTTTCATTTCTATTATTTTTTCTATTGTTTTATATAATAATTTCATAGGTTTATTCCCATATATTTTGCTACAACTTCAGTTTTAATCTTGAATAAAGGAAAAACGGCATGTGTAGTATACTAATGCAGGCAACTAAGGGTTAAATGCCGATCAGTTTTGCTAACTACAACCACATAAATTAAAAATCTGATGTGTTACACTCACATGACTTTCCCTAGCTGCTTTACAAATAAAATTCTTACAAAATATTCTTATTTCTACACTATGCTAATCGACATAAACGTTAGCAGAATGCTATTACTTAGTTCGTTATAAGTAGAAGGGAACTAAAGGAATGCGCTATGCTAAAGTGAAGTCAAATGTTTTAAATGCGATTGTCATTGCAAATCGCTTCTTTGCTTGGCCTGGAGTAAAATGAAAGAAAAACTCCGCAACAAAAATATATAAAGGACATAAGTTGAGTGTTTTGACAAGATCTATATTCTGTGTGCAGTAAGTTTTTCTATCGCTTACGGCTTAGCAGTTAAGCGAAATTCATCCAGAATAAAGAGGTCTTTAGCGGTTATTCCCAGAAAATTCAAGATATAAATTTTACTTAGGATGTAACTATCTTTAATATACGGGATTTTAATCTGTAATTTGAGCAATTTTTTAGGAAATCAAAATTTTCGAAAATTTTTCCATGAAAAGGGTAGTTTGTGGTGGGGGGATTTGCTTGAGCATCTTTGTGTCGCATCCTCGGAAGATACCAAACCTAAATACCAAGATTGGTATTTAACGATCTTTTTCGTTTTAGAACTATTCTGTCCCCAGCACTCAATACATACATACAAGGATCTTTTTCTAAAAATGCCTTTTTGGACTCGGGGGATCCCAAAAAATATATTTCCGGTGAAACCTCGACATCGAATTTTTAGGTGGAATAGAGTACCTTCTCTATCCACTATGTAAATTGTACATGCGGGCTATATCCACCTAGAGAAGTTAGCGAATATAATTAGAATTTCCTGGGAAGAGAGAATTGAACAAGTGGAAATACCAACCCGTGCACTAGCCAGAGATGAATTAAGAAGATCCGACAGAATTCGAAATCAGTAAACTTAAACTTATAACTGACACTCTGATAAAAACTTAAACACAGAAATATAAGCAAATACTATAGCAACTTAAATAACTATGAATTCAAGGGAGAAAGTTCATAGGAAGAAGAGGAAGAATAAATAATGCAAACTAATTCTAAATGGAGACTGGAGACTAATGGAAGATGGAGAGTCGAGCATAGTAGAAGGAGGCGAAGAAGGAGCCGGTGTAGAGCAGAGTGATAAGAGGGATACAGAGGGCGTGTGAGAGCAGGAATGGTGGATAATGGGCTTCTGGCGGTGGACAGTACGAGGCAAGGGGGAGATGACGTTGAGGAGGAAGTGTTAGTGAAGTGCTAAATAGTGTTAAAAAGTTAAATACAGTGGGTTTAGTGTAATGATGATGTAAAAGATTAGGTATTATTAGTAACAGATATTAGCCAAAGGAAGTAAAAGACAATTTACTATAGTTTACTACAATGTAAGAAAATTATTGTATAATATAATTATTTAGTTGCGCAGGTTACCAGTGCATATTCTCCTGGATACCAGTAGTATAGGATTAGTTTTTCATTTATCTTAATAATCTAGAGCATAGTTTTATGGGTAAATAGCTGGTTACCAGTTATTTGTGTTACTGGATTCCAGTAATTAATAATTGATGATTTATTGTTAGTGAAAGTTGTTTTATGGTTGGAATTTATTTTATTTCAGTTTATATTAATTTGTTTTTGTTTTAAATTAACTTTTGAGTTATTAGTATATAAGTGTTATCTGTAAAATAATGATGTATAACAATAATTTAAAAGTGGGAAATAAATTATAAAGTTTGCAATAAACGTTCTGGTATAGGGAACAAGATGCCAGGATGTTATATTACAGATTTTATTTTATTTTATTTTTTATTTTTGTACATGCGGGACAGAGAAAGTAAAAAGGACATGGTCATATAAACTGCAATTTACGCTTCACCTACACGAAAAAGAACTATTAATATTGCACTTGACACCAAGTTCACACATTATCTGCTACCATTTATGGTTTAACACACTGTACACAATATTATAAATCGTAACTCCATGGCACGACAGTCCACAAGGGACCTCGGCCTACCGCCCGGCCGCTGCATCCCCCACCTTGCCCGAAGGCATCGAGAGTGGGGCACAGTGCTGGACGGTAAGACGTGTTCTGCGCCTCGAGTCCCTCCCAGTCGATTGATGCGGTCTTCTCGATCTGGAGCCTCCACTTCTCAATCAAGTAGCTCCTCAACTGATACCTCAGGAGGCTGAGTGCACCCCGGACCAGGTACCGGGAATCGAACCCATAGCTAAACAGAAAGGAAATACAGTACATTATAATCACTGCGATGCTGTTAGGCCAAATAATATGGCAACAAATAAAAAGTGTAGTACAATACATTACAACTGCGAAACGGTAAGCAAATATAATACAAGTGAATAAGACACCCAAAGCACAAAACGGCAAGGAAAGTTCGTATAAATTGATAACTGGTGCCAGAATAGATACCTGTTAGCGATATAACACCATTGGATTATTTAAATGGCAAACGCTATACATTAGGTGTATGTTAGTGCTTTTAATTCTACAAGATAGCTAGCCTGACGTTGCGCGGTATCCACCATGATGACACGTCAACCTCCGAAGCAACATTATCTATTTTTAGCTTAAAGGATCTTAAGTGTGTGTTTTGTAACTGAAAGTGTTTAAATGTGTTATCATGCAGTATTTAAAAAAAATTGTAATTTTTCACACATATTATAGCTGCAAATTCGGCCTTATGCTTGCAGCTCGACATATACAGGATTTATTCTAGTAAGGGGACATGCTTATTAAATTCCTTTTTCTCATTTGTATTTTGGAAGGGCTGCAGAGAAGAAAAATGAAACTGTCTCTCAATTAAATTCCTACTGTACGGCAAAGGTTTTAATTACATCGGACTTGTTTACTAATTTTAATTTATTCCTTGCTGGTGACCCTCATTTAAGTGGTTATTTACTCCTTTTCAACAGGGCAGAAGTGGCAGTTACTGAAACTAATTATCAACAAGGAAGGTAAAATCGTTATACAGGTTGGAGGTGAATAATTGCAAATAATTGTATTCATGTTTGAAGATGATGCGATGATCCAGTATTTAGCTTTCTTATTCGCTATTTTCTAAACGTATGTTCTCGAGGAAATTTTCATAATATTTTTAGGTTGGCTGTCATTCCCTATCTCAGTCTTTCAGTTGTTTACGTTTCACACGGTTAACCCTCCTCTCCCCTGCCCGACTATAGGTGGTGTGAAGTGAGGGAAGTATATTGATCGCACTGAAATTTCAACATACGCAACCATATATTTTTGTTTTGATACAACAGTTATGTGATTAGGTTTCACGGTGTATTCATGCTTGAACTTCTAAATATTGAACAAAATTATATGCTTTACTTAACTTTGGTTTTATTAATCAAATATATAATGCAAACTAATATGAAGGCATGTGCACTTCGTTATTTAAAATGCAAAATCACTCTCACTGCTCTTAAGGAGAGGAATTAAAATTAAAAATTGTAAAAACAAATAAAAAAAGAGTCTGCAATACAACATTCTGATATCCAGTCCCCTATACCAGGATGTATATTGCAATATTTAGAATTTATTTACAATTCCTTCTTCTTCATACACCATTATTTCACAGATATAAACTTGTACTCTAATAACTAATATGATCACAAAAAAGAAAATAGAATAGAGTAAACGTATATAAAATAAATTTCTCTAAGAAATCTGTGTGTAAACGTAAAACAATTTTCACTCACACTAAACCAATCAGTAATTACAGGAATTCAATAACACAGATAACTGGTAGCAGTTATTATCCTTCAGACTATTTCTGAGGTTTAATAACATTTAGCGAAAACTAGTAACCTATCCTTTGATAAATTGCAGTGAAGGTTCGTCTTGTGGGAAGATGGCGATTTAGAAGTCGCCGATGATACAGGTCCCTCACAGCATTGGTAGATTCCCCACTGCGGCGTAACTTAAATATCTATTAATTCAGCATATGTAAAGCCAATTGTGTTAAGAAAAATTTACGTCTGAGTCGCTCCCTCATTTCCTCACTGAGAGTCTCCTGGATAGAGGTAGGGGGTGTGCGAGTTGCAGTAAACACAGGCGCTGGTTATTTCGTGGTTTATGTAAACACAGGAGAGCATAACGTTGGACTGTTTTAAATGTATTAGACCCCCAAATTTGTGCTTCATTTATGACGATGCTTGTCGTGCTAACGTTACAATTAATCGTGAGGTGTTTGACGTATCAGTACGGAGTACATTTCACTGACAGTTACCTGAGAAGCAAGTATCACGTGCTCTCTGAACCGGAGTTTGAACAAAGGAGCCAAAAGAGAGGAGGCGTGGTAGCCTCACCAGTGAGTGGAGAATGCACAGACCCCCAGCCCCATGCTTCCGACATTAACCTCCGTAGAGCTGTTAACTTGCAGCACCTAAAACAACACCCTGCCTGCGCTCTTTAGTTATCAGTTGTGTCAAAAATAATAGTTTCTGTTCATTAAACACACAAGTTTACGCTGAAAATCATGTGTTGATATCTGTAATGATCTTATATCATAAACTTTAGTGCTCCCCACCTCTATCTTAGTCTTTCTATATTTTTATTTTCATTCTCTGATATATTTGTGGTGGAACTTTTAAATGGCAGCACCTATTGGCAAGGCCGCGAGTCGTAGATCCGTCTAAAGTAACCACTAAAACCTTATTTATAAAATAATTAATTTATTTTGTGTTTTTTATCTTTCATTAAATATTATAAATGTATCACAATTAACTGATTAAGAAATTTTATTGGACTCATATTAATTCCAACTTCAACACTACTGGAGCTGCCTAGACAAAACAGTCTACGTCGTCCTCCGTGGTCTAGGGGTAACATGATCGTCTCAGGTTCCCAAGATCGCGAGTTCAAATCGGGCTTTGGGGAATAGATTTTTTTGGGGCGGAACATTTTTAAATGGTTTCCTTCGGGAAGAAGAAAAGCTGTTTGGCCCTTGCCTTAGATTTACGGTACGAAAACGAACCTCAAATCTAATGAGGTTCCTGAGCTAAATAAAGTATTTTTTCACACCCAACATGGAAAGGAACGCTAAGAGCAGCAGCCGTTAAAGAGCGTAAATAAATAACACTCAATTTAATTTAGATCCGTCGACCAAACAGCGTTCTAGTGTTTAATGAGCCAGGACCTTCTAGAATCGGGACCTGCCTCTGGGGTTTGGGTACGAGAAAAATGGCTCTGGTAGCGTTGAAAATCCGAGGTTTTAACATAAGCTGCCTGCTATGTTATGTTTTCGAGACGCGTGATTGTTTTTTTAGCTCCTGAGTAAGATTCTATTTACATTAGTTAAGAAATGGTGTTTGAATACATTTATTTGTACAGTTTAGTCAACGGGATAATCCTAATCATGGGTTTGGTGTGCGAAGTGTTTTCCACGTGTCAGCTCGTGTATATTATTATTCTTCATTTTGACTGTCGCTACATTAAATGTGAGGCTTGTTACTTACATGTTACATAGGTTTCTTTCTTATTTGTAAATATAATGTAACAAATATCTTTGACTGAAAAATTAGTTACAAATGCAGTCTTTGATTCAATTCTGCAAATAATTCACTCGACGTTTCGACGTGTAGACAATTTCAGGCTGCACGCTGTTCATGACCCGCGCACCACTGAACGCTAATATTCCGGTCACTCACGACTCGGTGTAATGCACAACAATACACCTAGTTTGAAATTCTTCCTCCGTTTATAGCTAGAAAATGCCACAGAACTTCCTGAAAGCTTCTAGAAGTCGAGAAGAATCGAGAGTCGCGCTCCCGAAGATTCCGATTACCGTCGTGTCGCTGTTCCTCTTGTTTACGCACCCAACTGCGCTGTCTCTTGTTATTTCAATAAATGCACTTATTCATTCATTCACTTTCCAGCTCTATCGCCGCATAACACAGCGAACATGAGAACGGTCACACATGCGGACGACATTTTAATAATTTGTGTCCTGGTTACTGTGGTAAAATATAAAAGGAAGTTATAACTGTACAGATGTTATTTGCCGAAATATACTTTACCTAAAAAAAAATGCTCGCTAACTCCGTAGGTAAATCAGTGCCAAGGGTCCCCGGTTTGCTCTCGATGACAGCGTCGTTAACAAAAGATTCGTTTTTTGAATCTCGATCTGTGGATTGGGAATTTTTCTCTAACCAGCAGTACTCTCTGTCCTCCACTGAGTTTGTAGGTATGAAAGTGTGCATGTAAGCCTATAAACACACTCGAAAGATAGAAACACCAAACGAGTAAACATTGCCTTGAGAAGTGCCAAAGGAAAACCCTAATTCATATGCCCTACATGTTAAAAGCATATTCATAGAACACAAAAAAATTAAAATGCTCCGTAACGGTTGTGTTCCCGGGAGAAAATCCAATTTCACAGTAAAGATAACCCACTGGGTTGTATGTATGATTTATTCTCTGTAATTCGATACTGCCCAGTGGCAGAGTTAAATGTATAAAATTTACTTACATGAATCATCTTACAGCTAATTATAGTAATACCAACAAATAGTAAATACAAATTAATAATATTAATACAACTAACATACTACATATATATGTTTTTTGAAATACCTAACCACTTATTATTCAGTATAGCAATACTATGTCAATTACCAGCATGTTTATAAACAGTTACTATGAAGCCTCAGCGTTAATAGCTACAGAGCCTTAATTACTTCACAATATTTACTTTAATTATCTGACATTTATTTTCTTTAAATTATTCCTGACTTCTTTAAGGCCAGAGGGCAGCCTTAATTTATTCCATTCTTCAAAGGTCCTACTAACAAGAGAAAATTTTCCTACGTCGGTTTTCTACCTTCTACCCTTAATTTTATACAAATGATCGTATCGTTCGTAACAAGTCGGGTTTTCTAGCCTATTTCTAACGGCCATGCATACATTTAAATCAGCATAACCTTTAAATAGTGCGACCAACCTACGTCTTTTACGCCTAAATTTTAGTGGCTACCATTTATGTTCTTCGCCTTTCGTAAGCCAAAAATTCTTTACCTCTCTTTATGACTTTTACAGCCCTTCTCTGGTTACCATGCTAACTTCATATACCCAAAGTCACGGGTTCAAACCCGGCGGAGGACGATGGTAAAAATCCTTAGCATGGCTTCCTTCGGAAGGGAAGTAAAGCCGTTGGTCCCGTGCCGTTTTCTTTTTACGGCACGCAAAAGAACCTCAAGCCTGATAGAGAGGCCTCTGAGCAAAATTAAGCGGTCTTTCACGCCCAGTATATAATGGGATGCTGAGAACCACGACAGTTAAAGAGCGTCCATAAATAACACACCATTTTTTTGTATCTTTTCCAGCGAATCAGTTTGATTAACCCTGTATGTGTCCCAGCATGCTACTCCAAATTCCGTAACGGGCCGCACTAAGGAGTTATAGGCAATTTACCTGAGATTTTCACTCCCATTTTTAGTACTCTCATTACGAAGTGCAATGTGTTCCACTTTTTCCTAGATGTAGAATTTATCAGATATTCCTATCCGGTATTACTTGACAAGCACACTCCCAAATATTTTCAGCTGTCCACCTGTGGAATTTGTTTCCCGCCCATATGACAGCTATGAAGAACTTTCCCCTTAGTTCTACTAAAAACAATTGCTATTCATTATCCTAAGACAAAAGAATTTAAGAAACAAATGGATCACGTGCCTAAATCGTGAACACTTAATAGTTCTGTGCACATCATTTTGCTCTGACTTTATTATAACGGAGATTAAATTGCCATGTTATGGTGGTTCTTTTATAACAGTTCTAAGAAGTAACATTGAAGTTGTAGGATGACGTATTTCCGATACATTTTTAAAATCAACCCATCGTTATTATACTGTTATATTGTTGCATTAACTGCTTAATTTTGCTCAGAGTCATCTTTATCAGGCCCGAGGTTCTTTTGCAACACGGGATCAATGGCTTTACTTGTCTTTCGAAGGAAACCGGGATAAGGACTATTACCGCCGAAAATATCTATCGCCCTCCGCTGGGTTTGAGCACGCGATCTTGGGAACTAAAGCTCGCATGTTAACCCATGATCACGACGGACGAACAGGTTTCATGCATTTAGGATTATTTAATGTTGTATTTCAGTCTGCTTCTGTGGACTATTCCTGTATAAAGTAGTAAATAAGTGCTTTCAGGTGATAAATAAATAATATCTTTTTGAGTAGTTATCGCTTAGGAATTAAAAGGTTTCAGTGAAAGTGAAAGCAAAATTCCACTCTAAAGCTTACAAACTCAGTAGCTAATTACTGTAAACGGCATTGTTTCATGTGTGGGTCATTCAATGTAAAGTTTTACTTTCTCTAGCCCGTATGTGCAATGTACATAGTGCATAGAGAAGGTTTTGCATTCCACCCGAAATTTCTATGTCAAGAATTCAACGGAAATATGTTTTTAGGTCCCCTGAGTCCGAAAAGAACATTTTTAGAAAAAGGTCCATGTGTATCTGCGGGCACTTGGTATTTAAGTTTTGTATTTCCCAAGTATGCGACACGAAGATTTTCAAGAAAGTCCCAACCACAATTATCCTTTACATAGAACATTTTTCAGAAATTTCAATTTTCTCAAAAATTATTAACGATTTTGATTAAAATACCGTACATTAAAGATATTTATATCTCAAATAAAATATATATTTTGAATTTTCTGAGAATAACCTCTGATGAGCTCTTTATTCTGGATGAGTCTTGCAGAATTTTGCATAACGGTTAAACCGCGAGAGGGAGAGAGAAAGAGAGAGAGAGAGACAAAAATTTACTACACCAATATGTAGATCTCCTTACAACACATAGCGTATGTCATGTCCGTTTTTGACATGCTCCTTGTTATTGGTTTAAATTTTAAAGTACTAACTTTTCGTAAGCAGAAATGCCAAAGAGAACCGTATTTCAATTGTTTCACATAGCGATAGAATTTAAAAGATTTGACTATCGCTTTAGCGTAGTGTACTCCCTTATTTCTCTCTTACTTATAAGGAAGCAAGTAATAAGAATATTTCTGCTATAGTTTATTTCGATTAGCATGACGTAAATAATGCAATAATCGTTTATAAGAACATTTTGTGCAGCAGCTATAGAAAATGCTGTGAATGGAACACATGTTTTTCAATGTAATATTCTGTCAGCGTGATAAGCTGTGTAAATTTTTTTGAGTGAAATCAAATCGGTGTAAGCTACAGTATCGAAACTTCTGTTTTATTTAAGTAGTAGGCTGCTTACAGTCTTAGTCCTTCAGAATTTAAATATGTGGCAGTTGTTTGGAAATACTATGACATGCAAAACTGTAGAGTGCGTGAATGTTGTGTGAAAACATAGTTTTGAGAAAAAACTGTTTTATAAAATAGTATTATAGGAAACAAGTGTGTTGAATGATCTTAAAATGGCTGTACAGCCCTAAGCGAAGTAATATATATATATATATATATATATATATATATATATATATGTAGACAGAGAGTGAGAGTGAGTGATAGACTCTTTATGGTTGTCCAAATATTCCAAGGATCGTTTGCCATATAAACATGTGTTGATTTCCATTCACATGTCTTTCTCTACATCTTTCTAACAAATTATTGCTAAAAGCTTATTCTTCTATCTACTTCATACTAATCGAGATAAACATTAGCATCTTATTCCTTGCCTCCTTGTAAATATAAGCGAAATGACGGGTTACACTAGGCTAAAGTGATAGTCAAATCTTTTAAAAGCTTGTTGCCGTGTGATTTAAATCTGTTTGCTTGCACGGCCAGAAGCTTACAAATTCCCATATGAAAAAAGTCAAGTATTTTAAAACTGAAACCAATAACAAAGAATTTCTTGGAAATGACAAAATCTACAAAAAAGTGTATTTGTCATAAAGTGTGTGTTTAACGAGATATACGTTTTTGTGTGGTAAGTTTGTCTATTTCTTACGGTTTACCAGTTATACAAAATTCGTCTGGAATGAAGGTATTCAGAGGCTATTCCCAGAAAATTCAAAAGCTACATTTTATTTTTCATGAAAATATATTTAATATACAGTATTTTAACCAAAATCATTACAGCCATTTTTGAGAAAAATATTTTCGAAATTTTTCCAATATAAAGGTTAGTTTGGGTTGGGAGGTTTTTCTGAAAATCATTTTGTCGCAAGCCTGGAGGATACAGTACGTACATGTACCAAGTTTGGTATTTAACAGGATTTTTGTTTTGAGCTATGCTGTACACAGACATATACAAACTTTTTTCTATAAATTCTGTTTTGGATTCAGGGGACCCTAAAGCGTATTTCTAGTGAAATCTTGTTATCGAATTTTTGGGTTGGAATACAATCCATAGTACGTGTAGAGAAAGTACAAAAGGGATTTTCGCTTTTTTACCGATTTTAGTAAACATTTCACGATGTCCCTAAAAGCAGGCTTTTTGATTAATTGTTAACGCGGGACAACGCTTTTACTTTCTCTAGCACGTGTGTACAATGTACTTACAGTACGTCAGTACCTGTCTCAATAAGTAGGATATTTTGATTAAAATACTGAAGATACTTACATGACAATTAAAGATGTATATCTTGAAATTCCTCAGAACAGCCTCTTTAGATCCTCTTTAATTCTGAATGACTTGCATATCTCGTAAATCGTAAGAGAGAGACAAAAACATAAACACAAATATGTAAATCTAGTCAAAGGCACTTTTACATCTTTGTTATTTACATCTTTGTTAGGCAGCGCCGTGGCTGTGTGGTTAGACCGCTCGCCTCCAATCTAGGTAGCCCGAGTTTGTCCCAAGCGCCCACATGTGGGATTATTGATGGATGAAGCGGTGTCTGGTCGGATTTTCTCCGGACCCTTTGTGTCCTCCCCGCCACTCATTCCACCAATTACTCCATCACCTTTACTTTCGCTTACTTTTCATATCATCCACTTCCTCATGTACATTTCTGGCTCCGGGCCGGCCCCCCGTAACAGGTTCTCCATTCTGTGGTTTCGTACCGTTGGCTCCCCAACAGGCATCTGACCCCTAGGTACTGGCTTGCAAGTCCTAGGGGTTATTAGTCCTACAAATACGGGGAGTGTAAGCCGATTACGAAACGAACATGTTTGTTGTGGAGCTAACGTTTCCGAGATATTCCTTGTTGATGATTTCAACTTTAGAATGCTTACTTTTCTCACACAGGAAGTCGGCAGTTGCTTTTGCTTACTCTTGTCCATGGAAAGAAGCGAATTTCAATGACAAACGCACAGCGACAGCTTTTATATCATTTGATTATCGCTTTAACGGGACCGTTCCCTCCTGCCACTGAACAATAACCGTTAGCAAACAATAGAAGACCCTGTATTAGGGGTGAGAGACAACGTAGTAAAATGTATTTCCTTTAGACTCTGAGGATTCTGCTAGCACGTCGAAAAGATTCGTGCCTCAGTTAAGAGACTTGTAAATGGAAAACTTGGCAACTGCGAGGGTAGCCTTTGACAGAGGGCTATCATGTTCTGAAAAATACTGTACTTATAAGGATTTAAGTAAAATGATTCTGCTAATGCTTTTCTGGAGTAGAAAGAATAATAGTATTTTGTAAAAAGTTGTTTGTATAACAAGTAGAGAAAGTCATGTGAATTGAACACACAAGATTTAAGTTTTATCCTAGTTTATACCCGTGCTAAGCATTTTAAATGTTTGCACATATATGTTCTATTTCTATGTGAAAGGTACTTACGATGCCTAAATTCGATTACGCATAGCTTTGAGATTAGTGCTCTTTATTACATTTATGAGCTTAATTAAACGGAATATTTGATTTAACAGTTTGTTTCCTAGAATCACTAATACGGAAGCAGTAAAAGTTTTATTTGGATTGGTGCGACTGTAATTAACCCTTTGAGGCACGGATATGATTGTTTCAAGCATGTATGTACACAGTTGAAGCGAATTGCATGATCAAACCCCCAAAGGGATAATAAGCTCTAAAGCCTCACAACACTGATGGTAAGCCTGTCTATAATCCCGAGTGTCGAGCAGATTTGTTTGCAATAACTTTATCACAGCTCTATAATACAAAGCATCAAGTCGAAAATCGGCTAAATGCAATTTGAGTAGGTCACACATGACTGCAATTGCACAGATTTTGCTCCTTCTCTTTAAAAAACAAACGCTAACATTTTATGGAAAAATCTGATGTTCCATTCACATGACTTTCTCAAACCGTTTTAAAACTATTCATACAAAAGTTTATACTTGTATCTACACCATAGAATAGTTATAAACATTAATAGAAATTGCCTATATAGTTTAATAGTTTGCTTTATTGATCATTAAGCAAAATTTGTGGCAATAGATCTGTCAATAACAAGTTTTTCAAATTAAAATACAAAGTAGAAACGCTCCTCTAAAATAGGTTATTGATCATACGAGGTACGTCCAGAAAGTAAGCCCGTTTGGTAATAAAATTAAATTGTGTACAGATACAGAATAATTATTTATTGCACACAATTCTGCAACTCTTAAACTACATTTCCACATAACTGCCGAAATTTTGCAGGCATTTGTCATAGCGTGGCACAAGTTTTTGTATACCTTCTTCATAGAAGTTTGCCGCCTGTGTCTTCAAAAAGTTGGAAACATATTCTTTCAGCTCTTCGTCATTGTTGAAGTATTGACCGCCAAGGAAAGACTTGAGATGTAAGAACAGATGAAAGTCGCTAGGAGCGAGATCAGGGCTGTACGGAGGATGGTCAAACACGTCCCAGCCAAATCCCTGTAGGAGGATTTTCGTCACATTTGCAGTGTGTGGTCGTGCGTTGTCGTGCACTTCACTATGTCCTTCATTGAACTGTCGGACCCATCTTCTCACCATTGAATCACTCACTGCATTTTGTCCGTAAACTTCGCAAATTTGCCGATAAATTTCAATTAGTTTCACTTTCCTAGCATTCAGAAAACGAATCACAGATCTGATTTCACAAGCGGCGGGATTTTCAATCAACACCGACGTTGTAAACAAGCACAACAAAGCGTATGTGGCTGACAGCGATCTCAAAATAGCGCACGTTCCTTCTCCTTGATACAGAGCGTATACCGTGCATGTGCGGAACTGCGATCGCAGCGCTGCAGCGGAGATAAATTGAAACGGAACTTACTTTCTGGACGTACCTCGTAGATACTCATGATCTCGTCAGTTAAATTAGCCTTATAATAAACATATTGAAAATTAAAATCTTTTAACAAACTACCATCTGCTGCAACTGTCAAAACATAATAGCAACACACAATAAAATCTAAAATCCACAGCTAAATTTTATCATTGTAATAAACACTTAAAATATCAAATCATGAAATCTAATATTTTCAAATTATTCTATGCTATAAAATATTTACTTTTTTAGTCCAAAATTTTAAGATAATTCATTTCCTTTGTCATAGACATTTCTTAAATATGTGATAATTTTTATCAAAGTCGTTAGAGCCATTTTTAAATCAAAATTTTAAACAATAGTTCCATATAAAAGTTAGTTCAGGGGGGATTTTCCTGGAAATCTTCATGTCGCATTCTTAAACTTCAATTTCGCGTTTGAGTTGTGCTGTACACACACGCACACACACACACAAACAAAGGAACCTTTTTCTGAAAGTGCTTTCTTTTGTGTTTCAGGGGACTTAAAAACGTGTATTTCAGATAAACTTTCGACATCACATTTCTGGGTGGAAAACAATACCTGCTCTACATACTATATGCCTACAGAATACGCGAGGAGAAAGTAAAAATTCATACTTTTCACTGAAAACTTCTAGATTGTTATTTTTTTTTTTTTTGAAGCCTAGTGTAATGTAAAGTTAAACATTAAAAATACTTTAAAACCTTAAACACCTTAGTGTACTGTATGCTATGCTAGGCAATAAGGTGTTAAAATCGTTGTTTGAAGTAAATCAGAATATATGCATGCACACATACATACACACATTTTTATATATTAAGATAAGTAAAAGACTGATGTGTTCCATTCACATGACTTTATCTGTTCTGCGAACAAACTAATCTTACAAAAGATTATCCTTTTGTCTAACAATGCTGATCAAGATAAAAATTACCAGAAATTCTCTTACTAATTGGTTCCTTGCAAGTAGGAAGGAAATGAGGAATACACTAGATTAAAGCGAATCAACACTTTTAATACATGCTGCTATACCATTGTCATTGAAATTCGGTTCTCTTTCGATGGCCAGGTATAGAACAAAAGGGAGATAAAACGGATCAGGACTTCCTGTTTAAGAAAGCTTCCAAAAATGTTACATGTAAAGGCCAGTTTCGTGGAAGACTTTCCTAAAGTCTTTGTGTCGCTTCCTGGAGGATACTAAACTTAAATACCAAGTTTAATGTTTAACGGACTCTTCATTTTTCAGTTTTGCTGCTCAAAACCACGTTCATAGATACACATGAACACGTTTTTTAAAATGTTCCTTTTTCAGGTTCCTCAAAAGGTATTTCCGGTGAAATCAGCGAATAGGCACCTACTAAAAAATTGTAAATGGCGTGTTACTTATGGACGCTCTTCAACTGCTGTGGTTCTCAGCGTCCCGTTCTATACTGGAAGTGAAAGACCGCTTAATTTTGCTCAGAGACCTCTCTATCAGGCTTGAGGTTCTTTTACGTGCCGTAAATCTACGACACGGGATCAACGGCTTTACTTCCCTTCCGAAGGATTTTTGCGCCTGAAAAAATCCATCGTCCTCCGCCGGGTTTGAACCCGCGACCTTGGGTATATTAGGTTAGCATGATAACCATTACACCACGGAGGGCGACTAGGCCCCTACTGTGTACACTGTACATATACGTGCTAGAGAAAGTAAAAATGTAAAAGAAAGACTTTTTGAAAACTATAGGTATACTTTATCGAGCATTGCGGTAAAGAAAGCGTACCAAGTGCCCCAACAGCGATGTATTTCAGATGTCCAGGTAGTCCTTTGTTCGTTTGAAGAGTTGCAGAGCCCAACGGGGAAAATCGAAGTAAACACATGGTCAGTGGCGGTAGCGCGAGCGACCTGCGTTTTACTCCTCTTGTGTATCAGTGGAAATGGTGACAGAATCGCGCTCATTCAGTGGTGGTGGTGATGATGGTGTTTTGTAACTTTGGTCTCAAGCTAATGTGTTCTACTTGGGAGGATATGCCTGTAATCTATGTGTTGACATCTAAAACTCTAGCGTTTTCTGAGAAAGACAATGGCTCTACTTGCAAAATATCAACAAGGCTTACTAGGCTCTTAGAAAACATATGCTCTTGTACTAGCATGTTTCACACACAATGGGTTACTGATTTTGCGCGATGTAATTAATTTCGATGATCTATTTGACATTACCATGGGTTGCCATATTCTACAACCGCCCCGCACTCTTTCAGAGAGCAGAACACCCTGGAAACGTATTCTCGTCAGAGGCATACAGTATGAAGGCTGGTATACATATACAGGATGTTTATGAACTATACCAAAATATTTGCACAGAATATGTATATTACTTAAATAAGTAATTTGAGTTAGGAGACTTATGGCCTGTTTATTGAAATTTCGAAGTAACGGCTATAAGTTTCTGAAGTGCCAGTACGTCGCTGGCTAATTTATCAACCCTTCGAGAGCATAACGCGAAAAACGGAGACATTACAGCTTACCTCTCTAGCGAAATGGTTATGATACTAGCTTTCAAGTGAAAGATAGTTTGAGTTCGGGTCTCGTTCACGTATCGCGGCACTTTGTCTGAAATGAAAACAATAATAATAAAATACATTTACTCTGACAGGAATCGAACTCGTGACCTTTGGGATAACACCTTCCCGCGTTACGCATTAAACCACCAGAGCAGTTGAAAAAACTCCTCCAGAGTAGGCTACATAACCCAAGAACGCAGTAAATGAATGCTCAGTGTCGCTCTGTCAAGTGATTAGTTCGAGATTTTACATATTTTTGCGAGATTAAATCTTGAGAACGCTAGTAGCGAGCTGCTAAAAGATATTTCTGTACTTGGGCAGCAGTTTTAAATACATTCTAAGCCATTTTTTCAACCTGCTTTGCTTTAACGCAGACTTATCAGCACCTGATGCCCAAACGTTTAACGCTATATAGTTGCGTTATGTTTAACAGGGGACCATGCATCGCCGATCTCAAATTACTTATATTAGTCAGGTGCACAATCTCGCAAATTATTTCGGTCAAGTTCATTAATATCCTCTATAATAAGTAGAGTGAGGATTCGTATTTGGCCTTGGCTGGATTGACTAGAATGAAACTACTATGCTCTGCGCAGTACGAGACAAAGTGGCGTCCAACAGACTTTAGTTGGTCTGAGAGCACTACGCAATAGCTGACTTCCCTCGCTTTGTATCATATATTCCTGATCTTTCCCAAGCAGATCAGCAAGTCGGCTACAGCTAAGAAAGCTGACGTTTCCATTAACATGAATTTTTCTACTCGCACTGAAAAACAAAGTTTTTTTTTTAAATTTTTTTATAAAACTATTCTTTTTTCTACCGCACGATAACCGAGATAAACATTAGAAGAGTGGTCATATTGCTTAGTTCTTTATAAGTAGAAGGAAACAAAGGGTATACGCTGGGGTAAAGCAATTGTCAAATGTTTCAAAAGCTAACTTGAGCGATTGTCATGAAATACGCTACTTTGCATAGTCAAGAGTAAAACCAAAGAAACGCGGATTACTTCCCGTTTGAGAAGGATTTAAGTATTTTAAAATTCAAATTAATAACACGGGGAATATCTATGAAATGATTAGATATATATATATATAAATTGTGTGTTTTAACGGGATCAAAGCTTTTGTGCTTTTTTTTTTTTTCTTCTATACCTTGCGATTTACCAGTTGTGCAAGTCATTCAGCATGAAGAGGATTTCAGGAGCTATTCTTAAGAAATACAGAATATACGCTTTATTTGTCATGTAAATGCTATAATTTACGAAATTTTAATCAAACTTTTTAGTCGCTGTTTGTAAAATCGAAAAATTCGAAAAATGTTAAACGGTTGTTTGTGGTTGGGGGATTTTCTGAAAATCTTCGTGCCGAATCCTTGGACAATATTAATCTTAAACACCAAATTTGCTATTGAACGAAAATGCTGTCCACAGACACACCCCCACTGACATTTTTCTAAAAATGCTGTTTAATTGTATCCAGGGGTCCTAAAAATATGAAAATATTTTTGATTTCTCTAGCATGTATGCACAATGTACATAGTAGTTAGAGAAGGTATTGTGGTCCACCCAAATATTCAAATCCAAGATTTCACCGGAAATACATGTTTTGAGGACCCCTGACTCCAAAAAAAAAGGCCCGTGTGTGTCTGTAAATAGTATAGCTCAAAAACGAAGCTTTTCTCAAACAGGAGGGCAGCTTTCGTTTCATCTCTTTTTTTACTTTTGGCCGTGCAAAGCGAACCGAATTTCAATTGCTTAACATGGCGACCAGATTTTTAAAATATTTGTCCATCGCTTTAGCCTAGTGTATTACCTCATTTCCCTTCCACTTAGAAGGAACTATTACAATAGTTTCTGTTAATGTTTATCTCGATTACCACTATGTAGATAAATGATTAATAATTGTAGCATTTTTTGGAGAAAGACATGTGAATGGAACATATTTTTAGCTAACCATTTTCGAGGTATTCGTTGTTTTTATGTTTCATTTTTAAAGTAATTGCTATATTTTTCCAAAACAGGATGTAGTCTTTCATGTTTTTATTTTACTTTGGCCATGAAAACAGAAACGAATTTCAAATCAATCACGTATCTACAGCTTTTATAAAATTTGACTTTTGGTTTAGCTTAGTGTATTCGATTATCTCCCTTCTAATTATAAGGAACTAAGAAATATTTTTTGCTAATGTTTATCTCGAATAGCATGAAGTAGATAAAAGAATAATCCTCTGGAAGTTTATTTCCAGAAGTAGAGAAAGTCAAGTGAATGGAACATATCAGATTTTTAAAATCCATTTGTTATATTGACCAGCACGAAGAGTGCTATACGACCCAGGAGAAATACATAGAAGAAAGGCGCGTGATTTTAGGTCAGTCTGTCACATTAACACTCTTGGGTTTCTCGGAGAACTATTAATCTTCAGTGTGGAATCACGATCGGCTGACAGCAAAATGTCTTGTGGGAAATGACTCTGGATCCCCGCGAACGTCTTTCTAGGGACACGTAGCGTAGTCTGCAGGAGGAACGAACGGTGTGTTATGAGTAGGGATAGCATCTTGGGGACCGACAGCGGGACAGAATCGAAGTTAGCACAGCATGGTGTAGAGTTGTGATGTGTTGACAATGCAGTGTGTATGTAGTATTAATAGAAGGAAAATGGGGGCAGTGGTTGCGTGGTAGACTGATGTTGGGTGGTAAACATAAATACCACTGATTTACGGGAACTAACAGTTTTAATATTTACATACATTCATTTAATGTTGTGCAACAAGTCATCAACATCATTATCTATTTCTTTTACTCTCAAGAAAGAATGCAATGCACAACATACATTCGTGACGTCTCAAATATTAATCGTTTCCGTTTGGCACGTAAACCGGCTTTATATTGTGCAAATCTTCGCTCCACATCACAAGGTGTGATTTCTGCAAAACGTAGATGGGACGCATCATTGCCTATTGGGTAAGATACTCCATCAGAAATTATTTCCGTAGCAAGACCTCATGGTATATTTGGTATTTCACGCATTATTGAAAATCCGACATTCTTTTTTTCCAAACACTGTCTTCACTTTATTCGGGTGTCATGGGTCTCTGATTAATTAAGTGCACAAGTTTATCGACAGTTTTAGTGTTCGAGGAACTTCGGTGTTCGATGATTCCAAATATGTGTTATTGTCGTAAATATATCTGCAAAGTTATTCTGTATGAACAGAAAATCTTCATGCAGTCAGTCCATTTGAAGCAAGATTTTTTACAATCTTGATTAAAGAGCATTTATTATAATAAAAGTCATTAATTACCTATAAAACAGCATTGTAATATACAACACAGTTACTGCTTTGTTCCCCAACGCGTTACTACACGTTTACATGTGGCGCGTGCAGTCATCAATGCAGGTCGGTGTCTGCTCATTAGGTATGCAACTGGTTTTCACATGTGTCCCGCTATCGGTCCCCAACATGCTATCCATAGTTTGAGGGTATTGTATAAATAACTGTTGTGAGCTAAGAAAAATAATGAACTACATAGGATTCCCAAATTAGGACAAGTTAAAACTATGTTAGTTTACCAACATCTGCGTTTCAGCTTTGGAAATGCGATTGAAACTCCAAGCAAAATCTGCTAGCGAAATCTCTGTTGTTCAACTAAGCGGTTAATTTGGCCTTAACCAAAGAGAAGTCCCAAAGTATCCCTATTCCTCGAAGCAGGAGAATACCTTTAGCTAATGGAGTAAGATCTAGAGAGGAACACTATATAAAAATGGAATTGAGCTTTATTTGTGGGCGCTTTTTAGCTGCTACGGTTTTTAGGTGAGAAAACTGCCTAGTTTTTCTCGCAGATTTCTTTACCAGACTTGAGATTCTTTTTCTGTCCTAAATCTACCACACAGACAATCAGCTTTACTTCACTTTCGTAGGAAGCATATGATTTCTCTACCTTTAATCGTTTATTAGTGGGTATACAAACGAAAGTGTTTTTCCATCTCCATCTTAAGTTACATAAACCTTTGCATTGCAAATTTTGTTGGTGAACAAAGGAAATAGTAACTGTAGAAGGTATATGCTGCCCTTAAAAATCAAGGAAATTGCAATTGTGAGAAACAACCGAATACTGCCACGACATGAAAAGAATTCAAGTATTGGATTCGAACCATCAAAAATGGACATTTCGGAAATTCCTTAGACAAAGAACCTAATTAGAATAAATTGTGTGTGTTAAACAACTCTACAGTTTCTTGTATTTACGAGTTTGAGTAATCATCGCACGGAGTTTAAAGTATTGTTTATTAGGAACAACGTGTTTCTTATCGCTTTGAATGTAGGTTACTATCACAATCTCATCAGTTCTAACTTGGACACTGCATTCATTGCATAAAGATGGTTACTGAAATACGACTTATAATTGCAAAAGTTGTTATACATAATAAGCTACTAATTCAAGTGCTGTTAAGGTGATTCAAAATCTTGATGGAAAATGTTAACAAGTCTTTTCTTCAAAATGTCTTAAATAAACATGAAGTTCCTCCAATTTTTGAGTCCAAAACATGTGCCTACAGTTTACGCTCCTTTCGAGTTATGGATATTTACATATTTAACCTGATATAACAATGAAAGATCGACAGATATAAGTTAGTATTTTTAGAATCAATCAAGATGATGACAGGGCTGCCCCACTACCAAATACTCTTTAACTGCTGAGCGTCCCATTCTATATTTGCGTGAAAGATCGCTTAATTTTGCTCAGCGGCCTCTCTATCAGGCTTGAGGTTCTTTTACGTGCCGTAAATCTACGACATGGGACCAACGGTTTCACTTCCCTTCCGAAGGAAGCCATGGTAAGGATTTTTACACCCGAAAAAATCCATCGTCCTCCGCCGGGTTGAAGTAATTGAAGATGTGTCAACATGATCATCCGACAACGTGAGCATATACATACATCATCCAACATATTCCCATAGAGGCGCATTAGCCGAAATTTTTCATTTTAAGTGACGTATGCAAAATATGCAAGCACTTTGTCTCACAATATTTTCATGCACAGCCGGATTAATCGCTACTGAAGAGTTCGCCTAAACGCTCACTGCTCACTCGTGACCTGGACAAATGCTACTGACTTCGACACCCACGGTCGTCCTCTCGACCACTTCAACCGCAAACTTCTCTCTGACATTTCTTGTTAATGCCTCAAATGTCTCATCACTTGCTCGTTTCAATTTCTCTACACCACACTATCTACGAGCCTTCTCTTACATTACGTACATTTTACTAAGTTTCAGGATTACAAACCGGTGAAACTAAACGTCGACTTACACCAATGACCGCCAGCTTACGGACATCTCACGAACCCAACAACCTGTCCCTGAGTATACATTCAGCACCATTGCGCAACTTGATTAACCCACTAATCTAACCTATTCACTAACCAGTCACATTGATTGCATCCACTAATCTCCGAGGGCCTTTCAGGACATGTCATGTGTGTCGTCCGTGCTATCCCCTCGAGACATTCGCACGCGCTGCACACTATACCACTAATCTGTTGAATAACTGGGGTGCTCATGCGGACCCCAACTCAACTAACCACGAATCTTTACTAACACGCACCCCGTTTGTCATGCATATTTATTGAATAGCACGTGCATTTGAAGATAATGTAGCCTTTGTGAATCATCACTGGGGCGGCGGGTATGCGGCCGCCACTTGAGGGGGGGGGGGTAGAATTTAAATAATCCCTTCTAGCGACAGAGAACAGACAAAACTTCAAAGCAAATGGATCAGAAAGCTTTCTTAGAAGTGCTATAGTGGTAGGCTTAAACACTGCCTCTATTATGCATGGTTTCCGATGCGCTTGTTTTGTTTGTGAAGTTACACTACGTATTGAGAAGGTTGGGGTTATGACAACTGCCGTTACACTTCCTGTGTAGGAAACACCTTACCGTGCTTGCAAATGTGACCTTTCTGGTGCAGCACTTTCTGAAAATGCATTTTAAATTGCTTAGTTTTAGATACAAAATCGGAGATAAACCAAAGCTTTACAAGTATTGTTATTTGTTTCTTTTCTTTTTGTTGGCCGCTTTTACTACCATGACACTGCAGGCGATGACACTGATGATATATGGAATGATGAGGGAGCACCGGTGAAATGTGATGGCGGGGAAACCGGAGAAAACCCGCCACTGCGCCGCTTTGTCCACCACAAATCTCACATGCGGTTGCTTGGGATCGAACACGGGCCGTTTAGGTGAGAGGCGAATCTAACCACTCTGCCACGGCGCATCCTTATTCTTACCTAAATATATACACACGCAGTATATGCCCACATTGCGAAGGACATATATTACGTGCATGAAATGAACTGTTGTCTGTAGCTCAGAATATGTATCTTTTAAATAATTTTATACACCAACAAAATGTACAGGGGCATAAAATGGAGTTTAATGTATGAACGCCCTTTAACTGCTGTGGTTCTCAGCGTCGCATTCTATACTGGGCGTGAAAGACTGATTAATTTGGCTCAGAGACTTCTCTTATCAGGCCTGAGGCTCTTTTACATGCCCTAAATCTACGACACGGGACCAAAGGCTTTACTTACGTCCCGAAGGAAGCCAGGATAAGGATCCTTACGCCCGAAAAAAATCCTTTTAATGTAGACTCGTATAGCACCATAAAAATCTTCTTTGATAGTCTTGTCTTATCCTCAAATGCTTGTTTAGGTACTACCTTTTAACTCTAAAATCTTTTGCACATTGTTTTTTGCGCAAAATTTATATAGCCAATTAACACTTTTTAATTTCTAAAGTATGTAAGAAACGTTGGTTTATAGATACACATATTAACCGGATTTCAAAAGATGAGATGCAAAATAAGGAAAATAGAAACAAAGTAAGAGACAAGGAAGAAACAACCTCAACAACGAACTAACGCAAGAATGGATTCCGGTTCTGCTGCTCCTCAAATAAAACGCATTGAAATGCGGAACTTGCTTGGGGTTTGGAATGCACAATAACAAGCGGTAATGTAGGTGTTCCTGTTTAAAAAACTTAAAACTAAAAAACAATTTAAAGAGTTGCAAATACCATTATCTGATTCTAAAGTAAAATGCTCCGATATAACTATGTTAAATTCGGTTACATAAATTCAATAGTGTTAAGAAACTATTTCTAATTTATGTTGCCCAAAAGGAAGATTTAACAACATTTTACTGTGGTCTAGCGTTGGTAAAAAGTCGATGTAGTGGTTGGATAGTTGTAACAAATGAAAGCTAGTTTCTGCTAGACCATTTTATGTATCACTTAGTGTTCAGCTTAGCACAAATGTTACTCTTACAATATTAATACATTTGGAAAGGAACACAGTTGAACCAATTTAGTATTCTTCCCCCCAAAACTGTAAATACTATTAATCCTAATATTCCATAAATTATTTATCTTTTTTCTGTCGGATCAATACACAACTGAACTGCTAAGTCAAATTTCGCAACTGAACTACACGGCACTACCCACTTTCAACTGTGTAAGATTAACTGTGCTCTTGTCTTCTAACTAATTGAATTTCTCGAAGGGAAGGCTTCTGAAATCTTCTGGAGCAGTAATTATATATTGATAGGAAGCGACTCGTAAGTTTGTTGCGCCTTCTGTTGTTCTGAAGGGCCGGCCAGTAATACAGATCGGAATGGAATCACACCAGCGATTTCTAGGTAGCTTAGCGTGACGTAATATTGTATAAACCCTTTTAATTTTTGTCTCATATGAAGATATTCCCGTCAAATCGCGGCTGAAACTACCTCATTTTAAGGGGGCATGCTGTTACCAAAATGTCGCAGGTTCAAAATCAGTGGAGGGCGTAGATTTCTTTGGGCGTAAACATGCTTAGGATGACCACCTCCGGCAGGGGAGTAAAACCGTTGGTCCCGTGTAGTAGATTTACGACACAAGAACTTCAAACCTGATAAAGAGACCTCTAAGCAAAATTAAGTGGTATTTCACGCTCAATATAGAATGGGACGCTAAAAACTATAGCTGTTATGGAGCGTCCATAAATAAAATTCGATTCAATTTAATTTGGTAAAGAAATGGCCAAAAATAAAGCGACTTTCAGGAAAATTTCGTTTTTATTGGTAATTGAATTGATTTATATATTGCTTTTGTTTGCAGTCCTACTGGAAAGCAGTTAATTTTTTCACTAGTGAAAAACCTTATGCTGAAAAATGTACAAACTTCACTGTATTTTCTCCCGCCAACATTCTTAACTTTGCTAATATATACTAAAACTAATTTTTATTATGAAATTAGGAGACAAATTTTATTCGATTATAATTACTATTAGTACTGTTTTTAAATTTTCAAAAGAGTTTATTGTAACTATTTTTAAAACCAATATTTCAAGATAACCAGCATTTTTGGTCATTTTTAATAAATCACTTGTAATTTTTAAACACATTTAGGAACCAATTTAACAAACAATAAGTAGAGCAATTCTAAATGCTCCCCAGGAAGATTTTTTTGAATCTTGCCCACAAAATACCAAAATGTACACTTCAGGGTGTACCTTTCCAAATAATTTTTAACAGATCGGAATGAAGTTTTACCCAGTGTGTAACAAGACACGATAAAACAAACTGTGCATCAGCTTCTTTTTAATTTATTGACTTAAAATTAATTTTTTCTTTGAACATTTTATAGCACATTCAATTTATTTTCCTTATAATCTTAAAAAAATAATAATCCCACAAATATAAACGATTTCGCAAACACATTCACAGATTTGTTGTTAAACTATATTATGTAGAAGTTGATTCTCGATGACCTAATTAAAGTTTTAATTTTAAGAAGTATACCCCAAATTATTCCAAACCTGAAAGACTAAAAATTTGTATTTTGAAACATAATGAATCAAAGCCTTTGGCAATTTGTTGTGTAAAGCTTAGTATAATGTAGGTTATCTATTTCTTTCAGTGTGCTATTCATTTTTAAAAATATTACATTCTAACAATTATAGAAGTGAACGGTATAAGATCAGAAATTACTTTAAGTTTGATAGATTTTTTTTTTTTACCTTAACGTTCTTTAAATGTTTGATCATATCGGACGATGTATGAAATTGGTGAAATGATGTTCAAATGACCCCTGGAGTTCATGGAGTTTAAATTTTTTACATTCGTCTTCTCGGGATAAGGGGAAAACCTCGGAAAAAAAAAACTTATCCGGGTAACTCACCCTAAGCGAGATTCGAACTCGCGACCTGTTGAATGTTAGGCAGACAGGCTACCACCACTTGCGGGCTGATACATTTTGGGGACGATATTTATAATACACATCATTCAGAATAATCAAAGAGTTAATATGAGATGAGTAATGTTTCTGGCTGTGATATTTAAAGTGCAAATGCTTTCAATTAAACTCTAATTTTGTTAATACTTCCGTTTAAGAACTGGTTAGGATAAAAGAGACTAACAGGAAATTAATTGCCACTTCCTGGCAGGAACCTTTACAAAGTTTTAAGGTGATAATCTAATTTTCCAGTTCTGATGTTGAAGGAGAGCAATTATGAAAGGAACAGGTTTGTCTTTGTTTAACATTTGCTTATAGATATTGCTTATTGGAGCTTCACACCAGTAGTAAAATTAGCTGTTAGAGCCCCAACTAGAGGGCAGGGCATAGGATTTTTTATTTCTTCACATTTTGCTTGTAGTAAATTCAGGATATTGTGCATTCCACTCTAAAATTGGATACCGAGATTTTACCGAAAACTTGGTATTTAAGGTCGAAGTCATCCTTTATGTAGAAAAATATTTGTTATTTTTGGTTTTTCAAGACCTTATCTAACGATTTGGATTAAAAAGCCATATATAAGACACTTACACGACGTTGAGGTGTGCATTTAAAATGTTGAGCAAATTGTTTGACGAAGGTCTCTGAATTAATGTTGCATATACGGTAAACCGTATGAGTAGACCAAATCTTCACAAATTTTGTAAATCATTAAGCACACAGATTTGTCAATTTTCCTTTTAGACATGAACTGTTTCCGAGATGTTCTTTGTTTGAATGTTCTACTCCATATCCTATTTAAGTAAAAGTTCCTATTTGCTTATTCTTGTGCATATACAAAGATGACCGAATTTCAAACCTATTACATAGTGGTTTGGTTTAGAGAATCTTACATGTTGTTTTATTTTACTGTATCCTGCTTACACCTGCAAATTCGTAAATCTAATAAAAGTTTATTTTGGTTAACATGTAGCAGATATTCAATAACATTTTGTGAAAATAGTTTGTGGAAGAGTGAATTGAGAAGTTTCTATGACGTTACACATTAGACTTTTTAATTTATTCAACCTGTTAGGAGTCAGTGTGCTTTTGTCTACTGTCGCAGCCTCTATAGCTCACTTCCCTGTTTAGATAGACAAATGCTGCTCACATACCTCCAGTTCAACCACATCTAATGAAGGTGAATCAACTTCCTGGGGGATTTTATGTACTCTGAGCTACTTTGCGACCCTCATTCGGAAAATTATGATGAAATACGTTATACACAATTGAACTGAGTGAGGTGGCGCCATGGTAACGTGTGCGACTCTCATATGGAAGGTTGCGGGTTCGATTCCCTGAACCATGGGCTTTTTCGGGGTTTCTAGGCATAGTCAGAATTACTAGGAAGTTTACTTAAACCCCCAGCATTTTCCTTCTCCTAGGGGACAGGTTTCGACCTCTTCAGATACTTCAGCGTGAGCGCTGCGGATCCCTAGCACGCGTGGTACTTCTGACGTTACTGGACGCTTGCTGGGCTGAACATCTTTAGTCCCTCCCAAAAGAAAGTTTTGGGATTGGGTTGGACTCGGCGGAGTAATGGTTCCCGAAACACATGGTATCTTTTGGCAGGGTTGTGATACGCCTTAAGGTCCTCCGCCTTTTATGACCTTAGTAGACAGCAGCTAGTGGCTGTCCCCCCACTAAGTTTTTGGTAGCCATCCCACTAAGTGAGATACACTGCCGTCCTTGCATAAGCAAGGCTTTAAAGTTTGAAATTAGGAGGTTTGCGGTTGCCACTTACTGGTACATTAACTGAGGCGCGAATCTCGGTTTGCAAGCAATCTTCTGAGACGCCAGGAAACAGATTTAACTACACTGTCTCTCATCCCTATTACAGGGTCGTTGATTGTTTGCTAATGGCTATGGCCCAGTGGCAAGAGGGGAGCGGTCCCGTTTAAAGGCCATCATGTTTTGGAGAAAACTATACTTCCTTATCTGTTTAAGATGATAATGGAGACAATATTCGGCGGGTTGCGGCTGAGCGGTGGTTTCCGCACTGTGAAGGTTTATTCCTGGCGTCATTGTAGGATCACTATCGCGACATCGGAACCCGCCTTCGTATTCTTTCGGTTTAGGGTCCTATCGGGGGATCCCGGCCCTCGGGAATCTAGAATCGATAGGGTACAAAGAATTACAGCTCTACCTTTAATAGCTACTTCAGAAAATCACTTATTTCAGTGTCTCCTTAGGTAGAAAAAAAATATTTCCAAATTATTTTTAATATATCCCAAGAAATGATGATGCACACACCGAGAAATAAATTGGGAAAACAAATACAAAACAGGGAATTCCGAGGGTTTACACCTATTCCTGTCTTAAGCTTTAATTACAATATTTTAAATAAGACTTCTTAAAAGCGTGCATTTAGGTGCAAAGATGGGTAGGACAGAATGTAGTATAGGTCCGAAATTCAATGGTTCCATACCAGTGGAGGAGGAGGAGGAAACGGCTATAAAGCACTTTCACTGTTCACCACACACCACCAAACTACCCAATAAAGCCACGCCTGGAAAGAGTGATATGAAAGGAAGTGATTGAAACTGAGGGACTAAGAAACTAGTATATGAAAAAGCGTTCCATAATTTGCCTGGAAGCAAAAGAAACCCTAGAAGAAATCAGTCGGTGGGCATTTGGCGGATATCCAACCCGCGACTTCCGAATACGGTTCACTTACAAAAGCTTTTCGGCCATTCCGCTCGATCAAAGACGCGTTAGAAGACTGTATCACTCAAACTAGTGTTGGGGGAAACAACAATTTGCTCGACATAACGATAAATTGGATGGTTTAAAACACATATACAAGTTCTGAAGTGGTAACTTGGGTTTGAATCCTTCCAAAAATGTATTTAAATTTGGTCCGTTTATTTATTGCTTTCTACATTGGGTTGGAGTTTTCAACAGCACATTCTAGAAACTTAACGGGATGGCTAAGGCGGTTTCTTCTTATGCCCGCATTCGGGAGGTCGCAGGTTTACTTCCCATGGTCGACCTGCTTGACTCATGATTTTTCAGGGGTTTCCCCGGCGAATGGTAGATGGGATTTTTTCTTCCCTCAAATTTCCTTTCCCTCCATGTCGTTTCTTCATCTTTCAACCCGTTGGGTTTTTCAGGATTAGAAGTGTGGGCGATGGTGCTTGGTGCGGCGTGGCAGGTAAAAGTATGCTCAAATAGTCTTATCTCAGTTCCCAGACTTCAGCTGGTTGCCAGGGTGAGGGCCGCTCCTGGCGGGAAACCCGATCTGCTTGTCCGACTGTCGGCGTCCAAAGTCAAGCTGATTGAATCCTGAGGGAGCTTTCTTTAGCGCTTCTGCAAAACCAGTTTCAACAAACCGCATTGTGAAAACCTGTGCCAAAACAGAACTAAGAATTGCATGGCTGAGTTGTGAAAAGTTTTAAAATGGAAGCAACTACGAGCCTTTTCACAAAGAACGGCAGCTATACAAAACCAAACAGAAAAATCAGATATTTTAGTAGAAAAAACAAGAAATACATTTCCCTTGAACATTCTCTTATTGTGTGCCAGTATTGTATCAACAAATTATCGTTCAGAATATGTGCATTATTTTGATTTTAGTTCATAGCTCATTTATGTGTGTCTCTGTGGTTGGGGTGCCATCGAGAGTACATTTTTATGTTTGTCTGTGGGTTGGGGATTTTAAATCCCACTATCCCTTCACTTCTCGCTAGCTCTTGTGAAATATCTGTAATGCCCAAAGTGGGTCTATGGGTCTCATCGTTTCTTTGCCGACTTCATTGCCATGCCGGGTGCTGTGTCCCTTTAACCACCATAAGGGTCTTGTCATCGATTGGTGGAATGAAGTTCAGCCGAAGGTCATTGGCATTTGGGAACGCTGGAAGCAAGAAGATTGAGTTAGGCAATGCACGCGACTGGAATCTCAATTCTTTACACGCAGCTGATTTCAAAGATACTTAAATAGTTTCCATCGCTTTTAAAACGGACATTGTGGTATATCATGCAGGAAAGTGCTATTAAATGAAGTAGTGTTATTACTAGTCACTTTAAAATATTTAAAATAAAACATATATAGGGTCCTTCCAAAAGCATTTCATACTTTAAACTGCTATACATATTAGAATATTTCAGATACGATAAAAAGTTCTAATAGAATACAGCAGATTGGAGCTATTACGAAAGCAAGAGTAGTTTTTCTCAAGCTTTGAGAGAATTTAGAACTCTCAACAGTTTAAGAGCAGGCTCATGATCTATTCGTAAAGTCCCAACAAAGCGGACGCCACAATCTCCAGATCACAATCCGATCGTCTTTTGGTTGGAGGTTACGTTAAAGAACACATTTTCCTGACACATCGAACAAACCGACAGCAACTGTAGGATACTATCTCGCAAGAAGTTGCTAATATTCCAAGATATCTGCAAAATGCTGTGCATAATGTCTCGGAAAGTATGGTGTGCCTACGTTGAGCACAGGAAAGGAGGACATTGTTCCAATGTTTAATAAACACCATTGTTTGTTCAGTATGTGACTTTTTTGGAGGTTTTCTCAAATATTATAATATTTAAAAATGTTTAAAATTTGAAATCGCCTGTGATAGACCCTTTATGATAAAAAAATATTTTTAATTCCGCGGGCTTTATACAACCGATTTTCAAAACTTCCTATCTTCTAGATACACATGTTCCTAATGTGTTTGCATTTTCAGCTGTTTTAAATACTTAATTTATTGTTGACAGTTAAAACGGTTGTACGTTTTTTCGAAAGCTCAGCGAACTTTCATTAAATTTTGCCCGAAAAGTGGATAGTGTTCAAAATGTCGGCTGTGGCTTTTGGCAAATCTATTAGAGTAAGGCAAGGGCTTTCGAGTTGTATTTGACGTCCCAAAGACTGTCGAGAACACACTAAAACCGACAATCGACTGAACGTCCTAACACACCAATTAATGACAATGTGGAAGATGCAAAGAAATGATTCTGCCATATGGTTATGCTGTCAATAAGGAATACTACCTAGAAGTTTTGCGCCGTTTGCACGAAGTATTCCGAAGAAAACTACCAGCATTTTCGCAAAACCACTCGTGGATAATGCTCCTGCTCACAACGCTTGTTCGTGATTTTTTTTTGCAAAAACCAGAAACGATATGTTGCTTAAGCGACCATATTCGCCGGATATGGTCCCCGGCGACTTCTTTCTATTCTCGAGGCCGTTTAACCACTATTGGTGAACTAAAGGCAGAATCGCTGAAGTAGCTGTACACCATAAGGATAAGTGAGTTCCAGAGTTGCTTCCAAGATGGGAAAAAGTGCTAGCACAAGTGTATTATATCTGAGGGAGCTTATTTTAAAGGCCACAGAGTTGATGTAGATGCATAAATAAACATTACGAAAAACAAAACTGATTGTTACTTTTTTAATCACACCTCGTATTTACGTTAAAAAGAGAAACACAAAAATGAGCTAAAATCAAAATAATGCAATTAAATGGGATAAATTGCGGATCCAGTCCTGGCACACAATAAAAAAAATGTTCAAGGGTAAATGTATTTCTTGTTTTTTTTCTACAAATCTGGATTTTCTGTTTGGTTTTGCATTTTTTAGTGTCTTCTTGAACACGCATGTAGTTGCTTCAACTTAGTTTTTCACAACCCAGCTGTCCAATTCTCGGCTACTTCTCTTTTGGCAAAGCTTTTCACAATGCAGTTTGCTGAAGTTGGTCTTGCAGAAGCGCAAAAGAATCATCCGTTTGACGTTCAGTCATTACATTATCAATCAACCACAAATTTCTCTTCTGTTCTGCCTCGTATGCCATAATGCAATTAAAACACTAACAAGATACTAAAAGGCAAGGTCGCTAAATGGCAGCATTGCTAGTGCTTCTTTAAGTGACGTCGTTTGCAAGACTATTTTACCTTCATTTTGGTGCTCAGTATTGTATAGGAACTTAGGGAAGTTACGCGCCGGGGCTGCCATCTAGTAGCACGTTAGGGACCTCAATGCATCTCTGCGTTGGTTACTTCCGCTCATATGTGCTGACCTGTGATTTCTCCTCCCCTCATCCCTTCCCCCAGGGGGTGGTAGGCCGCAATATATCAATAATTGGTCGGAGTTGCCAAGGTGTCCCTCTCCGCTAGCATATTCATTACCTCATTGGTACGTTTCATAAGTATTTTGAGATGAGACTTAACTATTTATACACTGAGGTTAGGAGTTTTGCATTTGAGGTATTTCAGAAATCATCTTTTGCATACGAGTATACAATACAGTGTTCTACTTTTTCTACTGCTTGCCTATTGTAAGCAGAGACATTTTATACCAAGATTTCAACTGAAGTTTCCACGTGTTTGGAGACTTCCTGCAAAACTTTAAGTAAAAAGACCAGTATGCGTCCACCTGTTAAATTCCTTGTTCTTTGAATTTTCAAATCGCTACATTTCTCTTAACCGGGGAGTCCTTACTTATTATTTACTCCTGTTCATGAATAGAGAACCAACCAGCTCTTAAAATACTCAAACATCGACTACGCCTACGGTATTACCTTTGTAGAAGGAAATGAGTAATAAATCAATTTGTACGTTATATCTTCGTTCTCATGAAGTAGGTATAAGAATAAGCTTTAGAGGGACTGCTTGCTGAAGAATGGGTAGAGAGGCATATGAATGTATTACAGGGTGATATTTGGGGAGGGGCTATGTAATGAAAACAACCATATGGCAGTTTCAAACAAAACATATCCGTGTCAGTGACTTATTAAGTTTTGCATGAAGTAAATTTGAGGTTATGTCATTCTTTCGCGGCAACCCGGAGTGATTTAAAACTGAAGACTTGGAATTAGATAAATGAAATTAATAATACATGATAAACATAGAAAAAGCAAAGTATCTTTATTAGAGTCTGAAGATATTTTCGTGCAGAAGCTGATTTCTTCTTTTTAACGTAACCTTTGTTTCCGTTATTTAGACCAGACTTAGATGACTCTTTAAACAGAATCTTTGCACTTGCTTTGAACAATACATTTTCTTCTTTGAGGTCCTTCACTAATTCTTCACTTGCCAGTTGTAGTTGAACTTTTTATTTGTGGATGTCAGAATTTCTTACTTCTGCTTCTGTCTTTGCTTCCTAAAACTTGTCTGAGCGCCTTAATTCCAAATAAATATTTAATTACGTGTGGGTAGCCCTGGTAGGCACTTCCACTACTCTATCGTGCGAGGCTTAACGGGGCTAACAGTTTTTGTCGTTTTGAAAAATGTGTCCTTGAATGTTAAGAAAATTATTTAAAATACTCAAACAGAAATATATAGTTCTTGCATAAAATAAATAATATATGCAATGGCTAATAAAGGGTGAAAAGTAGAATAGCACATTAAAGCCTTGTCAAAAAACTGCTGCACAACAGATGATTCAATAATGGCGTTGCTTGAGAAATTAGTTTACGAACTTTCTGCGAAGAGCTCAGGACCATCCAAACAGCTGGCAGAAGGAATTAAAAGCACACAACCCCGGTACACGAGTTATCTCCTTACCAGCGCTACCCCTTTCTCCCCTACCCATAATAAATGACTCCTATTATGTTCACATAGAGGTAGTGAGGATATAACTACTTGGAAGCCATTGTCAGACATTATGTTAATGTGAAAATATTTTCCTTGGTCTCGCAGATCGTCGCGCTCCGTAATATATTGGTTACCATGCTAGCCTCTAACACCCAAAATTGCTGGTTCAAACCTAGCGGAGAGTGACGGGAAATCCTCAGCATAGCTTCCTTCGGAAGGGAAGTAAATCCGGTGGTCACTTGTAACCTTTATTCACACGTAAAAGAACCCCAAAAGTTGAAAGGAAAAGGTTCCTGAGTAAATTCCGCCATTTCGTGTCCGCAAGCCATGATTTTGTTCTACAGTGTCATCTGTGGCCAATGGGCTGATCCCTCATCACCATGGTGCATAGTGGCGAACTCACGAACTATAAATTCGAATCCGATCACGAAACATCGTAACGAAGCTCTATGCTCCACCTGGGAGTTACAGGAGCTAATTCTCACAGACCACCTGTGTGTATTCAATACTTTATATAATAAGGCACTTTCTCTTAGCACTGAGTGCAAGGCGTTGAATTGATCATTATTTGATTATTCTTATTTATTATGAAAACACTTGTTTTACAAATCTAGGTTTGTAGCACCAATCTTAGAGTGCTCTCTAGTGGTGTTGGTGTCTAACATCCTTTACCATAAGACACCTTTGAGAAGGGTTCTAAAATGAAGTACATTTCTATAATATTCTGCCTGCATATTAAGCCCTGCAGCGTACTTAAAATTTGTGGGATAACTATAACCAACGAGCTGTAAGTTGGCCCATGGTTATTAGAAAAAAGAGGAAAATACTCGCCATCTTTCTTTCTGCGACTTTCCTATTTTATGGCGAACCAGCCTGGGAGAAACGGCAGTGGCGGATGATTCCTCATCATCTGTCTGTTCTTCCACTTCACTTACAAGAGTTAGAACACCATTTTTGCCTTCTTATCCTTATACCAGCTTAGGTAATTAGGAAGCATAAGAGCTCTTATGTAAACTGACCTTCTAAAGGAAGGAAACCTAAGGGGATTTTCACAGTAGCTGTGCAAGACAAGGACGGTAGGAAAAGTGCCAACCTAAAGCTCGTGCAGTATAGTAATTAGTTAGGTTAAGTACATGGACGAATAAGTACCCACGATGTCATAGCTGCAGAAAATACATACTAGGGGTGATGCCTTTGCTTAACTCAATTTATCTGCACATCCCATAGGTGCATAAATACTAGTTGTGGTTTCATGTGTAGTCTCTTAAATTATTTTATTAGAGGTAAGGATCCAATGGAATATGAAGTAAAACAAATATCACTTGTTGATACTTTTCAAAAGGAGATATAAAAGCTTAAGAGCACAATATTTTAATAGGTTGTGCTATTTATATGTTTGACTAGGTATGTTGAAATGACTTCGGATAATTTTCCCCCTGCAAAACCAAATATCACAAAAATATTGCTCGACAAATAGCGTAGAAGTTGGAGGTAAGTGGCACAGGTTTGGTATTAAATACGCTTTTTTTTTAGTATTAACAACTACTAAGAAACTATAATCTTTTAATAGCCCGCGTTATTTATATATTTGACTAGGTAAATTACTTCAGATGTTTTTCGGTATGAATATAAAAAATTACAAAGAATATTATTGGTCAAATTGTGTAGAACTCGGAAGTAAGTGGCAGAGATTGGCATTAAGTATGCTCCTTGTTTTAGTATTAAAGAAGCACGAAGAAGCCATTTTAATACTATTAACTTGGATCTTGGACAAGACTAAGCTTAGTATACTTAGGGGCGACTTGAGTATTCTGTAATCCATTTCATCTACTGACTCTGCAAATCTGAGTTGTTAAAAGGGAAATTATACTCCTGGAAGATAAAAATAAATTAACAATGACTTGTTCGTTGCACGGAAGGAGAGCATGAAAGGAAGATGCAGACAGGAGACAGAGAATGGGATAAAGAAACTTGCTCAAAGTTAATGCAGTAAAGCTACCGAAACTGTGGCTGGCTAGAACTGAAAAACAATTAACGTAAACCTGCATCACATAAACCAATGTTCTATTCTGAAAATTAAAAAAAAAAAAAAAGACAAAACAATTGTGTACGGAAACTGCATTAATTTTCTGAAATTCCAGTATGCTGATTTTTTTAATCTGCTTGGTGCGACTTCACATGACATACAAACTTTGTAATTATAACCACTCTAACAGCTAATTTCAGCCACTTATGTTAGCGTACATCCTTTGTATGAATTAATTTATTTTAATAATAAAAGTTGTGATACTATTAGTGAAAATTGAGATATTCCCTTAAACTTACTATCAGACTTACGATGCTGGCTTCATATACCCAAGGTCGCGGGTTCAAATTCTGCGGAAAACGATGCATTTTTTCGGGCGTAAAAATCCTTACCATAGCTTCCTTCGGTAGATTTACAGCATGTAAAAGAACCTCAAGCCTGATAAAGAGACCTCAGAAGAAATAAGCAATTTTTCACGCAGTGTTTAAGGGTCAAATTCATAGTTATCACTTATGTGAATGAATGAATAAGTGTATTTATTGACATCATATTATACATAGACTTTCAACAATCACAAGGGTCCACAGACCGTACGTGCTTTTGTAATACACACTAAAAAGCCATATTAAAACAACAAAGAATTAAGAGTATACACGAAAATAAAAGACAAAGGTAATACACAATCAAAGGCTATATTAAAACAACAAAGAACTAAGAGTAAACCCGAAAATAAAGATACACAGATATTCAAATATAGCAATTTAAATTTACAGCACAGAGTACAACTTCATAATTGCACTCTCTTATAATAGATAATTACACTTAAAAGAAATATATACATTTAATATATACATAATATACAGGATGTTTCAAAAATATGGGGCATAATTTCAGGCATGTATTTCCCACATGAAGACAATCAAAATAGTTCATCATAACATGTGTCCGGAAATGCTTCATTTCCGAGTTATGGCCTTCACAACATTGGAATTCACTGGAACGTTTTTCTTTCCGCAGGTCTTTGCCGTCAAAGGAGACATTGGGAGGGCGCTCTGATAGTTCATTCTGAGGAAGGTTACATTCCGTGTTCTTTAGGCGTTAAGACTGTGCGACATGTATTCAAATCAAGAACTGGCAGAGATACACTTCATCTACGGTAAGGCGGACGGCAATGCTGCGCTGGCTCGTCGTTTGTACCAGGATAGGTACCCACAGCGACAATGTACAGATCGGAAGACATTTGTACGTCTCCATTCCCGTCTGTGCGAGTATGGAACATTCACCTCTCCTGGTTTGGGAAGCGGACGACCAAGATCTACAACTCCAGAAGTGCAGGAGGAGATTCTGGAGGCTGTGGACAGGACTCCTTCTATCAGCACACGACGGTTAGCGTTGCAAGTCAATGTTCCTCATACGACTGTCTGGAGACTGTTGTATCCTTATCATTTGCAACGTGTACAGGCCCTGTCACCAGCAGATTACCCTGCACGAGTTAGGTTCTGTCAGTGGTTCTTGCAGCAGTGTGGTGTAAATCCGAACTTTTCTGCCGTCGTATTATTTACAGATGAAGCACAGTTCACAAGAGATGGCATAACAAATTTCCACAATCAGCATGTATGGTCGCATGAAAACCCACGTGGAACTGTTGTATCTCATCACCAGGTGCGGTTCTCCCTCAACATGTGGGCGGGTATCATTGGTGATCGATTAGTTGGACCCCATGTACTTGTAAACAGACTTACGGGGCAGGCGTACACAAACTTCCTGGAAAACACCATACCTGACGTTTTCGAAGACTGATCAATCATCAACACATTCACTTCTTGCATGATGGCGCTCCTGCACACTTCAGTCTTACGGCTTGCCAGTACTTGGATCGAAGGTTTCCTGATAGATGGATAGGTACAGGTGGCCCAATTGCTTGGCCTCCACGCTCACCTGATCTGAACCCTCTCGATTTCTACTTGTGGGGCCATTTAAAATCATCGGTTTATTCGTCTCCGGTGCCGGATTTGGAATCCCTTCGGAAGCGAATTATGACAAGTTGTGAGGACATACGCAATATTCCTGGAGTTTGAGATCGTGTTCGCAGGTCAATGAGACATCGATGTGAGGTCTGTATTCAAGCAGGAGGTGGACATTTTGAACATCTTCTGTAATGACAACAACCTGCGGAAAGAAAAACGATCCAATGAATTTCAATGTTGTGAAGGCCATAACTCGGAAATGAAGCATTTTCGGACACATGTTATAATGAACTAATTTGATTGTCTACATGTGGGAAATACATACCTGAAATTATGCCCCGTATTTTTGAAACACCCTGTATAAAACCATAACACAATAGTGACCTAAGTATAACATAATATATATATATATATATATATATATATATATATAAAGACATTGTAGTCACTTTTGTTTAGTTGTTTTTATCCCTCCCCTCTTCTCTATTGGCAGCCATCTCAGATCTCAGCTGTCTTGCCTTAAGCAAAAATTTACCTAGCCCGTCCACGTCTTCCGTACCTGCCAGTAGCGTCCAACATGCTTCTAACTCTAAATTTGCGGTGGTAAAGAATGGCGGTAACTATTTTTCCCGCCATTCCTCCGTACCCCTACATCTTGCCAAGGAACAGGTTCTTATTCAGTAATAATTCTTCTTTGATAAGGATTTGCTTATTACTATTTGATATGCATTAACGGTGCTTATGTGCATAACATTAAACACTTTCGTATTTCCGAAATGTTTTTAGCAGTATGGCTCAGCTGTTTTGTCCCAAGGAATGTGTAAACGAACACGCGCGTGATCACTAATCGCATTACCTACCTCCATTTACTCTTTTGTTTACAACCGTTGCTGACCATTTGGTGATTTCTTTGGTATCCTTAGATATATATCTAGTAGTTTGTAAGGTTATTTCAAAGCTCAGTATATCGGTTATTTATATATAGTTTGAAAACATACCCAAAAGTAAACATTTAATGAAAGATAAAGAAATGAATTAAAATATATTGTGTTGAATCCCTTTTGAGAAAAAGGCAATCTCAGTGCTATCAAAATCTTGAACAATGATGAAATCGGTAGGCCTCTGTTCGTTAAGGTTATGTTTAACAGAGATATGTACTAGATTATGTACGACAGTGCCTTTGGTAAACTGATATCGCTTGTAGAATTCAGCTTCACCGTGTCTTTCTAAAGGATTCTGCATATCACGCAAATGCCATTTATTATAGCGCAGCAATTTCATTGTACACTCCATGTACTCCACGAAATCATTATCCTTGTTAACTTTCATTACAGAGAATTGATGCAAGATGGTAACTGCTTGCATTGTTTAAGTATAGATCAGAGCTACATTATACGAATAAGCATTTTTCTTATTCGCCTGAAAGAGTGACGCCTTTGAATTCAAAATTGCTGTTAAGGATTTCCTTGAAATAATCTAAGACTAATAATTTGGAACTAAAACTTATTTATACATGGTGTTCCTGAACGCACATAACATCTTATAGCTTATATTTGAACGGAGCTTCGCAGCTTCCAAATTCTTTTTAAGGTCTTTTATCTAACTTTGAAAATTGCATAATTTTTACTTCATCGACAAGTACTATGCACATAATAGGTAAAGAAGATACGTATTCTACCTAAAAATTCGATACCGATATTTCATCGGAAATACAACTTTTGAAGCTCCCAAGTTCAAAACAGAAAAATGTCCATTTGTGTGCCTGTGGGCTGTATAGCTCAAAAAAGAAAAGATCGTTAAACACCAAACTTGGTATTTAAGTTTAATACGTCCAAGCATACGACACGAAGATTTTCAAGAAAGTCTTCCCACCCCAAACTATCCTTTACATGGGAAAAAAATTGAAATTCTTATTTTTCTCAAAACTGGCTAACGATTTTAATTAAAACGTCGTATATTAAGAATAATTATATCACAAATATTGAATTTTCAGGGAGGACCTCTGAAGACCACCTCATTCTGGATTTTGTATAACTTCATAACCGCAAGAAATACACACAACTTACTACACAAAAAAAAAAAATATGTATATCTCATTGAAACTCATAATTTGTTGTAGACCGTTTCCGAGATTTTTTTTTGTTATTGGTTTTAATTTTAAACTACATACGTAAGTTTACTCACAGTAGGTCATCCTTTCGTTTCCTCTCGTTTTACTGCTAGCCATCAAACCGAACCGAACTTAAATTGTTTCAGATAGTGACCTGCTTTTCAAGGATTTAACTATCGGTTTAGCCTAGTGTATTACCTTATCTCTCTTCTACTTCGAAGAAACTAAACATCCATTTCTGCTAATCTATAGTTGGATTACCACTATGTAGATAAAGAATAACCTGTTGAATAGGTTGTAGAAAATGTCATGTAAAAGGAACACATCAGGCTTTTAGAGTAGGTACAGTATTGAAATACATTTGAACACTGAACAAAAACTAAAGAAAGAAAAAGTATTCTTGTCACTCAGTGATATTACACAAATTTTCAGTAATACTTTGGAAACCCAAATCTTTACACTGGCTGTCCCTTCCTTTTCTTTCGTCTGTTCTGTTACTTTTTTAGGTTCTTTTATGCTCTTGCTCACCCTTGGATGCCACCTTGTTTCTATGCGTTTCTTTCTATGCGTTTCTATTACACTCTGTCTTTAACTTTTAATTTACTACTAGATCTTCATGTCCTTGTGTATTCTCTCCGCTACAATCTCTTGGGAAATTGGCTGGTAAACATAGTAAGGCTTCCACAGAAATACCTGTCGTTTTGTGAGAAAGATGTAGTTGATTTTCCCGCATTACTGTCTTCCTATAAATCTTCGCCAGAAATGCATGTTTCAGCTTATAAGCATTGAATTGTCCAGACAGTAATTGTCTAAAATGTACCAATAATTCTGAGATTTACAAATATCAAAATAATAGCGTTTTCTGACAGTTTAATCACGCCACCATATGCAGAAACAGAGAAGTTCACTAGATATAATAAAAATAAAGTAGAATATTAAGAAAGAAGGTACCAAATACAATTCAATAACACAAAAAATAAATAAAATTGGCAATACTATACATGGTACCTAGTTTCTTAAACCGGGGCATGTATTCCAAACCCTTATAATTTATTAAACTTTTAGAATTACAATTTATAATTTCTCAGATATTTAAAGCATTTAAAACAGAATTAACACTTTGAATATTCAAAATCAAGGATTTATATTTAATAACTCCTAATTAATATTTAATTTAATTTTATATACTTTTTGCATAGTCATAATTATTAATTATAATTAATACTTTAATAATATCTTTTATCTTTGTTTATATTATCAATATCATATTTAATGACTCCCATATTTTTCCACTACTTTCATTTATAACATGACTCTTATTTTGACATTGGTTACTGTATATTCTATTTCTTATTGCTCTATCCGAACATTTATATGTGTTCTTATGGATAATATTTGTCGACGGGGTAACCTTGCAATAACATGTTTTTTTATTATTTTACTGTCATTAATATATTTTAATGTTGATGTTACTTAAGTTATATATTTTTATATTTTACTAACTTATTTTTATTTATTATTTATTTCGTATTAGATATTTTGTTTTTAATTTATTTTATTTAACTGTTGCTTTTCATCAATGTTTCCTGTATCTAATCTTATTCCCTAAAATACTGATATACTGGTACCTATATAGTATAAGAGAAGAATGAAGAGGGAGGACATCTGGACAGAATTCTATTCAACGGAAGCCATGGTAAACCGGAAGTGGACTGGCACAAACCAAAAGCTCCGACACTTCGACGGCAGCACATGGATATCATCACGAAGTATGCAGGAACAAGGCATTCCACATGCCGGACCACACCTGTGTATGTGATACTTGTGACAACATATACCATGTCCTAACGTGCTCAAAGCGGATCAGATCAGTGATAAACTTTTGCACAAAATAACTCCAAGCATATGTACAACTTGTATGCGATATTGTGATTATAATTATTATATAGTATGAAACAGCTGAGAATCTGCATTTTACGTTTTACTTTTTATTTATTTTATATTCAATAAAAATGTAAAATGCATTGCAAATAGTAGGTACGTCCTGCTACAAGAAACACGGGTCTGGACGATAGCACTGCTTTTTTATTTTAATAGCAATATGGCTAAATTTCATATATTGCTCTCAAATTCAACTTCCTTTTATTTTATCTTATTACGTTAACAAAAAATCCTTCAATGTTAGTACTTCTTTAGTAATCAACATTTTGCGTTCTTATCAGCTAATGCTTTAACTGTTATCTTAAATATTTACCGTCATACCATTGAATATTTCGGCCACTATCTTTACACTATTACATATTTCTTCTTTTCATTGCACCCATTTTTTAAAAGTATTTGAACACTACAATTCAATAAAATAAATTAAAACTAAGATAAAATTTTCAATATAATATCCTGGCACTTTATTCCTTAAATCGGAACATATTTTTCGAATTTAATCATATATTTATACATTTAAAATGTTTCTTACATCCATTATTTTACAGATATTATTACTTTACCACTAAATACTAATTACAAAAACATTACGGCAAAACCAAATTCAGCTTAACTAAAAGTTACACCCACACACACCCACAAACCCCCATACGCCCACATAATACACAGTTTTTAAATCAAAATGCATTTACTTATCGCTTCAAATACAATTATATACACACATTTTATAACATTATTCATAAATTTACAAATTTATTTTAATGAATGTCTTTATTTTCATTTACAAAATTTAAAACGCTAATAATCTTAAGTAAAAAACTTAATTTATAATTTTTATTTTGTCTTTATAGATTCAACTTTTTAAAATATTTCATTATTCCTTAATTATTAATTTAATCTTTAATTAATCTCAAATCAATGCTTCCTCCTCTTAAATTATATTATGTACTTCCCTCATTATTTATTTTTCTTTTTTCTTTAATTTTTCCAAATATTTTATACCTCAATTAAAATAAAACCAAAATAACACTGAAAAGTTTAAAATATACACACAAAAATACATCTTGCTTACTATATTTTTATATCTCGAGTTTTTATCATGATGAAATGCAGTTTTATTTATGGACCCTCTTTGGCTACTGTGTTTCTCAGCGTCCCCTTCTATTTTGGGCATGAAAGTCTGATTAATGTTTCTCGGAGGCTCCTTTATGTGGCGTAAATCTACGACACGGGACAAACGGCGTTACTTTCCTTCCGAAGGAAACCATGCCACGGAATTTTACGCATGAAAAATTCGCTCGCCCTCAGCCGGATTTGAATCCGTGACCTTCGGTACAAGAGGCCAGCTTGGTAACCAAATACACCACGGAGGGTGACATAAACTTGAATCTTTTTTCATTTTTATATTCATAAATTCTGAAGATATGACGACTGAAATAGTTTAAACTATTTTAAGCTAATCTAACCTAATATAAATGTTTCATTGATGCACCTATCAACATAAATAAGCGCTACTTATCTGTGAAACAAGACTTAAGAGCTCCTAATTTAAGTTATAAACAATAAACAAATTTGTTTTGAAAAATAAATCTGAACCCTTTTTAATTTTGACCAAAAGTAACTGTATACCTCGGACATTTGGAAATTATTTGAGATGATTATGGTGACTCAAGACTTAGTTGATGACTTGTGACTGTTGCAGTCTAAAGCTGGTCATTTATACCACTCCCGTAACTTCCACATGCACCTTGGTATGTTACGTAATAAATACAAAAGATAATACAAGCGTCAAAACAAGCTACTAAAAACCGATTGTGGTATGCCAACCGATTTTAAACACTTTACTGTAAAATATACCTAGAGACGTGGTACCGCGGTAACATGTGGGACTCGCGTTCAGGAGGTCGCGGGTTCGATCCTAACCAACTGCACAGTCTGACTTGGAGTTTCTCGTGGTACCCTTTGTCAATTAGGCCACTTTTGGAGTGGTTTTTCTCCACGGATTACTTTCCTTCATTTCCTTTCATGTTGTTTTCTCATTTTTAAGGTGTGTGCGCCTCTAGGCTTATGGTGTATCGCAGCGCTGGCTCATGCATGTGCGTTGTTGATGCTGCTCTCGGCGTTAGAGTGGCGTTGTTGTGATCGTTGTCCTCGCGACGGCGGGGTCGGTTGCCTTGCCGACACTCCAAATCCATGATGTTTGCGCATATCAGTGTCGACATGAACCATCGGACAAACTGTTAGGGACTTCCTCGTGACTTTCTGGCTACTTGCACCCGGCTTATGACCGCCCGTGGTTTCTCACGTGGGGCTGTTAACGCCAATAGATCTATATAGACCGTGATGCTTTATCTTTACTTTTCATGTAAATATTAGGAGCCTAAGTAAAATAGGAACTTCAATTCCTGTGATGTTTGCAGGGTCATTAGGCATTGCAATCTAAACCAGAAATAACTCTTTACAAGAAAGACGACTGAGTGAGCCCTCTTTGAGCTTATCTGTAAAGCATTTAGGTTGGCTTAGTGGTGGTAAGGAATGGCGAATAACCTGGGAAAATAGAACGTTTATGGGTGTAAACATTGCAACAAAAAATTCACTTAATTTGCTCGGCCGACATACTACTTGGAATTTAATTTCCAATATTATTCTTATTGGCAAAATAATTATAATTAATTGTTTTTAATGCTGGCACTGCTTCTGTCATTTTGTACTGCGAATTCAGTACCATGTTGCAGAAATAAATCGTAACTCCTACTCACTTTGGAGTAGCAAGGTAAACTTTAGCCCATCCTTTAGGGGAAATTTTGTTGTACAAATTGGTACTGCTGTTAAATATAACACTGTATGTGTACTGAAGCCATGTGATTCTTTCTTTGCGAACTCGTGCAAGTGTGTCGCTTTGAACAGAAATTTCTGTAAATAGCATTCACTTTAATGAATGACCCGTTTTCTCGGTAACTACTGAAGCTGGCTAAATTAAGGCTTAGGCTTATAAAAACTACTACTAAGTGCTGTTGTGACTCAACTTTGTCGTTCTTAACGACATTGAATATTAAATACTAATTGCTGACACGTTTTGTTCAAAATATTCGTATAATTAAGAAATAACTTCTTCTTTAATAAACATGTTGGATGAAGTAGTTTCATAAAGTTAAGAAGTGCACCCATCGAGATTTATCATTTGAGGCTCGCATTTGGGAGGTCCCAGGTTCAGTTCCCGTTGACCGTCCACTCCTACTTTTGGGTTTCTTATAGTTTCCACTGTTTGGTAGGCGAATGTTTCTCATCTACAACGATTTACTTACCATCATTTGCCTTTCACTCCAACTGCTACTTATCTTTTAGCTGTGCTTATTTCTTTTGAAATTGGCGGTGACCGCGAGATGTCGTAGATGATTCCCTAAAGGAAAGAGTACTCCCCGTGGACACCATAGGAATGCCTGGTAGACAAGTCGTTAAATGTCCTCTCTAGGCTCTTCAGTAGAATGACACGTCTTTGAGCCTGAAAATGTTAGGGACTTTTCGCGCGTCTCTGTGGCCTGTCTGTTTACGGTGTGTAGCCTGCAGTGGTTCTTTCACTTCGTCCTTTCCTTCTTGAAAGTGTCAGCCACAGTAGATCTAAATAGGCCATAGTGTGCGAGGTGTCACCCTCCGTTTTACAATCTATACCTTTATCTACAGCTACAAAATATGCATCTACATAACGTAAAACTCCAGCCAGATATCTTAAAGGGTTTTTAATCTGAGGGCTATGATTTTGTCAGACTTATCATTGGTGGAGTAGAGCTTCTAATTCAACCTTTGGTTTCTCGTTATTCACTACATCAGCTTTAGCAAGGTTCCGAAAAATGTTTTGTCAGAAAACTTATCGTAAATAAGCTTCGAACTTTCAATGTGCGTTGCCTTTAGCGGGAAAATGAAGATCTTTTAATCTCCATAATTGAGGGGCTTGGCCGTAAAATATGTTTGTGACAAATTTGACAATTTGTGAAATTATATACACACAGTATTGATTACACCAAATACCACACAGAGGCCTGTGAAATAATGTCGCTATTTTCTGATGTGTACTTTCAAGTAAAATATGTTTCTTCAGGAAATGTGTTTCAAGTAGGTTGTACCATGTTACCAAGCGATTGGTGGTTCGGCTTCGTAGAGAAACTCCTTTAGTCACGAGTTGACGCCGTTTACTCTTTAGATGGCTGTATAAAATATTACTAAAAACACAAAATAATGCCATATTTCTTTTTAAAAACATGGGAAAGGAATATTTGAAGCTGCATTCCTCTTTGCCAGGATCATTTCATCAGTGTAAAGTAACTACATAAATCCTTCCATTTAAAATCAGCACTGCTGTAAAATTAGTATTAGGATCTTCATGCAGCTCATTTTGGTGAACGATCAAAAATATCCTTAAAGAAGAGAGGTTGTCCTTCCAATGAAACTTTTCTCACAAATAACTGGCTTCAGAAATTTACAGATCCTGTTCTTGTTGATGTTATGTAGCTAACCACAGATCTCTGAGCATTGCTATAAAATACTCCGGGGCGATTAAATCAGAAAACCTTTTGATTTAATTATCCTGGAGTATTTTATGGCTAATGCTCAGAAATCTGCATTTCATGCCTAGAGCTCGGTCCGGGGCCACGAAATTGCCGGATTGAGTATAACTAAGATGTGATGGAGTAGGCATGATCTCTACAGCCCATTTCGAAACTTGTTCCACTATCTAGCAT